>CADDXX010000215.1:59838-120528 GCA_902810485.1 Alauda arvensis
CTTCTTCTTTATCCCCTTTGCTCTCTGGACCAGTCTTAAAGGTACAGAACACAATAGCCAACACAGACAGAACAGATGACTGGGGATACAAGCATCACAAAGTCACCCTAGGACACCCAAAGTCTTTCAAATACTGGGGAAATGCGTTGTTCTCCGTAAGTATCCAGTAGCTTTGAGTATCCATGTGCTTGTGGGTCCAGTTTGTATACATGGACTCTCGGAAATATAACAACAAACAATTGAACATTATCAACATGACAACAATTTTTATAACTAGCAAATTTGACTAATTATAACAACAAACTGTTTTATAAAAAATTAATTTTGGCATATGAAAATGGTAATGATTGGTGCAAACCTCACACTGAAGCTCCATCCTTCATTTCTTTGTTCTCAACCTTGCACTCTATACTCTTAGTAAATCACTCTTTATTTAAAAAAAAAAGTGTATATTGTCTCTTTGCGGGCACCCTTGCAGAAAGAACAATAAACAGGGCATGAAGAGTGTATTATGAGAACCATCACCAAAAACCCCATAACCTCAACGAAGAACCATTCACATGCCACCTAACTGAAATGTAACTGAAATGAAAAATGATGTTTATAAATCACAAAAATTAAATTAATATTCTGAACAAACAATAAAACATAATAATCAAAAGAAAATACTTAAAACAATAAAGCAAGACCTTTTTCAAATCAAATACAGTATAACATTGAAGACCTGAAACACTGTAAATACAATTAAAACATTTTTACCCATAATCAAGGTACTGGAAAGGGTTAGGGTTAACATAGAGAACTTGCACAGTCACATTAAGTTGCTGTCTTAAATTGGTTCGCTGACGGTGATGACGACCTCTTCTTCTTCGTCGGCGACTCTTGGCAGATTTAGATGCCGATGCAGGTATCAAGTTTTGGGAAGGGACAGGACTCAGGCATGAGGGCATGGGAAGAAGGGCTTGGGAAAGAACTTGGGGCCCTTGGAGTGAGGAAGGGGACATCCGCCTAGCCGATCAGTGGCAGGTTGTCCTCTTCGACCGAGCGTGCAGCTTCGGGAGGGATGCACCAGGCGATCAATGGGGTGACAGATGTATCACCCTCACCCAAGCCACCCAAACAAGGGGAGAAGGAGGGTCCGGGGAAGTCTGGGAGATGGTAGCAGCCCGGCACACTCTGGCGGGATACGCCCACCGACCTTCCGTCAGGCAGGGAAACAGGGGGGAAGAGGGCTAGGGTTCTTTGATACTGGCTGCACCTGCCAGCAACCTTTGGAGAAGGCTTGTCTGTGCCTTAAGTTACTGCGGTTGGGGGTCTAGGTGAGAAGGGGATGGGCGCCGCCATTTTGGGGGGGGCACACAAAAGGGCAGCATCCAAAAGGGGACCTCCAGTTCCACCTTCCTCGGAGGGGTTGGAACCGGAGGTGGGATCAGGGAACGGAAGAGAAGGTGAAGCGCGGGAAAACTGTTCCCAAACTGCGTGGCCGTCGCCATGTTGTGGGGGAGGGCCTGTAATGGCGCGGCCAACACCATCCCGGACCAGGGACTGAAGAGGGTTTGGGGAGGTCTGAGGGGAAGAACCTAAGGAGAGCTTCACAGAAGCTAGAGGGGGATTTACAGGAAGGGTGTCCGATGGCAGAAGACCGCGATGCTTTGCGTGACGCTGCAAAGTTTCCCTGATGGCACGGAATGCAGATCGCAAACGAGGCTCTGCAGCATTTCCCCGAGCAATCAAATTCGCCCAAAAATCAATGTCTTTGATAGAGTCAGTCGACATGTTGGGGAAGGTATTGTAAATCCGTCAGATGGTCTTTTTCAGGTCTTTTTTAGAAAACTCCTTCCCATAAGAAATTAAAAGAAACTTAAAAGGTTTATAAACGTCTCGTTGGCAAATGGTGAGTGGCTGTCCCACTGCAGGTCCTTTCCCGATTTACTCGGCCTCTGCCTCTGGGAAGGACATTCTCCCCCTAAGCATTTTCCTCCCTTCCTCTCTTGGAGGGTTCCCGTGAGCCTGAAGCTCTACGGGGTTTGGGACCCAGGTCCTCTTTACCTGATGCCTCAGGGTTCAACAGTGCTTCTGTGGCTTACGGGGCCACTGACCGAGAGCCGTTCTCCACCGCCTCGAAAGCTCGGCTCTCCTCCTTGCAGCTAAGTTTGCTGGTCAGGAGCGGTGAGTGTCCAGGGCAACCCCTCCGCTTGGGGTCTCAGAGCCTTGCCCGCATTCTCCACCATTTGTCGCTGCCCGCTTCGTGCTGGCCTTACGACATGCTGGGGATTCCCCAGGCCCTGGAGCCGTCAACACTCGCCTTTGGTCAGCGTGGGATAAAAGGAACAAGATGGATTCTTGTCCCTGCGTTGTATCCAAGGGCTGCTTTGTGTTTCTGCTAGGCTTCGGTGTATAATTTTGTTCTCGTTAATAAACGGACTCTCGGATCCTCTGGACAAGAACCCATCTCGTTCCTTTTATCCCACGCTGACCAAAGGCGAGTGTCGGCGGCTCCGGGGCCTGGGGAATCCCCAGCATGTTGTAMCGCCAGCACGAAGCGGGCGGTGACAAATTGTCGCAGCGCCAGCGCGGAGCGGGCGGCGACATAATACCCCCTCAGTTTGCCCAAGGTTAGAAAAGTCTTCTTTTACACATTCCCAAGCGTGCTGATGCCCAGCTCATCTTGTCTGTAGTGAATCAATATTTGTGAGAGAAAAACCACGTCATCTCCAATTAGGCGTGCACTAGAGAGAGAAAATAGCAGTATCTCCCTGTCTGTATTACCCGATATTAACAGAAACTACAGCCTTCTTGACCAGTTTAAGTCCCATCTCAATTAAGGAATGGGCAGCTTTACTGTCTGCATTAAAATTATTTGCTGGTGACTTTGTCCTTCCCTGGGGACCTGGTTTGGTCCTTCCTGGCAACAGACAGTCCCAGAAAACAGTGTTTTCCTTGACTGAGTTTCTAAGTTTCAGTCTACCTGCACCATAAGAAACCTTCATCCTCTTTACTTTAGGAACGTTAAGGTTATTTTTTGAGTGATTAAAAAAATCCACTTTAGCATGTTTTATGTGTTCCCAGTCCCTCAGGCTCCTCCATTAGCAATTATTTCCCTACCCATTTTTTAAACAAGTATAATTTTGCAGGTTTTGTCACAGAAAATATGATCTCACTGTCATCTTCTATACCTTAAAAATAAACCTGCCAGCCTTCACTCAGTTTCCCTCACTCCACCCTGTCGTCTTTCACCCTGAAACTTAATGAACTGCTTTATGGTGTCATAAATTATTTCCTGCTCATCCTTATTTCTGAACTGAAATACCTGAAGCAGTGACACACCTTTGCTGGAGATCTAACTACATTTTTTCCTGTTATGTGCCATCCCTGAAAATTTCATAGATGAACCCAGACTCTGGGTATTTTGCACACTTAGTAGATGCAAGCAAAGATTGAAGCATTTTGGACAACTGTGTGGTAATTCAGTTAACAAAATTCAGTGCTTTCCCATTTCCTTGCTGAAGGTCACTTTTTTTCCCATTTTTTTCCCAGGCACTCAAGACAAGACCACTCAGTGTCTTTGCCATGACCCAGCCTATATATTCAACTGTTGTTTCAGTGAATCCCTCATTCTCACTTCCTAATTCAAGGACAGCCATACTTTGCTGCTGCATTCTGTGTAGCGGCATTTCTGTGTCTGCACAATTACAGTTCTGTCTCAGGTTTCATCTTGTTTGGAATTACATAAGGGGACACTCACACTCCCCTCCTATTTGTTTAAAATGCTGCTACTGATACTAATTTCTTGACTTGTTAATTTAAGCACTTCATTACTCTTTTTGTGTATCTTCCCTGACATTTTATCCACAGTCATTCTGCATTTTTAAGACCCTTCCAGACCTGCCCAATGAGGCTATGAAGCTGGTACCAGTCTTTCTCACCCTCCTACTTCACCATTTCTTATGTTTCTTGTCTGGGATGGGCAAAGTTCCCTGAAACCTCAGGAGTGGAGCTCCACTGGGTGACTCCTAGGCTAGAAGTTACCCCCAATAGTAATGCCAGTTTGCCAGGTGGCCCCCAGCCCTGGCTTGTGTCTGTGCTGATGTTTTCTAGGAAGTGGCATTTGAGGGGACAGCTTACCTGGCTTTAATCACCCAAAAATGAAGCCTCAGTAGTGATGTACTGCTAAAATATGGACAAAGCAGCTTACTTGGGAAGATTCTGGGTTACCTATGTCACATAAGTTCCTCCTACACAAATTGTTTAGGGTTGTATAATCAATGTAATTATATAAATCAAATTGTCTTCACGGATCATGCTTCCCTTTTATTGCTCTCTGTTTGGGGACATATAATAGCTTTCTGTAAAATGTTGCCTTAATTGCCTTCYGTGGATATACCCTATACATTCCAACAAGGGCTTTCAAAACTGAAAGCAAAGGCATATTTTTCTTCTATCAGAGCTTGCTCAACAAACTGCCTGTATCTTTTCTGTGGGACTTTGTGTGATGACAAGAAAAATGATGCTATTTAATTTATGAACTTTTAATACTTATTACACATGCAGTCACTGATATGTGTTAGAGAGGTGGGCAGCAGTTCTTATAATTGGAAAGAAGTWATATATTTACCCAGGCTATCCAGATAATTCATATGGGATAATTTTTGATTCATTAATTTCTTTGTGTTGACAAATTTCCTGACAGTGGCCAATGAGGTTGGTTTTTTATACTTATTTGCTAGCTCATAATAAATTACGCAAAAATTATTAAAAATTATTCAACTCCTTTATTATTAGGGTTCTATAAGTGTATTGMAAAAGGCTTGCTTATATTGCTACATAATTAAGGAGCTGAATAAATAAGCTGAGTTGGAAGAAACCCCCAAGGATCACAGAGTCCAACTCATGACCCAACATTGCATCCAATCTTATTTCTGAATTGAGATCTGCTTCCTTTCCCACAYAGATCAGGACTGGGGCTCCTGACATTGTGATCTGCATAAGGGAATCAAGAGACCCCCGTGTATGATGCTGCTGCCCAAACCATACACCTTATTCCACAGTGTGAGGAATTGGTCTTGCAAAAACTTGCACTAGGGYTTAGGTTTATAGTGTTATCCCCCTGCAAACTCAGTGTGAAAACTGGCCCAAAAGAGGGCTCTGGTGCCACAGGATCATCTTTTCARAACAATGGGATTCATTTGTGGGCATAAATTAGGTAAACTTGCAGGTATTTGTGGAGTAGGATGCCTGAAATTACATGTAACAAGGTTTTAAAATTCAGGTTATGTTGGTTTCTCTTGATACACGTCTGCTCATCTCACTTTCTGAGGGTGTCTTGGTTTGAAAGACAGGTGTCTGCTAGGGAAAAGCCAGAGCCCTCCTCTTGCAATGCAGAATGCAAACCCCCTCCCTCCAAATTATTATAAATTTGAAATTAGGGGCTTTCAGGCAAAAAGATGTGGGATTGGAAATAACAGGTTTTTTTACTAATATATATATATATATATATATATATAAAACAAAGCAAACAAGCAAACAAACAAACAGCAACAGCATTAATAATAAGACAGAACCAAGAACCTCGAGGGAGGGACTTTTGCTCCACAAAGTCCAGGGCAGTCTGATCCCAGTGGCTCTGAGGCACCAAGCTAGAATGGCAGAAGATCCTGGGCTGGTGATGAGGTAGATGGGCAGTTCCGCAGTGATGGCTGGAGCAGCACAGATGTTCCAGCAGAACAGGGGTGTGAGGTCAGCGTAGGCAAAAGACTCAAAGCAGGGCTGGAAAAATGGTGGTGGCGGATCAGGGCCRGGCCCACTCCAATAGGGCAGGGGGCGAGCTCAGAATCCCCRGGCACACGAGCAGATGGTGGTGGGTTTCCCAGGAGCAGAGTTGGCGGTGACAGTGAAACTCCTCCCGCAGCAAGAGAACAGCCTGGCGTCCTCTCCTCAATGTGCCAAGGGGAAGAGTGCCCACCCCCCACCCCCTCATCCCTTTGTTACCCCAAATCTCGTGTTACCAGGTTCTGTCTTCTCTTCCCTGGCTTCTTTTGTCTTTGGTTAAGTACCGACAAGTACTCAATACTTAGTGTCTTAGCAACTTGAGGGAGAAAATTCCAAAAGGAAAAAGGAGAAAAAAAAACAAACAAAAAACCAAAGAAACAAATCTAACCCCCAACAGAGGGGAAGCTATATTATTTTCTCGCATCAAGTTATGGTTACAATATAAGTTTWATGTCCCAAAGTATTTTACGTGACTTATGTCCTAGGGTGACTTTGTGATGCTTGTATCCCCAGTCATCTGTTCTGTCTGTGTTGGATATTGTGTTTTGTACCTTTAAGACTGGTCCAGAGAGTAAAGGGGGATAAAGAAGGAGTGTGATGTAGTACACCCCTCGCAGCCAGAGTGGATTAAGCCACGCGGGGTCCACATCAAATTCTCTTCTCTGAGGGTGTCTGCACTCCCAGAGCGGGCTTAATAAGAGCAAGACAACTTCTCCAGGAGTGCCGTGTAACAGAAAAAGTATTTAATAAAAGGAGAAAATAACAAACAATACAATAAAATAAAAATAAGCCGTAACAGGTGCGGAGATGTAGCACCATGTAAAGCATCCCRAAAAAGCCTTGAAAAGCTTTGTGCAGTGGTTTAAATGCTTAATGATGGAGGCAGTGCTTTGGCACACTGCCCAATAAGGAACCTTGTGACAGACAGGGACAGAGACYTATCCATGTCTCTGCTCTGKCCYTAAGCCAATCATAGCTCAGTGTAGAGAACTTTCCAGGGYTGTTTTCCTTTTAAGTCTTATAGTAAAATTAAACATTTTCTCTATAAAGAAAATATTTGCCCGGTCCAAAACTGCATTCCTACAGAAATGCACAGTTTGTTTTCAGAAACAGCTCCCACTCCTCCACACGCTTCTCCTGGACTGTGTGGTCTGCAGCATGGACAGAGATCTCCTTTGCTTTTAGCTAGTTTTRGCTAGCTGAGTGTAATATATGTCTAGGAATAATTCATGTTTTTCTTGCTGTATTAAATGGTATAATAYATGATTGAAATAACCCAAGCCTCTCTTGCTGTACTCAATTGGAATAAAACCTCGGAGGGTTTGGAATGCACATCCAAAGATTGTATCACCTTTGCCAGTAAAGCCGGARACAGGAATTTGCAACAGAAAGACAGGTGGACTCACAAGATAGATGGATATCKGACCGGGTGATGGGACAAGTTTCTGAGGCAATTAACACCGACGCCAGGGGATATGAGACATTAACACTTGAATACAAGTTCTCGGAAATCTCATCAAGAACCTGTCTCTGTCTGGAAAACTATTCAGCAGACCAGCAGTGCTGAAAAAATGACAACATGAATATGCAGTGGAAGCTGGAGACAGAAAAGACTGTTGCAATGTGGCCTTCRGGCAGAAAAAATGAATAAAAACTGACTTTGCCAAGCAGACTTTGTGAACTGGGGGGAAGWATGGTGCAATAGAGGCCGTACCTGCAGTTCACCTAGGGCTGATCCCAGGCTCGTCTCTGTCTTTTGTTTGTGACATCCTGGCATTTTGTTGCACTGTTTGGTAATTAATAAATTATTTTATTAATTTATTACCGGATGTTTTACACATTTAATTTATAACACGGAGGCAGAGAAGTTCCCCGGGCTGTTTTTCCCTTTTTCTTGGGACTGTTTAAACCCGCTCTGGAGTGAAAACTGCCAAGAGCACCAGGAGCTCACACCTGCGGCCAAACGGGGCCTGGACCTCAGCTTTTTCCAGCACCGGAGGGACTGATAAGGGACTGAGAGAGCCAAGCTCCCACAGCAAGGACTTTCTCAACTTTGCCATCTCACTTTAGAATGAGAGATTTTATTGTTTCATATTATTATTTTTTATGCTTGTAGGCACTTTGTTTGTTAAATAAATAGTTTTTTCCACTTATATCTAAGGAGATTTTTTTTCCCCAGACCAATTGGGAAAGGGGCTGTTTGGGTTTGCTTTCCAGAGGGCCCCCATTCAGAGATTTCCTCCCAAATTTGCCCTAAAACAGGACAGACTTACTTTGGAATTATCTGCTACAAAGAAGGTTCCAGCCGGTAGATTACTTACAGCTCTGATGATGCTGTGTGTCTGATAGCCATCAACATAGAAGACATGGGAATTGCAAACAGTTTTGATTAATGTTTGGGGGTTTGTTTGTTTTTTAAATATAGTAATATTTTAATCTGTAACAGACTGAAGTCTGTGAATGTATCACTGAAGAGAATGATAGAGGAATATTATTTCTAACATACTGATAGAAATACAAATCTGGTTCCCATGCAAATTGGAAACCTCGAAAGCAGCAATATTGCAGTCCATTAAGAGACTCAGCAATGCACTATTCAGAACTGAAGTGCTGCAGTGATACAATTCTGGCTAATATTGATGTAAGAACACAGAGCAAACGGTAGCTTTCACTTTGTGCCTGTGTTATGACAAGGGATTAATTGTGATTTGGTATAGGGTATTAKTTTGATGAATTATTCCCAGTAAGATATTCACAGAACAAGAGGGACTCAAGGGCTGGTGAAGCACAACAATACTATTAGCTGGTTTGAGAAGATTTCGTTTAGCTTTTTCTTCTGAATGCAGTCATTGGAGTCTAGGGGCATGGAAGTATCTGCTCAGGTTGCATCCAGGCAGCATTCCTCCTGTTGAGAAGAGGGTAGGCTCCCCAAAGGACTGTCCTTACAGTCCTCTGGTTCCTCGGTGCCTTTGTCCCATTAGTTCAGTCCTTGTACATTGGAAACCACATGCAAATATCTAAATGTGCATAGGGTAAATACAAGGAAGGGRGCAGGTTTAATTGCTTTGTGGATGCCAAATACACAATCTTGCAGAAGCCCTTTCTAAATGCATTGGGACTTTTGCCTGAATAAGGGCAGCCAGAAAGTGTCATTTGCATTTTTGCTTTCAGCACGCAGGAGCTGGAAAAGTTTCAGGGAAAACCTGGAATTGTTAGCAATAGTAAACTCCTAGCACATATGGAGGACCAGGGTTCCTCACTCACATTTTGAAGTTGCAATAAGATGGCAGTAGTTTCCAACTAATATGTAAYGTCCATGACAGAAGTCAGAGCTTTTAAATAGAAAATGAAGAAAAAATTAGAAAGACGTCATCTTTTAATTCCTGCAAGGTATGTCAGAACTTTTGTGGAGCTGGAAGAGATTTGGTAGTTATGTTTGAATAGGGAGAGCAGGGAAAGCAATGCAATATAGTCGTTGGCAACTTCCACACTAACATTTAACAAGCTGATTTTTCTGATGTGGAGAAGCAGCAATATTTTATTTGTTTCCATAAGGGCACATCAGAAGCACAAAGATGTGCTTTTGAGTTATGAGCAAAGATGAACATTAATAAACAGGCAGGTCAAGAAACACCACAATACAGAGGATTTCGTTATTCCTTCAACATTTGTCACCAGATGCTAGCCCTCCAATACATTTTGCTTTGAGAAATAGTTTTCAAGTCTTGCTCAGATCTGAGAGCAGTAACAGTCCCTTGTGAACTTAGAAAAGRCAATCTCAATTCAGCTGCTAGTGTTTAGATGAAAAGTGCTGTAAATGACAGAATCTATCTTCTAATAGATCTGACAAATGCAGGGGCTCTACCTRTAAGGATGACAGCTTTTTTATTGACTTGCCAAAAGCAACGGCTTCTGTGTATTGCTCAACTGAAACAATAAAAACCTGCAGTGATACAAGTTGCTGAGTAATCACATATCCTTTCAGTGATCAGTAAATACCTTTTTCCTAACTAAATGCTATGTTAAAGAGCAAACCATAGAGAAGGCATAATAAACTTCAAAATATATCTACCTCCTGGCTGYTCAGCACTGGGCTGCAGTTACCATGTCACTTCAGATAGACTGCCTAACTCAGGCCACTTGGTTTCTCATCTAAAGCAGACAGTTCATAAAATCCTTCATATCACTGGATGAGAAATTATTAGTTGCATTGGGGTATTTGCAGTAACTTATCAGTTGCAATCTTGATAAGGTGATCTCTCTTGCTAAAAAAGTTTGTCCCATTTTTTTCACAAAGACTAAATAGAAGACAGGTGTTCATCATCCAGCACTAGTAGTTTTGCAGTTGTATATATGTATATATATTTTTACTTTCTCAAAATAAAGAGCCCTTTTAATTAGCATTTTAAGGACAGTGTTTATCAGGTAATACCATTTACCACTGCAGTCATTACTAGGTCAGCTTCTTGGAGAAAAATCCTCACTGGGTCTATCAGTGTGAGTGTTGCTGACAACAAGGACCTTCTGAGACCAGCTGAATGGAAGACTTGCTCCCCGAGAGGAACATTGCAGGACTGTAGTGCACAGGACCAGCCCTGGACAGGTAGCATTGCTCAGCAAGGACATGGTGAGTGTGACCTTGATGGGGACTGGATCCTCTGCACCTGCTGGGAGTGTGGGGCCCTGGCTGCACTGCCATGTACCACAAACCCTGAGCTGGATGCAGTGAGTGAATGTGCACATTCCCTGGGCACTARTCTTTCAAGGGCACACCCTCTAGCAGACAAGCAGAGAAATCCCCATTTCTCTTGTAAAGTAAGTCTACTTGGAATAATCTTCACTTAAGCTTTAATAATACAGTCCATGGTATTTTTTGAAAAAGACATTTGCTCCCACAAATGCCTTTTTAGCTAGAAYTGGTGCATTGAAAAAAAGAATTCATCATTCTGCAAATCTCTAAATATACTGTCTGCAATACATTGATATTAGGTCAATGTACTAAAAAACAACACAACAAGCACAAACTGCAGTGCCTTTATTTGGCAGAAAACTGAGGATGCTTATTGGACAAAAGTATCTGAATCATTGATAACTGATGGGTGTATTTAACTCCAGCCAAAGCCCAAACTGCCTATTGTATTTCCCCTGTGCAGCTCCCAGCAAGGTACAGTCTTAGTAATGAGTCTTTGCACTTGACACAGGGCAGGTTTTTGTTTGTGTTTTTTCCCCCAAAACCTTCTGCTGTTAATTCCCCCTGCCTTTTTAAAAAAATTCTTTAWTCTTTCTCCCTGCTAGTTTAGGATTTTACAGTAGTTGAAAAGATTTTGTTGTAATTGTGAAGAGTATTTTCCATACAGGTAAATAGTTTCCATGCCGGTATGACTGAATGAAGTGGCACTATACAAGTGGCACTTTCTATGTGACGTAGAGGTGTTCTGGTCTCTCCATTCAATAGCTGATTTGAGAATCTGCAGAGAGCTGGAGGAAATGGACAGTGTGATAAATTTAGCAGAGGAGGAAATTTGGGGGAGAAATATTATAGCTTACTCTGATGTGGAGAGAAAGGCAGAAAAAAAGAGTTGTCATRGCTCAGCATGGGAATAGAAGTTTGGAAAGTAAGCATCTGAATTTCAGTCCTACCTGCAGAGGCCATGCTGCTCCATGTCAGTCCTGTGCTCTGTCTTCTCTATTTTAGGTTACAATCTCTGTAATCTGGGTATACGTAATCTGATTGTATATGGCTGGAGATTGCAGAATGCAAAAGAATGCCTTCMCAATGAAGGCTCTCCTGGATGGTGTTCTGGAGGGTTAGATTTGCTCAGTGCCTTTGATCAGTGTATCCTTACCGTGTCAGTGTGCAGCTTTTCTGTGATTCATTGTCTAATTTTCAAAAGTACTGACTTGCAGCTGCACATCAAGTAGATGTGCTTTGAATCAATAACTACAATGTTGCATTAGTTGGTTCAAAAAGTCAGGCATGAGGAGTCTCATTTGGGCACAGAAAATGCCTTTGTAATATTGGCATTATTTTCTCTTTATCTATAATCACAATCAGAAGTAGCTGTAAGGGGGGAATCCCCTCACCTCAAACAAATGGCATTTATTTCATAACACCTCTAATGTTTATGAAGTCCTAATATTATCTGTCAGATACTATAAAAAGCCCTAAAGCTTTTTAAATTAATAATTCTGTTGTCAGAGGAAGCTTTGAACACTATGCTGTAAATATCTCAGTGAGCAAGTGATATATTTTAAGTCAGAATACAAACAAAATCTGGGCTGAGGTGGACTTTGCACAGATGTTAAAACACAAGGCTTTTAAGTTAGTTTGGTTTAATCAAACAGAACAAAAGTGGGCTACTGTGGAGTAAGAGCGAGGTGAGCAGAATGGTAGTTGATCTGTGGTCCCAGGCCAGWTAAGTCCTTCAACTAAAGGAAGGTTTCATTTCATTTAAGAGGATAATTTCAAATGAGGTGAAAAGGCCAAATGAGCTGTGGAAATGAACACATGGAAAGCTAAATACCAGACCAGATACAGAATGAGGAAACTTGATCAGGTGCTATACACTTGCAAAATAATCAGGAAACTATTGGAGAACAGGGGGAGAGGGGAAGAAGAACGTAGCCAGCAGAAGGAAAAGTGTAGGAATGTATTAGGAGAGTGAGCTGGTGATGAGCACAATCAGCACTTGGGCATCAAAAGCAGTGCTGAGACTGTAGAATTGCTGCACCAATTTGTTCTGTCTGTGCTCTAGGTTTAGACTCAAGAAGGTGGTTTGCTGATCCTCTGTGGAGGGGACAGCATTTGCTTCTTGCTCTTAATCTACAGCATTGTCTAATCCTGCGTGCTGTGTATTTTGCCTMGCTAGTGACTGTTGGCAATGCTTACATTAATGCTTACACTGCCCTTTTAAAATAAGAAGAACATGAGGGTTTTATAATTAAAAGTGYGTATTTCAGTTTTGTTGCTTGCTTGTTTTGCCTCACAGGAGGATTAATGGGAGCATTTGGCTTAGCTTCTTTATGCTGTGCACTCACATGTATCCTTTCACTGTGTCCCATCCAATTCACATTCAAGCATTCCCAGTTGTTCCTGTTTTCTGTCAATTTGACTGGATGAGTTATGGTCCTTTGTGAAACTCTTGGGGTCACTCAATAGTATTTTTATTTTTATGCAGATTGCTTTCTGAGACTGTTATGTTTATCTTTGTTGTAGAATAGGGCTTASTAATTGTGCGAGTTTCACAGTTATCACCTAAAGATGTCAGGTAGAAAAAAAGAGGAAAAATTGAGAAATCTGGAGAAATTCCAGGAGCAGTTACCCCAGCTTTGTCCCCTGGAAAGATTCTGGGACAATTAAATYGTCAATTTTAAAAATGCTGAAGATGATGAAGTGGTTAAAAATCCCAATAGGTTTGTGAAAAACAAGTAATTTTCAACYAATCCAATTCAATTCTTGGGCAGGATAATAAACACAATACATGGGGGCGATAGATGATTTGACTTCCATTTAGATTTTTACTTTTTTCTCATGGTATTTATATACTACACAGGAAATTATGTCCAGCCTGAAAACACTGCACACAGTGGAATGGAAACCATTCAAAACTTATATTTCACTGCCAGAGTAAGAGGGAATTTAAAGTGGAGCTGAACAACTAGTTTCTGTTCAATATTATCATTAAGCACTCGGGTAAAGGAGTGGGGGTTAAATTGGTCAAATGCATACAGGACATCACACTGTTAAGCTGTAAGGATGGTAGAAGATAAAATTAGAATGCAAAGCGATGTTAATTTGACAGCAAAGGCTAAACCAACAGGACCAGGTTCAGGTTTTTGAAGTCCAATATGTAAGGAAGATAAGGGACAAGCAGGGGCAGAAAATGGGGAATAGTAACTGCCCAGGGGTGTAAATGTCAGGGAAAKATACTGGAGAGGAAAAGAGCAGAATTTGCATTTTTATAAAACCACATATTTCGTTATTTAATAAGAAACTGGATAAGTTGAAGGTAGCTCAAAGCACAGAATGAAAATTGAAGGAAGTGGTTATGTTTTAATATAAATAAATGGACAGGAAAACTTGGTTTGCAATGAGTTTTATACAGAGGGTGGCTGGTATTTGTTCTGCTTTCATACTTGAGACAAAACAGTAACACATTGGTTCCATGTGGGAGAAAGAAATTCAGATGGGAGTTTAGCAATGATGTAAAATGGAAGGGCTCTGGACACCTCTGCAAGTGTTGAAGACTGACCAGTCTTGGGAATGAGAATTGAGATGCACCCAACCCCTCTATTAAAACACAGGGCTGAAAAGTAAGGTGTATTCTGTACCCATTTAACTCCACTTTTCTAAGACTGTCCTTATCCCCAAGTAAATTAGTTGGGTATTTTCCCCCATCTTTTAAATAAAAGAAAAGGTAAGGGTAAAAAGGTAAAATTGTAATCCCTAGTTGATTATAACTCTAGGTTGGTGTCTTCCTTTCCAGAATGGTTGTTCTTGTGGTGCTCTCATAGCCTTTTCTGTATTCTGTCTGAAAGCTTGCTCACTTGAGGTCTTTTATCTGTGGGATGGCTGTTCCTGCTGAAACACTGAAAATGTGCTCCAGGAGACAATTTAAACTGYTTGATCTCATATGATACCTACTAAAATTTTAAACTTACAAGCTAAGCCAAACCAACTGGTGTAAAATATAGGCATGAGAGCTGCTGTACTCGTTGGAAAGCAAAACCAGTGGAAGACTCTAAGTCAGAAATACAATTAATAGGAAAATGAGAAAATAAAGGTGATAGTAAAAGAAAAAAAAAAAAGGAAAATACCCTTGACAGATACCCTGTTCATTAGGGTGTGGAAGCACCCTGACACCCTGTTCATTAGGGTGGTGGAAGCAGTCCAGATGAAGYAGTCTMATTGAAGCAGTGATCCCATAGAAAGATCTGGCAGCTCCTGTCCTTTGCAAATCCAGTCAGTAACGYCTGTGCTGTYCCAAACTCCAGATTATATCCAGGTGGGAATGCTTGGCTCCTCCCYCCTGGGCAGAGCATCTCACAATGGGCTGATRTCATTCTATGAGWCATACAATGGSTCCTTGATTGCCCATTAAGCAGAGACAGCTCCTGAAGGGAATTACCCGTGAGTCAGTGGCCAGGGCATTGATGGACCATTAACAGYAGATRCTCCGGAGGGAGGGGGCAGGGAAAACACTGCCCCACCTGGYTCCAACAGCCCATGAAGATGGTGATAGAATACATACTTTGGGCACATCATACCTTACAACCTAGGACAGATGCTCAGTAGAGCAAGTGACAAAAAGCCTCACCAGACTTCACCCAAAAGGAAAGGATGTGCAAAGGCTTTAGTCATGCAGTGAAAAGAGCTGCTGTTTTCATGTTAACAAGTTTAAGAGGAAGGGAGGTGTTGGACTGAAATAGCATGTGAGAAAAGTAAGGTACATCATGGATCTGGAGCATGACGGCGCAAAAACTAAAGGAACAAGTCATTTGGTTTGTGCTACTGAAGAAAAAATCTGTGTTGTCTGTGGGCTGGGCAAGGCTGTGGGTAATGACAGCCTATAGTGTTGGATCATGTGGTTGTGGAAACAGAACTTCATGCATCCTGTTAGGTAAGCACGTCTTCTACCAAAAATTACTTGGCACCATCGTGTTATCCTTCTCCTCATTAAAACAATYCTGTCAGGATCCTGAATTTTGGGGTAAATTAAGAAAAAAGTAAATGTGTATTACAAAACCTAGTTTAAAAGAAGTACTGTTCAGGGAAATATAAGTTAACTGATATCATCCCTCCCTCATGGARATGACAGATAGTTCTTTTTTCTCAGACAGCATGCTCCAAAAAAAWGAGCAACCCACTGTCCTTTTGTCCGTTTTCCATGCTTGTACRCGACTAGGACAGAAGACACATGCAAATTGTTGACTGAAGATTTAAATCTTATTTCTGTTTCACTTATGCTCCCAACTAACCAAGAACTAGAAACCCGAAATATTTTCAGTCCTGTAGAGGACCCAGTAGAGAATCAGAAATCTTAGACAATGCAACCTTCTTTAAATCTTGGAGGTCCATTGGAAGCCATTTGCTTTCAAACAGGTGGGTTTGTTTGGTTTTGTTTTTTGGTTTGTTTTCTTTTTGTGTGTTTTGGGTTTTTGGGGGGTGGTTCTTCTTCTCCTAATGGAAAGAAAAATATTCTTATAAAGGAAGAAGCAGAAAGATTTCTCTCATTTGATATAACAGCCATATTTTTGAAACATTTCATTAGAGCTTCAGTTCAGTGCTCAGTCTTTTACAACCATTGTCTTGTGGACATCAGCTCGTATCATGAACCAACACCTTTTCTTCTGCCATGAATTATAATGCTGTTGTTTAGTGAGCAATCAGATGTYGGATTTTCCAACTCTGGATATGTCTTGTTTTATACTTTACATGACAAAACCAGGACTRACAGGTGTTTTGAGAAGGTGATTTTAAAACTACTGCTGTGTTCAAAAGGCTCTGTTCCACAGGTAATCTGACTATCTCCTGAGTAAGGGGTATAATATATTTTGTTTGCAGCAAGGGGTTAAAGGAATCAAATATTCTTCTAATAGTAAGACCTAGATGTAAAACAAGTCCTGACATTRGTAAAGACTCTTCAGATATAGCTCTGCTCTTTCAGATATAGCATAGGAAATAAAATGAAGAAAATACAACCTTTTGCCAATGATAATGCATTCATGGGTCTGTTTGCACAGCTCAATATGAAATGCCTTTATGAAATGCTGTCGTATGAGTGACACATGTCAGATGAAGCTCTTAAGGGGTATCTGGCATCACACACTCAACAATTACATGTTTGATTGCACAAAATAGAGTATTCAAATGATGCCAGTGGTTCCTGTAATGTCAGAAGCTAAATTCAAGCCCAACTCTCAAACAAGTTTTACATACTTTCTAGAGCTGTCATTATGTGATACTCTGTCTTTGGTTTCTCTTCTTTCTAAAATAATTTTTTCTTCCAGCTTCATTCTTCAGATGTGTATCATCAAGTTGTGTAATCAATGTACTATTAAACTGTAAACCTCTGCATTTGGSTCCCACACTCCCAGTAAAATCTCAACCTGACTAAGAGTCACATTCAGAGCTGAATGTTTGTTTCCTATTTTGTGTTATGGCATTTGCTAATTAATTACATTTTACACAACTGTAGAATGTTTGTCATGTCTTAGTGTGTATGATATACAACTGATGTTCAAGTAAGAAAGAAAGCATTGCACTGGTTTGAGGAGCAGTGTCAAGCCCTTAGGCTGGAAAAATCTGGAAAAGACAGACTATCCAGAGAAAACAGATTCAAGASTGTATTTGCTCTTACTGACTTTTAACATCAGTACTTGATATCAGGGTCTAGCTAGTGATGGTTTCCTTCTCCTTTTTAATGATTGGATAATTTTGTTTCAATGCCTTGAAATAAAGCATTTTAAAATCAATTATGTTACCCAACTGTAGCAGTGGGGGTTTTTTGGGGAAAAGCCTTTACCTGGGCCYAGTCAGCCTCTCCAGGGGAAAGGCCACTTGGGGGAAATCAGACAATGCAATCAAACTCACGCGAGCACACAGCCACGGACTACCACAGCAAGGAGAGGAAGAACACCCTTTGYCCAGATAAATTCCAGCAAGCTTTATTCCAGGACACTGAAGRGGATATGGATGCCAAAGAGGGCTAACATAAGGCTCTGCCTTAAGTATGGTTTTGGGCATCCAATGACCTTGAGGCACAGGGGCAGTGCAAGGGACAGGTGAGGTCAGTGACCTATAAGGAAGACAGGGCGGGTCACCGGGGTACGCAGCCAGTGGGATAACAGGGAAAGAAGAAACCAGGGAGGGATTTGGGCTTCAGGTAGGATTACACTGAGTCACCAGGCCTTGCAGGGGAATCTCCATGACAACCTTGCCAAGGCCAGATGTTGSRYRTGACCTCCAATGATKGCAGGAACTCCACACCCCACAAAGAGGTTTTTTGGGATSTCTGATGGTTGCTTTTTTGAACAGTGGAATTTCTGTTCAGTTGTTATCCATGGCAAGCACCCAARCAACCTGTCTCCAGTCCTTTTAGGTTTGTAGCAGTCTGACAGCAGTATTTGCTTCCAGGACTTCATCATTGACATAATGAGCAGAAGGTATTCATTTCACCTTCACAGTGCCCTCCCCAAAATCAGCATGATGTTGCACCATATACATAATTTATCACTAMTCCCATGACAGTAAAACTACATGAGGATGTCTCCAACATTATCCAGGGTGAAAAGACAATTATTTTTTTCTGTGTCACTGTTTCCATCACACTGCTTATCCCTATGAAAACACATAGTCCATGAAAATCACCCAACCACTTTGATAACCTCTGTCAGAACATTAACCAAACACCAGCCTGAAGCATATTTTAAGGCCTACTGCCAGGTTTCCCTTTCGGGGTTTGATTTAGGYTAGCTCCTGAACCCCGAGGGGTTTGCCTGGCGAAAGACGAAGGTAAAAGACAGGAGGCACCCCTTTTTCTTCTCGGGACCAGGGTCCCKGCTTATTTGATCCAGGAGAAGCAAAAACCGTAAGAGACCCAMAGAGTTCCCCCTTTTCAACCCTCGGAGAAGGGGAGGGGGAAGGGGAGGAAACCACAACCAATAGGAATTGATGCAGGGGGAGGGGAAAGGGGCATGGRGGAAGGAACAAACCAAAATGCAACAAACTAGAGGGGTATTTCAGGAGATACCATGTGCAAGTACAATAATTATCCAGTGCAATATARTAACAGAAATGGATCAACTATTTAGTACAATACAACAGCCTACTTTTCTGCCACGGCTCATCTCAGCTTGGTAACTTCAGTGTAACAAATGGCAGACTAGCACATACACAAAGGTGTAGAGATGGCATTGCTCACTGGGAGCATGTTGATTTTTTATAAGCTAAATAGATTAGTGTAGCCTTTGTACATGATAATTYATCCATTAGCACCTCTGCTGTGATTGCCAGTGGGTCTGAATRCATCGTTCATTTTTAGTATCCAGAACTCAAGTGTGAGAAGCCGGACACAATCTTACTTCCTCTGGGGCCAGAGGGAAAATGTTTCATTAAATACTTGGGGGGTGGTCTTCTCCCAAAAGCAAAAATGGGGTGAGCCTGTACACTTGAACATTATCCTGATACACGCCATGATTTTGGTACYCTCCTCTCCTTTCTGCCCCACCACAGCACCTGTGTAGGGCTTTTCGATTAAGTTTTCCACAGAAGCGGAGATTGGCAATTCAGATTTGGTGGTCAAGGGTAATTGGTTTAAAGAAGAGATTTATAAAAATTATGGAAGATATAGGGATGTAAACAGCGCATGCTTCCCTAATCGGAGCTCACAAACCAGGTTGTTTTTTGTTTGTTTTTTTTTTCCCAGGAAGCTCTTGCATCGCAATAATTGCTTAATTATTTCTTCAAAGTAGATAGGAGTATGAAACTCCTGAGCTCAGCTTCAGTCCTTTCAAAGGGCAATAATATGAAAAGAAAAAAATAAAAAKAGAAAAGTATTAAGGTTTTCCTTAAAGATAAAAAATACATGTGTTTTAAGTACAGCTTTTGAATAAGATTTTTTTCAGCAGGTAACAAACACCTGGAAAAGGGTTCAATCTGTAACAGCTGCCACTGTATTTTTTACTAATAAAGATAGGAGAAAATACATAATTTTTTTGATAAAATGTTCTTTATTTCAGTTTTGCAGGAGTTTTCAACATAATCATATGTTTATATAAAGCAAAAATTGAAGTATGTTTCTGAAATTATTGAKTATTTTCATTTTTATTTCTACATTCTCTTTTTCCTATAGTCTTTTTTTTCTGTGAGTGAAATAGCTTGACAAACTCATGTGTTCTGTTGTGTGACTGCAATATGTAGTTTTAATTGAAGAAAAGCAAACAGGTTTGGCTTTTTTCCTGCATGATAGAATACAACATTGCTTTTCCATGACAGTTGTTAGATGAAAATTTTAAAAACTACTTCCTCTTGACAGTGTCTTCCATTAAAATGCCTATTAGATTTCTTTCTTATTATGTCACACTGGAAATAGCTATATTTCACTGTAAGAGAATGAAAACCTAATGTTATTTTTCCAAGTGGCAAAGGTGATCACTTTTAAGTAAGTTCAAGTGAGCTGCACACAGATAAGAAATCTGTACTTAACTGTGAAGTAATTGAAAGAAAATATAATGAAATTGTTACTGAAAGTGCTCTGTTTGGATTGAGTTAATCASAATCAGCAAATTGCCAGACATGATTTTGAAAATTGAACTACATTGAATAATTTTGTAAACCATGGTTGCAGCACCAATCACAGTGTAGCAAATTAACTGCTGGGAAAGTAAATCTATAGCTATGCCTCAGTAYCTGTAAAGTGCCTCTGTGCTGTCACTGAGACAGTCCCTTTTAAGAGCAAAAATCTACGTATTTTGGAGTTTATGTGGCTTGCCTGTATTTTCTGGTGGAGAGGTGATAGAAAATGTCCCTAACTTCTCTCCCTCCTGCTGCTGTGATCCCAGCTAGTGTGTGTGTGTGGGTCCTGCCTTCTTCTTCCTCTCGGGGAAGAGCCGGCGGTCCCGTGGGTGCCTGCAAGAAGGAGGGAAAGGGGAGATTCTMACATAAATAGGGTTTCTCTGAGGTAAGGATGAGGGAACACCAGCTTCCAGAGAACAAGCAGTTTATTCGGCTGCTGTCCCCYAAAWGCGAGGAGTACAGCGTGGGAAACATTCTTAAAACCTTGGTCCTGGGCGTGGATAATAGCTTTTGGGCTTCATGCATATTCATCTCTTCATTAAAACTTTCCCGCTCTCCCAGGTAGAAGAAAAAGCCCATGCTGCCAGCCTTCTGGGCAGCCACAGAGAGGAGATAATGTCCCTGAGGTCGCTTTCATTTTGTTGCATTAAGGTAAAGGCTTCTGAAAATGGATTAAGAATGGGATTTAATTTTCAAAAGCATTACTGTAAAGTGTGCTTGATGTGAAAATGGCTTTTTGTTCATATTCCAGTTATTGTGCCCATTAGATACTATATTGGTTAAAGAAAAAGCACCCGTCAGTGAATTGTAATGGATACATGAATTACTTCTCACCATCTTTCCTATTGCATTATGTATCATTCTGCTTGGAGCACAATATTAACATTATTTTCTAGAGAATAGCATTTTCTTCAATTCTATGACATTTCAATCAAGAAATTAAGAAATACTTGTTATACTTACGCTGAAAAATATAGGTTTATTCCTTCATATTAACTTCTGTAACCAAATTTAAGTACAAGTACTTTTTACAAAATTTACCACCAGCAACATCAAATGCATACAAAGCCAAAATGAAGATTTAATGGGAAGATTGTCAATGGCATATCTCAGTTAGTATTTCCTTTTCCTTTTGGAAATCTCTTCTGCTTAATTAGGGTAGAATTGCCTACTTTATGTTAATTCAGTGYAATTATATTAGGTAGAGCACTCTAAAGGTTAATAGCTGAGCACTGGCAAACTGGGGAACCAAAGCAATTCTGATTCCTTTTGACTGCTGTATCCATCACTCTTGACTGCATTTTGGGCTACTCTTGTAAGCATAAGTTAGGAGCCGTTTGCTGTGGTGTACAGTTATGTCTGAAGTGCTCMTGCTTGCAGTAGTGCAGGGACCAATTTGAGTGCAAGGGGCCAGCAAGGTGTCTCTTCCCAGGAGCCAGGGCTGTCTGTGGACACCACCGAGGAGGGTTATTGCTAGCCAGAGAAAGAAGCTTGCAGAAGGCAAGTTCCTGGGGATGAGGAAACTTTGTGATAGGAGATTGCCATGGCAATGGAGATGCCAAGGTAAAGACGTATGTGGAATGGCAGAAAAGGCCTAGGACAGGCAGCATGAGGAGATGATGAAAGCTGTCCCAAGAGTACTAGCAAGGTCTTGGAGAAGCACGTGGCTTTGGACTGCTGATTTGACACAGTACTGGGGGCATGCAGAAAGCTGGGAGAGAGGCATAAGGCCTGGATAGATATGCAGAGCTACCAAAGGTATGAAAGTGCAGGTGGTAAAGCCTCAGGAGCCAGCTGTGCCTCATGCCAGAGGGCTGAGTGCAGCTGAGATGCCCACGGGTTTCTAGGGACTAGTCCCTGGGGGAGTCTCCCTGGGAGAGWCCCTTAAAAGCACACTCCRTTGGAAAGACTGCATTGTACTCAARGGAAAAGAATTRCCCTTTAGCTCAAAATTTAAACATATTGGCACTGTGCTTAACTTGGGCTGGTGTGGCAGAAATCAGATAGAGCTGCTCTTTTTAAGTAGAAGGAATTGTATACATGTAAAAATGATTTTGTTCTCTGTTAATAATTATTTATTAAGGACTGATGGAATGAACAAAAAAGATTGAGTGCCTTTAAGTACACAACTTAGACATTTCCCTGGCAAAGCTTTAATATTTGATGCAGAGATTGTTTTTATGAGCAAGCATATGGTCACAGCAGGTATTAACTAAAATGGCCTSAGAAAGGAATGTGATTTCCCTTCCCTCCCCCAGTCCTCCAGCCCAGTGGATGTGCTGCCCATGGCAAGTTCAAYTGAGTGGTGTGAGAATCTGCAGCACAGCTCCCCTTCTTTTTTCAGATGTGGGTTGTGCTTCTCCATGATTGCTGCAGTAATGGGCTTACCCTCTAAGAGCAGTGTGTACCTCCATGATTTATTTTTCCATTTCCAATTTCACACTGCAAACTTCCTGGGTGCTTTGCCACAAGCTTTCTGTTGATGGATGCATCAGGGCAGTCATGAGGAAGGCGARGAAATGTGCTGTGCCCTTGGCTGAGGATGTGATGGAAAGCCAGTGCATGAAGAACTGTGTCACCCTTTTGCCCCGAATAAACGCCAGTGCACAAAGCAGCTATGGAGACGGTATAAATAAACAGGGCAGGAGAGTGTTTTTACTCCTTCATAAGCCTTTATCAAAAATTGGAAGAGATGGCTCGAGGGGTTTCAGGGATTTTGCCTATGCTGCTGCTCTGCCAGAGAGGAGGTGTGTTTTGGGTCTGCGGTGGAGTACAGGTCCAGGAGTCCAACCTCACGGGAGCCATAGGAACTCGGTGTTAGCTCGGATCGTCCAGGGATGTCATCTTTATTAGGTCCTTTTTAGGTCATGGAGAGGCGGGGGTGTGTGGGCAAGCAGTATCTATACATGCACTAGGGCCCTGCCCATACGATGGTACCCTTTATATTCTCCAATTTTGATTAGGCTTGTTGCAGTTGAGGGCTTTTGCTCTGGATCACACTTCTGGGTGTAGAGAGGCGCCATGGGAGCTCTGGTGATTTCCATACGGAGCGGCAGTCAACAGGCATCTGGGAGGCGGAAATGGGAGGCGGCTTCACCTCGGTGGGAGCGGTGGGAATGGCTGAAGCACATGGGGCTCATCGGAGTGGGCCACGCCGACCTGCAGCAGCAGCACCGGGACTCCAAGGCTGGCGACGGAGCGCAGAGGCTGAGGCAGCCGCAGACACCGGGTGGGGGGGGGGTGGCCGGAGAAGTCCAGCAGACCGGCGGGGACAAGCTGGGGGGAAAACTGGGACCTGGCCTTCRTGGTGCCAGGGTAGGGGCCGGCGGTGGAAAAACCGGGAGGAAAAACCGGGACTTRGCTTTCACCACGTCGGAGGGAAAAGCCAGGACCCGGCCCTCGTGGCGCTGGGGTAGGGGCCGGCGCTGCTGGCACCCGCCGTGCCGGGGTAGGGGCRGGAGGCAGGCAGCTCCATCAGYGGTCTCCTCAGCAGTAGGGAAAGGACCCCCCTCCCTTCAGAGCTCCAGGGAGGGGACAAACACCTCCTGACTGCAGGGGATCTTAGAACTGGGGTAYAGAGTTTAAAACTGGGGTASAAAAWCTCAAAACTGGGATACAGGGAAACTTGGGKTACAGAAAAAGCCTGGGACAGTCTAACCCCTTAAAAAACCTTTTAACATACACAACTAGATAACACRACATTCCAATCTTAGGGCTCCTGAATCTCGCCCATCTCAGAGAGACCACACAGGGCAGTGAGCCCAGAGCTGGCCTGGAGGTCATTGTGGCCTTGCAGCAGGGGAAAGACAGCTCTGSGTCCATCTGCTCCAGTGTAGGACTCCGAGTCATGCTTTAGAGGTGTGAAAGGAGAATTTGTCTCTTTTGGGCTGGCTGCTCTCAGTGTCTCCTAGAGCCCTATGTACTGCAACGCCCATAGGCAAAGACAGGAGTGTGCACAAGAACCATTTGCCTGATGCAGCCGTTTGCTTCCMAAGCCCCATGAGTGGTGGCCACTGACCTGAGGCAGAGGTTTGCTGAGGCTCCCCACACAARGTGGCCATTTGCCCCAAGCAGATATTTCCCCAAGGCTCCTCAGGTGTGTGGTGGCTATGAGGTGGCTGTCTGCCTCATGTGCAGGGGTGTTTTCTGGAGGTAGCTGAGTTGCTGGTTTCATCCCTGAGGGGACAGTGTGTCCTGCAGGCTGTGACCTGGACACAGTGACTGGGAAACAGTGCTGCCAACATCTGAGAGCAGGAAATTGGTGACAGCCAAGCAATGACAAGGACAGCAGRAGGCAGCTCTGTGCTGCTCTCTGACCCATCATATTTGCAAGCAGAAGGCAGCCCTTGAGAAACAGCCATAGGGAAACACTGACTTGGAGTGACTGATCTTGGGAAATCATGRAGCTTCATAGGGAGGCCTGTGGTGGTGGCTCTGCTTCCTGTACCTTGAGGTCTATCTCTGCCAAAAGCTTGACATTATATTGTTCCAGTTCAACCACAAATAGTAGTCACCCTACTGAATGCTGTAAGGGGAAATAAGYACTCTAAAGCTTTTTTCTTTTTATCTAACAGTCTTGGGTCTAATTTCACAAGTTAGTAGAGAATCAAAAATAATGGCATCATTTCTAAMGGAATGGAAAGTAAAGCCATTGAGAATAAAATTTACCAAATTAAACAAAACTTTTGAAAAAACAGTGGACTATGGTTTGGAAATACTGTTTTTACAAATAGACATTGTGATTCTTGATCTATGAAGATAGACAAGCACTTAATTGAATGGAGGTGCTGTATCATTTGCCCATGTTTTAATCCAAATTTTAATCACACACAAAAAAGTTGTAAACAAATAAGTGTGCATCCTTATTTTGTTAAGAGCTCTGCTCCAGCAGTGTGAAAACCCTTTGAAAGTGYGAGAAGGAAGAAATCACTGAGAAAAGCCGAGATAATTCAGTAAAGAATGCAGAGAGAGGAAGAGGACAGGCACAAGTTCAGGAGGCTATTGGAAGTCAGGAAGAAGATGGAAACGGATATCAGCATAAGAAGAGACACAATGAACCGAATAGAAATGAGTGAAGAAAATGTCAGGTAAGGAATGGTGCTGGGTGTAGCATTGTCATGGGACAGTCAAAGTTGTTTGTGGTGTATGGGAAATGAACGTGGGTGTCTTGAATACTCCCAGAAAGCCAAGTGCCATGTCAACCACAATGCCTTCACTTCTCTGCTTGGMACCATATTTGTAACTGATGTCTTGTAGGGTTTGTCCCCTTGTGACTGGCTCAGTCTGGATTTRCTTGTTTGTGGGAATACCCTTGAAGGTTTTTCCCAAACAGATGCAAAACCTAATGGTGCCTGGTTGCTTACTTATTCTGCCTCACAGGTATTTGAAAGTGCTGCTTTTGAAAGGCTGTGTGCTAAAGCTACATTTATTCCTCTGGGCAGCATGAAAGAAAARCCCATCTGTTTGGAAAATGTAATATTCTATTCCTTATCTGAAATAAAGTTTAGTTTGTAAACATCTGTGAAATCTGAGAGCTCTTGCAGTGCAAGTGCTGCCTCACTACCATTTTCCACGAGGAAGAAGTAGGATGGGGGAAGATGGTGCCCAGCTGCTCCCTGGGGAATACTTCAAYGTTCTTTGCTGGCAGTGCACTGTCACTTGCTCTGGGTGGCACCTGCTTCTTCTGTCTCCCCTGGAGAAGTCTGAAATGTAGTCACTGCATGCAGAATCTCAATAAATAATGTGAGCTAAAAACCAGACAGGAAATAGAATCATCTTTACTCTGAGACATATAGTCTTGTCTGATACCTGGGGAGTGTCACCTGAAGTCAAATGAGATTTTCAGAAAAACTCCTTAGTCAGGCACTATTTCTTTGTGCCAAAGTAATTTTTCTCTTTGGATTTACTTAAGCAGGTGGATGTCTCCAGGAGGGAAAAGAAATCCTTTTAAATCATGACGGCTGCAATCGTACAACTGAATTTTTTTTTTTTTTACACAATAGCTGTTGCAAATGGTATGTTGAAAAGAGGCGTTTCTTTCTCTACAATAAGCTCTCAAGTTCTCTTATGCAGGTTGTTATTAGTATTAGGTCTGGCTTATTGGTGTGCATTTGTGGGGAAAAACCAAGGCTGAACAATAAGAATTCTGTGATGATTGACTGGATTGGGACAGCTTTGGTCTTGGCTATCATAAAAGGGAATATTCAAAACTGGACATTTGTTTATGATTAAAGAAAATGGAGCATTGGGAAACGCTTTTGTGGTATAAGTCTGAGTATATTGTAATAAATACTATGATTATTATTTTCCTCATAAACTTCACCTGTTCTACACATTTTGAATTTTCTATTTAAATTTTCARTTTTAGACTTTGTCTGTGATGCTTAGTTTGAAGAAGCTTAATGTACTTCTATCTATCAGAATAGATAACTATTCTGATCTAGCTGTGGATTGGTGATTTGGAGAGYATTGAGAAACTGTTTACAGTGGAGTTAAGGAGACAGAGATTTTACTTAGCTCAAACCTCAATTTTGGGTGGCAGTTTTTCTAATTGGCCACAGGCTCAGTTGTAGAGATGACATAAACCAGAAAGTTCATGTTGCTGGCTGTAAACTGCTGAAATTGCTTCTCATGTCAAGATCCACAGATCAATTTTCCAGCCTCCTTGGAATACAGGGTATGGTTTCTCTTAGCGATCCTTCATCATTAACAGAAAGGCATCCAATCACTCAAAGATATTAGAAACAGGGAACATGCTGTKTCTTTTCTTATTTCAATGTTTATAATTCTTACCATTAAAAGCTTTATCTAATTTCGATTTGTCACACTTTGGGTTTTTTTTTTGTCATTTGATCTCCTTAGACTTATGCTGCAGGATTTAAGAGACATGATTACAGGTATTTTTCTTCTTAAAAATTTTTGTAATAAAGGTGGCTATTTAGYTTCTATTTTGTCTCTTGATTTGGTTAAAAAAAAAACTGTTTTGTGTGTCTTTCTCAATTTTTCAGTGACCTTAAAACATCAGAAGTCCTATGTGCAGTATTTTATTATGGGTCTCAATAGTGCTTCAGAGGTGAGCAGAACCACTTCCCCATTTCTTGCTACTTCTCTGCTGAGCAGCCAAGGATCACACTGGAATTTGGCACTGATTTTAGAGTTGCTGCTGTGCAAGGCAGGGGCCCCCACTCTGTAGGTATGGATGACAATCTTTATTCATAGCTTTATAACTTTGCATTGGGGTGCATTACAACTTTCTGTGTGTTTTTTRTATAGGCTCAGTTTATCAGCCATATGGGTCCATTCTGATTGAATACACTCTCCTCTTTGTTGTTAATGGTTTTTACTGTGTTTCCTTTTAGTTGTATATGCAGGGATGTAAAATTTGCCTGCAAACTAAGTACTGTATCATCAGTGGGACTGACTCCTCTTGTGTCATGATGACATCTAACAAATATTTTTAGTATTTATTTTCTTCTTACTTTCAACACTTATGTAATTTAGTCAGTATTTATTCCATTAAATTAAATCCATACTTCAGGTCCTTAAACACCTTACAAAAGTCTGAGCATTTCTGCTTGTCTTTATCAACCMAACTTGTAATACCATCGAAGAATGAAACATCTTTGGCTCTGCAGGAACTGCTCATGGAAAATAGGCTACAGAGACATTTTGAACAGCTGTTTTGCTTGACAATTAAAATATTGTGGAATACTGTAAGTAAAAATGGCTTTACTAGTTTCAGTGTTTTAGTGTTTTCAGATATCTATGGAGGTTAATGTCGGCATCCTTTCTAAGTATGCATGCAGTTTTTGAAAATYTGCATGATGTTTTGGTCAACTTCACACATCTAGGCTTTTTGCTCCAATTTTTATTCAAACCTTGTGCTTAAGAGTAGATTTTGGCACAAGCATGACCTACTTTTGGTCAACTTAGTTTCCCCATCCCCAGGCAAAAATGTGACAAGTTTGCATTTTTAACAAAATGGATGGACATTGTTTGAGTGCACAGCTGCTCATTCCTCATGATACTGAAAAATTAAGATGTAGAGTGAATTAGTTTTTCTGTGTAAATATTTTTTTTACCCATTAGGCACCTGAGGGCTCAAACAAACCCGAATTTGCATTTTACTTTCTTGAGGTTTTTTAGTCTTGGAAGTATATCTTTTCAGGTATTGAAAAAATTGAGACCCTCTTCTATGGAACAAGTTAACTAGTTGTTTGTTATAAATCCACATGTATCAACCCTCCCCAAAAGCCCCCATTCCTGTGTTTTGCAACACAAAAGAATTTGTGTTGTAGGCTGATAGCACGGTCATAAGCTTGATATTCTCTTACCTTCATGTTTGTTTGATGTTAAGATAAAATAGTATGAATTCTTTCTATATCTCCCTACCTCAGCAATTAGCGGAGACTTAAGGTTTCAGAAGAAAGCCATGTATGAAAAGTGAGCATGTACAGACAATACAAGGGCAATGTCAGAGTAGAAATGACTTTATTGCTTCCTTTGCCCGTTTTTGTTCAKGTGAGTTATTGACTGTGATTTGTTTATCAGTTGTGGCTTTTTCATTGCTAGCATATGGCTTGTTTGTCTCTATGCACTGGTAAGTAGCTAGAGTGCTGCTGTAAGTAGTTCTGTTGCCTAAGGAATACTTTCTTCTGAGATGCAAGTGTGCTTCAGCAGTGTAGATATCAAACAACCATCTGATCCATCCCTGCTGTGCAGAGGAAAACATCTGTTTCCAGTTCTTTTCACATGGATGACTTTTGTGGAAATTAGGTGTTTCATGGGCACGCTACAGCTTCAGCACCAGTATAACACAAAACAAAGTGAAAGTGGGAAAAGGAATTAGCATATCATTTGATCCTATCTCATGYTTAGAAATGGAATAATTTTTACTCCTTGTTTTTAAAAGTCTTCTGCTAGAAAATTTATTCGTAGAGGGATTGAGCACTAATTCTATCTGTGGCAAAAAGTTTTCAGCTWTTAATACCAGAAATCAGGTCAAGATATGTGCACTTCCAAGCCCTATAAAAGGTTTTTTCTCCTTTATCATGAAGTCACCTGTGATACATTAGAGCAAATATTTAGTCTTCAATATAACTATATGCATTTTGGGTTTATCAGAAATGAATGATAAGAATAAGACATTCTGGTAAACACTAGCACTTTGGCATAAAATCAGACACAGAAGATTTAAGCAAAATTCTTGATTCTGCAGATCTCAAACTGCAATAATTCCTACTCAGCGTAGCCCTTAAGCACATACATACCTCTAAGCATTTACCTAGTTCTGCAGGGATCCATGGGGATTACTCATTAATTTAAAGGCCAAGCAGAGATGGAAATGGTTTTTTAGTGCAAGGATGGAAGGYTTGTAACTTTGCATTATCAAGCCTATTTTTCCTAAATTACTTTTAAATTTAGCGATTATAATGTACATTTTGCTCTGTCTCAAGGGTTTCTATTTTTATGTATATGTTTCATTGGATTAAAATAAAAAAAATGATGATGGTTTTCTTTTGTAAATAAAAAGTAATGTTTTCCCCTGTGTATTGTTGCAGTGACATTCCTGGCAGAGAGGAGCACCAGGGGAATTGTTAGAGCATGTGTTAACTCTAAAACCTGCATGCAACCACTGAATGTTTTAATGTATTTTACTCTAATCCAGCTATGCACTTTTTGAGAACACTGCAGGTACAGTTGAGTCTCAGTGATTACCTGACATGGCTTCTGCTGGCCAGGCAAGCTCACTCAGAGCGCTGTTGACTCAACACTGCTGCATACATGTGCCCTGAGATAAAAGGGAGGCCTTAAGGAGTGTTACCTGGCCAGAAGCAGCGTGTGATTACCTCATGGGGGGTGTATCTTTCTGTAGTAATTTCTTTTTCATCATACAGTGGTGCAGTGCAAAGAGGGGTATGGCAAAGAGGGAGAAGGAAGAGCTGGTCTCCCCATTCTGCGGAATGATTTGTGGAAGAATTAGCCCAAGGCTACAAATAATGACTGYTGTAGTTGAGTCACAAGTTGCCATCTTGACTGTTGTGTTGGAGACTCTGTGCCTCTCCTGTCACRCAGTTGGAAGGAGTCTAACTGAAACCACTTCCATGCCTAGGTCTGCATCTTCCTCAGCTCTAATGAGACCCTGCAATTAACTGCTGCTTTGTGGAGATCTTCTGGGTCAGACTATGGAAGAGTTGCACTTGACAAAGATAAGTAGTGTGGAAATGGCTCTTAGTCTAAARAATGGCACAAAAGACAAATGTTTACCACAAAATAATAATAAAATTCAAAATTTCTATGGTGAAATTGGTAAAAGAATGCAACTTAATACACTGTTTTGTAATAGTGCAAAACTGTGCAAAATATAGCACTTCCTTTTAATCCCTACGGGTTTATCCATAAAGGTTTATTTATTGACTGCTTTATTGGTATTAGTGGGCAACCAAAAATCAGAGACCAGGCAGATGAGAGAATATACTGTCCTGAAGAGTTGCTATTGAAAACTGTGTGAAAAACATATTGGCTGGGGGAGAAAAATACAGAAGTAAATTCACCATTTTCACTGGTCTGAGGTCCACTCCTGACTGTGGAGATGGTGTCATCCTCCTGTTTTCAGTGCTGTTTAGTAWGAGATAAGCAAGAAGAAAATTTGGTAACACAAGACAAATATCTATGTTATTAGTGGGCCATGTAGTTTGAGAAATGTCCTCAGGAAGTGAAGCAATAAAAACTTTCAAGGTGTAAACCAAGGAATTARTTTGGGGTTTGCAGAATGGACTGTTTGTCTGTGTATGTTCTAACTGTATCAGAGATTATGATGACAATGTTTTATAATGCTGATTATTATCAGTGTGAAAGAGATCCATAGGCATAGGTGATCCTTGTATTGTKTTTTTGTAAGGGGAAGTCTCGTGAAATATTATAAGCTGGAATTTGGAAAATGTTTTGAGTCAAAAGTTCAAAGGCTTGTTTTGACCCCTGTAATAAATACATTTTTTTAGGTAAGATTGATTAAGGTGGAGAAAAGGGAGCAAAGAGATCAGAACACACCGTGAGTTATGTTCTGTTGGTGCTTGTTCAGTGTAACTATTGCAGTCAAATCAGCCTAAGGCCACTGGACCTAGCAAAAGAATACAGACCACCATGGATCCAGTCTAGTACTTGGAAAAGGAGAACTTTTCAGGATCAGTTGTTTTTTCTTTCAACTTCTTCAAAACTCCAGATGTTTTATGACTTTATGACATGAATATTTTAAAGTAATTCTAAGAAGAAACACAAAGTCACGACTCATGTCCCAGCATGTGCTTAACTCAGCATATGGTTGATGTTTCCTTGAGGTTTCTTTATTAGTTCATCCTGTGCATATACAATTCAGAAGSTTTAAATTCTGTGGTTTTTAAAGGTAAAGTATGGAACAATGTTTAGTAGACTCATCCTATGTAGTTGATATACCTGCTTTTTGGGTTGGTTTTTTTGTGGTTTTGTTTGTTTTGTTTTGGGCTTTTATTTTTGGTTTTTTTTTGGTTTTGCTTTGTTCTTCAATGAGTCAGTGAAAATTGAAATAATCTGGCAGTGAGCCAAACAATAAAACACATACAGGCATTTATTGATAGCTGTCCCCATCCTCTACTAAGTCACATAGATAATAGAAATGYCCACAACATAACCTGAAGATTTTTTCCTGACACTTTGCCATTTAGGAATTGCCCAGCCTTGTAGTAGACATTTATTTATCATTCTCACTGCTCTGTAGGTTTTATATTACTATATTTTTTACTTTATTTTTTGTAAATAACACAGTACCCTTTATGTGTATAATGGACATTTTTGACAGTTTCATATATATTGAAATCTTTCAGGGGGAAATGATTTAGTATAATGGGGTTTATGTTGTTAGGATCAAAATTGAGCATATACTTTTGATCTATTTTGTAAGCAGCACTATGAAAAGAATTCAACCACATTGTCAAAAACCAGTGTTGTAAGTGCTATATTTTCTTACTTCTTTCATTTTCATCACAGTTTTTTCTTTGGAAGGGAGAGCTAAAGAATTCTATTACTTACAACATCTTTGTGGTGGGTAACATTAGCTCTGTCTAAATGAGCTGTGATGTACAACAYAGGGAGAATAAAGAAAGCCCCAGATGGGTGAAGGTGGTGTTGCTGAGAACTGTGCCGGGGTGGGCTGACTTTACAGCTCTCATGGCCTGGGTTGTGCAGAGAGCATCATGAGCACTGTGTGCAAGGTCAGGCTAACCTCTCTGGAGCCACATGTAGCTGGTGAGGTCCTGCTGCTCTTCAGGCAATCTTAGAATATAGTGTCAAAAAAGCTACTTTTTTCTGCATATTACTATCACAAATGCTTTCACTTTGAGCTCTTACTTTCTGCTGTATTGCCTGCAATCTGGAAAGGATCCAGAAGGAAAAATCTTCCCTGAAGAYGCCTAAGGTAGTAAAATGAACCACTGTAGTGAAAAAAAAGTTTAATTTTTGCCTCTCTGGTTTTACTGCTTCCTTGGTTTGGAGTTTGCAGAACACCTACAAAGTCTGACTATTTGATTCTTTGTTTTGCATCACTTGAGTCAATGAACGTTATTGTTGTACTTCACATAGCAAGGCTGAAAGGAGCAGGAGAAAGTGACCMATCTCAGGAAGAAAATGACAGAAAAAAGTCATATAAAAATCAGGCTCTATTTTCTTTTTCTTTCATTTTTTTCCAGTGATCTTCAGGAAGTGAATCAGTTGCTGAGGAGCAATGGCCAGTGAAACAAAGGGGKTTTTTTTGGTTGGGTGTCCCTCCTRCCTCTGCAAATGTACATGTTACTTTGCCACTTGAGATCTTTCAGCTTCCTTTTAGGCATGGACAGTGCTTGTTATTTCTACCACTTTGCTTATTTATTTCAGGTAAAAAAATGTGAAGAGCTTGTTTAGTCCTTTGCAGGCAGCTGCTGSTTAAGAAGAAGACTATTTTATTACCATTGCTGGAGCATAGCATAAATGAGAATTATGTTGGGATTTGTGCATAGAGATATGTGAGAGAGATCTGTGAAGGGGCAGAGCCTTGAGGAAGCTGGGTATGGTCATTTTTGACCTAATGGAGAGAGCTTGCTCTGCCCTTTTGCTTGACAGTGACTAACAGCAATATCTTAGAAGCTGCATTAAAAAAATGCTGTAGTGAAATGGARCAGGAACAAATGGGCTGACAGTGAAATGCTGTAGTGAAATGGAACAGGAACAAATCTGCTGTGGCTTTTAAAATGTACATGGAAAACTTGAAGACTAGTTGATTGTAGATACAGGAATATACTTTGTTAGGGATTTATATAGTGCTGTGGCTCCCTCTCCTTAGCTTGCCAGCTCTGGTTCTGCAGCCTGGTATCTCTGGTGAGCCCTGGRCTTGGAGCAGTGTTCCCCCTGCCACCTGGGGTTGGGGGTTAATAGGGGGTAACAGGCTGATGGAGCAAACAAGAGTAGAGCACTGGACGGCAGTGATTTAGCAAAGGAGCATGTGCCTTAACAGTGCTTATATGCACCGTCAAGGTTCTTGAACAGAGGTGAGTTCAAAACTGGGTCATCTCTCTCTGCTAACTCTCTTCTTTTTCTTTTAAACTGTATTCACAATCTCTAGCTCTTGTCACTATTTGACTGTCAAAATATAGTTATTATAGGTCAAGGATTTTAATCAGGAGAAAGAAGTAATTATTTTAGAATCATTTGAGAGACAAATTCTGCCATTTAAACAAGCACAATTCTGTTGSTCTGAGAGCTGATAAATAGCTTCTTTAAAGGAGTATTAAGGCTTTAAGAATTGGGAGGTGGAGGATAGTAATRGAGAAAGAAAATAAAGGAACATCCAGCACTGGAGATACCGGAGAGAAYTACAAAATACTAGTCCACTGACAGTCTGATGTGTGCATGTAACCTAATTTTCTGTCCTTAGAAAGTCCTTAGAAAGAACAAAAGTCAATTGCTGCTTGTTATTTTGGTATGATACATGAGTAAGCTTAAAGGAAAGAGGAAAGTATCTCTCCTTTCTCACTTTTCCTCATAAAATAGTAACACATCAGTATGATCTCAGTATGCTTTTGGCTTTCCCTTGGGGCTCTTTGCTTTATATACTATAACTTAAGAAATTACTCACTTGCCATGTGTAATTTATATTAAAATGTTATGCTGTGAAAGCACTTAGATCTTGAATTTACTGTAATACATTAACAATTTAGAAGTTATACAGGGAAAAACAGTGGGTGGATTGGGTGTAGAGATCTTCCCAAAGAATGCTTTAATATCATATTTGTATTTTCTGCTAGGGTACTCAGTTGAAGGTGAAGTATACCCTTTCTTCCTCAGTGACAAAGATTTGGAGTTCTGCCTCTAAAAGTCAATCTAAATCATAGGATGTGACCCAAAAACTTGCCACTTGCTTGTAATGGTAAAAGAATTYCATTTCATGTTGTCAACTTTTCATTACTCCCCGTGTCACAAAAATTGTTCAGTTCAAATCTCCTATGGTCCTGAGCTGAATTAAATTGACTGGCTTCTGGTTTGATGTAGTATTTGCTCTGTGGTTGCTGTTGTCTTTTATCCTCTGAAGGAAGTTAWAGTGGAAATACAACTGAATGTGCTTTTCAGTTATGAGAGGAAGGAGAAGTGTACTTCATATGAGAACAAAAAGCAAATGCAGGAAAGAGCCATTTCTCCCCATTTGAAAAAAGAAACCTCAAAGAAATAAGAGGAATGTTTTCATTAAAATAATCTGTAATCTTAGTCTGTCATCTTCCACTGCAGAGCTTTCATCAGTAGCTTTTCTCATCCTATCTTATTTTCTAAGCAAGAATTGACATATAATAAATTGTTARCAATATTATATGTTAAAGTGAGTTGCTGTGTTAGCCACTCAGGTATAAACACTGCCTGGCTTTGAGGAGAATGTTGTTCAGTTGCTTCTCTTGGAAGATCAATGCCCAGAGCAGCAATGTGTTGGTCAGCATGTTCATGGTRTCTCAACAGGATAGTCTCACAGCCATCACTAAGGCTGACAAATCAATCTTGACATATTGAGAGATGSTTGAAATGCAACAACAGCTGGGAAATAATAAGAATTTTAGGGAACATGACCTATGAATGATAAACAAAAGGGGTTGGTTTCTGCTAAAGAGAAGGGGATTGAGGGGGAAGCCTATTGATACTTGTGGTTGTTGGAGACAGAATTTACTACGTTACTGCTAAGCTGAAGAGCAAGGCAGCCCTTGTGGTGCTGCTCAGTTTGTTTCAGTTCAGAAATAGCAAAATGCCCTCATTTCAGTGGTAGATTTAAAACGGAGTAAGGTTGTGGATGGCTGTGTCAGGGTATGTTGGTCCCATCCAAGGTGCCACGAACTTCCCAGAGAGAGAGGTCTCACCAGAGACACCTTCCCGGGGGTCTGGGCACTGCCTGGGTCCCTCCGCAAGGCGCGGCCGGTGCCTGCGAGTGATTCAGCTTTAGCAGTGATTCCAGCTCTGCCTTGCGGGGCTCCCCCAGGCTGAATCAGAGACACAGAGACAGGAGAGTCCTCTGGCAATTCCACAGGGGTGGCTTTACTGTCCAGTGCCCTGTGAAGGGTGACCAGGCATGACAGCTCCCTCCCAAACTGGGCAGGGGCTGGGGTATTTATGGGGAAAGTGAGGGTGGTACMAGAGAGGAAAAACCAATGGGTTAGAAAGAATCTACATGGGTACATCAGAGCATYGTGGGCACTCACCATGACCAGGGAGAACAGCCTCTTCTAAGGGTTATCTCTCCCAGGGAGGGGTGAGACACGTTTATCAAATTCCATTCAAGGGACATCCCTCCAAGGCAGGGGCCTGGCAGGCYYATCCACCTCAACATAAGGTTACCTGGCCAAGTTGTATGAGCCCTTAGTTTTTTTATGAGCATGGCAGTATCTGGTGATGTCAACTTATTTGATACTGAATCAGTGATGGTGTCTCCAGAAGTTATTTTCAGGGCACTTTTCTATGATTCAGATKATATGTAAAATACAAATGGTGGAAAAAATATAAATGGTAGAAAAACCAATTTTGACATTTGTGGGGACTTTGATTTAATGCCTTCCTGCTCTCCCTCCATTGTATGAGTGCCCATGTTTATCTTTAATGGGAGCCTTGCTACTGATACTGTAGAGGAAATCCAGCTCAATGCAGTTGAGTGTGTTGTTATCCCTTTCCTTTTCCACTTCATGTGCTTAGGCAGGAGAGTTCCTTAAATATAGAGATTTTGAGTATTTCAAGCCTCACATCTTCTGTATTMAAAGTTATGAAGGAGCAAATGAAGACTTTATTGCAAATATGCCACACAAACAAAATTAATTATGCTTTGGCTGACAAGTGCATGCAAAAACTGCCTTTTATTCTCATCATTCAGAATTTTTTTGCYGCTCAGTGGTTCATTGACTAGCTGTGGAAAGTAATGAGAAGATTTTTTTTTCTGATTAAAAAAACAGGACACTTTCACCAAACTTTACCCTGAAGGCTTGTGGAAAGCTAAGGTCTAAGGGGGTAATGGAGACTTCCAAACAAGTGCATAAAGATATAAAGAGTTTCCYGCTTGTCTGAGAAATTAAAATTATCTGATTTAAATATTTAAGTCCATCTTTACTCTCATGAACTTGATTTTAAATTTGTCCTTTGAGTCTTTTGCCCTAAACCAGGACAAGAACATTCTCCCATTTCCCTGAAGGACAGAACCTGTCTTTGGAGATTCCTCTGTGTAACTTCAAGCCATTTACAAGGAAATGTCAGAGTAAAGCTTGAAATGGCTTTACCTTGGGGGCTCACATATGGTAAACAAAATAGAGTARGAGTTGGGTAGTAAAATAGGAGCGTTCATGAGCTCATATAAGGATTTTCTATCTCCCTAGTAAAAAGCTTTGTTTAAGTTAATAATTTTATTGATCACTGCCTGGCATAAAATGACAGCTGTAGAATGTGCTGAGAATTGAAGATAACTTACTTGAGCTGTTGTAAAGCAAATTAATATTGACAGTCTGTCYATTTTTTCCATGTTATTAAGCAGTAATAATCAAAGCTCCATGTTTTTCTTGGAGAGCAATGGTGACTTCCAAAATTAATGGTGTGAGGTGAAAGCAAGGACCATTAGCCACARCAATTTTAAGAATCCAGAAAACACACTGGGCTGAATAATTCAATTTRTTTTATGATTGTTTAAATGCTGCTTTTTCCTCTGTTTATTGGGGGAAATGGATATTCCTGCACRCTAAATAGTTCAAGATTTAATAGTTTCATATTAAGCAGCCAAATGAAGAGTAGGCTCTTGTTTCAGTCACAGTCATATCTGGGAATTGTGAGCCTAGTAACTGTTTCTGGCAGTCGTGATATGTTTTTATGTTAAATGGTTTCTTCTGCAATCCCCTATAACCCCYTTCTCTTTCCCTGTCAGTATGGTAATCCCCTGTCCCTTATCTRTTGGATCCCTGCCCTGAACCAYCGGCCCCCCACCCCCAAAATGGTCCCTTAAAAACCTGCTGTCCTGCCCTGAGAGGCAGACTTTTTTAAAGASATTAAGATATTCTTAGGTCCTAGCCTCTGCTGTGTCTTCGAGTTAGGCTGTGTTTTATGTTGTGCTTTTATAATAAATGATTCCTGGAGTTGCAAGYCAGGCCCATCTTGCATTATCMCACTGATCSACCTGTGACTGCCTGAGAGAGAGACTGCACACAGAGCCTGGGGGAAGGTGTCGTGCCCCCTGAATCCCAGTGGATATCAGAGCAAGCCGTGACATGGCACCATTACCCAAAGTCTTTTCACCACATRGATTCTCGGGTTCATCACTGGTACTTAGTCAAGCCATGCTCATTTATAAAATAACTCTCTTAGTAGGGAACAAAAGCAAAACTATTATGTGGTGTTTTCAGGATCAAGTCCCACTGCAGTCAATGGAGTAAATGCTATTGAGTTCTTTGGTGCGAAATCAAGATGAAAATTCTTAATTTTTCTTTTTTGCTTTCTTATAATAGCAGAAATCAGAAGTAATTTAGTTGAATTCAGAGAAATTACATCTCCAAATCTAAGCTCATACCAATTCATGCTGCACTCCTGCCACACTTCACAATGGAAATACTCCTGTTTCAATAAGATGTGCTATGAGAAAAAGACTTTTAGCTAAAGATTTTGAAGTGGGGATAGTTATTGAGATTTAAAAACTGCTTCCAAAATGTTGCACTTAAGTTTTAGCTGTGGGAGGTAGACAACCACCCTTGGCTCCTTAGTTTGTCTAGGTAGTAGTAACTGGACACCAGTGTTTCACAGTATTTGCACTAACCTCCTTTTTTAGACATTCCTTTGCACTGAAWGCAGACAGCTGCAGTGTGAAAGACATGAGTATCACTAATATTAAAAGGCCTGATTTTCACCTAAAATTGTTTAATTCTTCTATGTCCTGCATATTTCTCTTGTGCTTGGGAAGATTGGTTTGTGTTTGAAAAATCAAAAAGAAGCCTGTTTATACATGYATTTCTTTAGAACTTTAATTCTCTTTAAAGACCAGAATCAATCAGTAAACTCATTTAAAATAGTTTCCTGCATAACACAACCAAGCATGTTGCAAGGCCAGATGCGTAGATAAGAGTATGTGGGGGCTTGGTTTGTTGTTTTATTTTCTTCTTCAATAAATTCTTCATTACAATTCATCTCTTTATCTTTAGGTAGAAGATTGAGACAGCAGAAACTATGWGTAATTTACTGAAAACCAACCAACAAACCAATCCTTCTATTATTTCGGTAAATGTTACTTTCGTTTTGATCTTCATGTGTGGTTGTGGAACAGAACACAGTTTTTGGCAATACTAAAAGCAAGATAGTTCAAAAATCATGTTTTCGGCAGCAGATTGCATAGTTTAGAGTGGAATCCTGCAGAAATTTATGAATAGTTGTATGTGAAACTATTAGRAGCCTTGAAAAAAGTCTTCTCTTAGATCACAGTGTTTATATCATCTCATTAATAATCATGCAAAATGACATGCTGTCTCGTTTTGGTTTGTTGTATGACTTCCTAATATTCTGATTTTTACACATACTCTTTTGTGGCAGTCCATTGTGGTGATATCCCTGTAAGATTTAATTTTTGTTCCTCAAGGCTATTTATTGCAGCATAGAGCAATGGCTGAGAGCTTYAACAAATGTCTGCTGAACTGTCTGGAGTCACAGAAGTAAGCAGCAGCATTTACCTTTAGGTTCGTAATCCATTTGTAAATGTCTAAACATTGTCATCCTATGCTTTTTACCAGGAATGAAGGTCTAACCCAGAGCATCACCTGCTTTGTAGTGCTGGTAACACAGTAGGGAAAAGTTATGGGATGTCTGCATGGATCCTGRGTCTCTCTTCCAGAGCAGTGATGCATCTTCTTGCTGCTCGATTTGCTGTACACTTTGTAGAGGGCCACAGAAGCAACCTGTGGAATGAATTGTCTGTGGAAAAGCAAACCTCAAGCTAGTGTTGCTGTGGAGCTCAAGTGTGGCACAAGTTTTCTTGCAGCGTTGAGAACAAATGGGATTGTGTGACAGCCAGATACATCTGCAAYGCAAGTGTCCAGTATGTTGCTGTGCTGTTCTGGGGCATGAGATTACCTAAGAAATGCTGAAGCACTGGCCAGAGCATAGCACTACCAAACAGAAAGTTTTGAGCATGAGAAGCTTCCTTTTCTCTAGCCCTAAATAACACCGGGAGAGGCTAGATAGAGCAAAATTCAGAGTAGTCCAACAAAAGAATTTGYCACCCCTCTACTTACACCTTTTCCTTCATCTGAACTGCTGTACTACTTTTTAGCCAAGTGTATTGGTTGTGGTGAGGATGCCAAATTGTTACRCAGCTTCACAAAAAACCTGTTTTACACTCACTCTTCATTCTGGGTTACCCCACAGACRTTACCCTGTGTGAATACTGTGGCTCAGAGAAGACAGCCTCTGAACAAAAGGGAATGTGTCAATTCCTGTGTTCTTCTGTGAGGCACTGAATTCAATCAAGTGATAAAAAGAGAAGGTTAAATGCAACTGCTTTTGCATGTAGCACACTCTATATGTAGTTTTCTCTATGTAGTTTTCTGTATGAATCTCTTGCTGTCCACCTATATCATCTCATGTGATAYGGAGTCAGAGCAGTGCTATCAGCTCTCTAAGGGCATAAATACCCACAGCTGCTCCAATCTCTCCCCAGAAAAATTTGAGTGCCCTTTCTGCTGTTGGATCTGTGAAGAAACATATWCACAGGGAGCATTGCAGAAACTGCAAGAGACTGCCTTGTAAAGGGGGATAAAATATACTCTTRCCCTGGAAACACAAGCTGTGGAAGAGGCATGAGCAGCACTGGTGTGACTGTTAACTTGCTGTAAAATATGACGGTTATTTTAGTGAATGCTGGCACAATCCTTCCTTCTGGGTCCTGTGAGATTTGACTTGACTTTTAAAACCTCTAGGCTGCCTRTATTTTAAATACAGTTAATTAGGCTGTTGTAACACTCTTGGGCATAACTGCTAGGTCCAAAGCAATTTTGCATTTTTCTGTCACTGCAGCTTTCTGCACRTAACAGCTCCGAGAACTTTTATGCCATGGAAATGCTTWTTTTCATTGCCCTTTACCACTACAGCTGACAGCTCTCTCCTGGGCCTCAGATTAGAATTTCCTGCTCTTCTTGTGAAGCACCATGACATGTTCCCTTTYAGACTCTTCTCAGCTCAGTGGAAAAGCAACACAATTTTCCCTAAACTCCTAGTTTGCAACTGTTGAACACTGAGACGAGACGCAATTACTATTTGGTTTTCAGAAACTTTGTTGTATGTTCATTTCATAAATAAGATGGGATAGGATATCAGTAAAATCTGTCATTTCAGTACAGCTGAGATAATGTCTTCACTGCTGTGCTACCWACTCTTTATGTGTAAGGCCCATTTTTATGTGTCTTACACATCTTTATGTGTAAGATACTCTACGTGTAAGACAGATTTCATTTTGAAATTTGTAGTTTTCTAGTGCTGTCAGTAGTACAACTGCTTGCCAAGACATTCACCATGCTGGGAAACCCAGACAAACGTGCTTTGTTCCTCATTTATTATCTTCCTATGAAATATAAAATGGATTTATCCRGACACTTCAACAAAATAATTCTCTCTTGTTGAGTCTCATAGGATTCTTTTCCCAGAGTTAAGTTTTACTGCAGCAGTTCCCACACTAGGAACTTAATGTAAGTTRTTAAGTTTGGTTTTCCTAATTAAAAAAAAAAAAAGAGCCTAATTCTTCTTTTTACAGTAAATGAAATGAATTTGAGATGACAGTATTATGACTGGTGTGTGGGTTTAGACTGCTACAAAGTTTTGTAGTTATTTTATCACCTACTAAAGCTATAGAAACACCTATTAAAACTATAAAATTGAAACATTAGAATAGGARCAGCATATCCTCACCAAGTGTAGCAGTTGTTCTTCATTTGAGCCCTCTACATTTTCTGCATTGAAATGGAAATTTGCCAGAAAACCAACACTCAGGCCTTGGCTGTGATCACTGCTCACACTAAACTGCTATAAAGATGTTGGCAAGAACAGCACTGGGATCAGACTGCACAGATTATTTGAGGTGAAAGAACTGCATGGCATTTATTTTTTTATTGATGGTAAGCCTTTCAAGCTTTCTCCTCAGGATTAAGGGAAGAGTAGAATTGAAATTGTATTACTTTTTTGAATGAGGACTAGTAAATGTCTTTTCCAAAACTTCATTGAGTTTAATGGAAAAGTTTGATAGTTGTGTAGATGAATGTTACAGAAGTTGATATTTTGGGATGAATTTGAAAATTAGGATGCCGTCTCAGGCCATGAGGCAAGTGAGAAAATGAACAGAGTTTTGTTTTATTTTTTTTCTTTATTTATTTTGCCTTTTGCCAGRTGTGATTGTTGCTCTGTARAGGTGCACCCYCAKGGTAGYAAGGCTTCCTGTATTAAGAAGGAACTGAGGTTTTATCCCTTGCTCACMTTTAAGGTAAAGAAACCAGAAAGTTCAATGCTTCTGTTATCCTGGTTGGCCAAGTGCCAGCACAAGACACCTGTTGGTCACCTGARGTGCATCTCAAGACCTGCTGCCTCTCCAGTTGGGCACTTTGCCAAGGACAACTCCTCRACCATTAGGTACTTGAAAGACTGCACAGAACCCCTCGTGGCTTTTTTGGAGTGCCTTAGCAGTGCAAGAGTCTTCTTGCACTATATTCAGCTTATTTGTATTTGCTTTATACTGTTTGTTATTTTCTCTTTTTATTKAAACTTTTTCTGTTACAAAGCATGCTGGGAGAAAGCTGTCTCACTCTTATTAAGTCACTCTGAGGGGAGGCTACTGGCCTCCCCTCAGACCTGATACATCTTCACACAGGGCTTATTACACCTGACCACGTGTAAGAATGCATCATTGCTCCCAAGCCAATGATTACTCAAAAACTCYTTTGCCCCAGGTCTATATCAGCTTCCCATCTAGGAATGTTAGACTCCCAAACTTTACAAAAAAAAGCCATTTTTACCAGTTGTTAATCTGTGTTGTTATAGCAAAAATTAACAAAGACAGTGACTTTGCAGTTCTATATGATTTTGAAAAAAATTTATTTTATCCTTACAAGTGATAGTATTAGAAGTCAGCAGTTTKCCTGTACACTTTCATTGGGAATTGTACATAACCTGCACATCTTTGCGTATTTCAGAGTTGGTAATTTGCCCCAAGCTTGCTTGTCAACKTGTCTCCAGCCTTTCTGCCTGAACAACATACAAAAGGAAAAGTAGATGCTGGAAATAAAATATGTGATCTATGAGCATTTGTTTCCCATGGGTTTGTGCCCCGGAGAGGCTGCTGCTTGTGGCCAACTCGCAGCAGATTGGGATGTAGTCCGGGGAGGCAGAGGGTGATGCTCAGTCTTCTTGTGCTGTCTGCCTTGCTGTGATGCCACATGATGGGATTTGCATCATTTGATCATTGCAGATCATTATGGAATCTAACTCTTTGGTTTGCTGCCTCAAATTATACTTCAGCCTTGCTGTTACCTGTGACTTTTCCCAGAATTTTACATCTGACTTTTGAATGTTATTTTAAATATTTCTTGTTTTGACTGGGAGGAGCCTTGTCATCCCTCTCATCCTCTTTGCCTCAGAGGTAAAATACAGAATTGCTGAATGCATTTGCCTCACTTAAGTTGTTACTTCACAGCTGCATATTTGTAAATGGTCTGTATACTACAGTGAAGTAAGATCTGAATTTGCTCTATTGTCTATTGCTGCAAACTCAAAGAAACAAGGTCAATTATCAATTATAGAAGAAAGCCATGGAAATTAACATCTTACCCAGGAAGGAATGTCAGACGGATTCATGACTGCATTGCATGAAAACTTGAGAGAATATTACAGACAAAGCAAAAGAGATTTTATTAGTGGTCCTGCATGGCAAGAACTCTGTCTTGGGCAAGAATAGCCACAGTGGAATACAACTGGAAAGTTGTCAGGGCAAAGACAGACCTGATACTTTCTCAGTCCATTTGAAAGTTATCACCCAATGACCTTTTGGGTCATTAGAAGCAGCTGATATCTTCAGTGCTGTGGTTGTGGAAGTGTCCCAACTTTGGTCTGTCGGAGCAGAGTGTTCACTYCCTGGCCCTTCTGTGCCCCCAGGCTGCTGAAGAGGGTTTGAAGAGCTGGTTGCAGTCTGAGGTGTTTGTGTAAGAGCTGATGGCAAGGGAAAGGATAGCTTTGCCAAGGTCTTGACAGTGAAAACAAGTAACATACGTCTGTGCCAGAGAAGTGGGAACAAGCAGAAAAAAAGTGCAATGGGAGTCAATGACAGGTGAGGACAAGGCTTTGCATGTATCAGACAAGGAAGGCAATGTCTCCAGTATGCTGCTGAATGTTGAATGAGAGCTTGATTGGAGTTTGGAACTACACGATCTTGCAAGTTGATATTTTAAGAGGTGTTGTGCAGGAAGAACTTGAAATGTTTAGATTGCTTGTAGTCTGAGTGCAAAGATGAGTAGGGATGTTAAATTTTTTCTGCAAATTCTTGATCAGAGTTCTGCCCCTAAAGTCTCTTTAAATAAGACCCACAGATCTGGCCTTATGTAGCTTTTGCTGGAAGGTGAATTACCCTCTTCTGTCGTGAGGCCCAAGACTTTCGATAGTCCTGCTAGGTAATTCAGCTGTTTCACCATAGTCTGCTCTCAGGGCTTCACCAGAGAGAACTAAATCTACTCTGAGTTGCCCTTAAGGACACTGAGGGGTCACAACAGGGAATCTGCAGCTAGATGAGTAATTTTTGTCTATGAATAGGCCAGCACATACTGACTACTTGATGATAAAAAGGGTGTGTGTCTTTGCTCAACGTTCAGGACTCTTTGCACATGCCCTGAGAGAAGATACCACAATGTAGGATTTTTGCAGCTGAAATCCATCATCTTGATTTGATCCTCAAAAACAGCACTTGCTTTGCATGTGTTCTTTGTTCCTTTTTGCAGGAGAGAAATGGAAGGAGTGTGGGTTGACTGATCATAGCAGACCATAAGATCTTTCCTRAGCATGAAGGGCCACCATACATCCCAGTGCTTTATGGTTTATCACACACACCACACAAGCACTAAACTCTGAGCTCAAGCAAAACATTTAGTCAATCATTGCCCCTTTTTAAACAATGCAAAGCAAAAGGAAACAATTGAGGCATGCATGTAGTGATCATAAAGCTGTAAAGAYTTTGTCTCGCCTAGTGGTCAGCTTTTTAGCTTCAGTGGCTGACAGCAGCATAGTGATTGTGTTCATTTACTGCCATGAGGAAGTCATGTACAGGAGAACTTAGTTTTGCTTCTTTGCATGGCTACAGGGGAGAATGTGTTGGTCCCACCATCAAGAGCAACTGTGATTTCTGCACCACAGAGAGCAGAAATTCTCCTTTCAACAATTAACTGTTGGTAAAACCACATGCCTGCAACCTTTTTTCTGCTTCCTTCATGTAAATAAGCAAGCCATATGTGTTGGGAAAGGAGCATGTGGGAAGATGTGTCTTGCTGCTGCTCCTAATCTCCATGTTACTAATGCTGCAGTTTAAATCAGATGAGGATCTGATACAAAAGGCTGGCCATATGGAGTTTGAGAAAAATACTATACTGCCCATTTGGACACTTTTCAGCATAGATTCTTACTACACAGATTATGCATTTGCACATTTTGTACTCTTGCTTAAGAATAACTGAAATTATTTCTTGGATTTTTGAATAAAGGAGGAARCTGTGCACACATAACTTTCCTTTATTACCTAAAAATCCAGCAGTTAATCACTGCCTGCTTTTGTCCAAAAGAAAGGGGAGAAATTTATTCCTCTGGTTGTTTCAATTTTTCTTCAGTTTTTCTGCCTGATTTTCTTTTGGGATCAGCACAAACAAGTTCCTGATTTAGAAGATAAATGGGAGACAGCTATCCTGACACAGGCAGTCTTTGGTAATGCTATGTTTCAGTGTCAGCTGTTGATGGTATCCAGGGATCAGAGATGGGCARCTCTTGGCTTTCCAGTGAGTTAGGACAGTTACAGATAAGCTGCAGTTTGGCAATACCAGCACTTGCTGTTCTTTCTACTTGCTTGTATTCCTTTTAGTCTTGTAAACTGTGTGTGCCTGTAACTATAGATCTTTCTTTAAACTTTCCTTTTTTTAGTTGGGAGYTTTCTTCTGTTAGATGTGGTTTTGAGGCCACGTGCTTTTGAAAAGTTTTCCTGAATGGATTAGATTTTGTGRGCCATGGAGACTGTTGACATAAAAGTCTACTAATATGTGAAAGCTATTATGAGCTCTGATTGTGAATTCTGTCTGAATAGTGCTCATCAGGTGAGAAATCACTAAGTGTGAATCTATCTTAAGGAAACAAAGACTCATGAGTAGAAACTGTTCTTAATAATCAGGAGGTAAGCCATGGAACATAGCCTTTTCTATTGTGGCTGTGAACCTAAACTGATCAGCAGCTGAAATGAGACCCTTGTTTCCTCGTATTGAAAGCTCCAATTGATTCTATATGCTGAGCTTTTTACTGCACAAGCCAGCTTTGTMATTTCCCTAGTTATTTATCTCTCTTTTCAGTGGTTCTCTTTCCTTTTTCCCCCTTAATTTTTTTCTTTCCCTCCCTCCCCACTATGTCCACATTTCACATCACTGGGGGCTACAAGCTGAAGGGAGACATTGAGGCAGATATTGATGTCCATATAGAAGTGCAGGATGCAGTCCTGAAGCTTTTCACTCTCTTCTTGCTTGCGTGATTCTTCAGTTAGTTTTCTGAAGTTATTTAACTCAATGTATAATCCTGAAGCATCACAGCATGAAGTCATTAGTCATGAGCAGAATCCTGACATCCTTCTCATGCTTCAGATGATAAAGCCTCTTCTTGCTTAGAGAGCYGGAAGCTGCACTGGCACTGTCAAAACCTGACTGGTGTTTGTGCAACAGGAGGCAATGTACTATTTCTTTATTCCTCCAAGTGCCCAAGAAAACTGGGAAGACCCTTCTGTGGTGCTTATATCTGCTTTCATAGGAGTGAAAAAGCAGAACTTTGTTGGGTTATTTTTTTTGCTCTGGAATGCTGCCAAATCATATTGCAGGTGCTCTTCTGAGCAAAACATGGATAGGAGTGTCTTACTGCTGCTCTGAAATGAGTGTTGCAGAGGTCACCCTGACCYTGCTACCATATAGTATACAGTATGTTTTTCAGAACACTGCTAACCCATGTCATGGAGGAGATGGCTCAAGTGAGTGCAGAGATCCCTTGAAGAGACTTGTGCTGTTTAAACCCYGTAGTGCACAGGGCAAGTGCAGAGAAGTGAACTCTTAGTGCCTCTCTGGTGCATCTTAGAGCTTTCCTGAGCCTTCTGGTGCRGTCTTGGCCCCAGTACTTCTCTCTGTGCTATTTTTTTTTTTTTTGCATTTTAATTTTAATCCTTCCCTGTGTGGATATTGGAAATGTTTATATCACAAAGTTCTATAAAGCCACTTGTGGCTTCTGAGTGCTTGACTTTCTGCTATTGCCCARTTCTCAAGGCTGGCTTGTACTGYCACTGGTCACTGTGTCACAAGGCAAGTAGATGGTCCTTGAAATAGTTTACAGAACTGAAGCTCATTTTCCTTAGTAGGTAAATCAATATGTTTGCCCTTTTTTTGGAAGTGGGAGTTACAAGTGTATTACCCTGAGCTGTGCTGCAGTTATTACTTTATTTCCTGCTGTAGTGCTGTAATCAAGAACAAGTTACCATCATGCCTATTTTGAGGAACTAACAAAATGGTAGATCTCAATTAATGATGTCTGGTACAGATTCCTTTTCAACAGCCTAATAGCATAGAGTAAAAGAGAGAGCAGGAGCTGCTTGAGGCTGCCAGAGCAGCATAAAAGAGATGTGAAAAGACATTAATTATGTTACTATATACTTTTCTTATACAATTCCATCTTGACCCCTTTTACCKTACATCACTTTAGTCCCACTCCAGACAAGTGCAGTGTTTCTGAAGTGGCTTCAGCAGCTAAATAGGGTAAGAATAACAAAGACAGTAGGCATCCAGGCTGAAGGCAAAGCTTTATGATGTTGCTAATAAAAACCATGAGAGAGGGACTGAGAGGCAGGAATAGTTCCTGTTGAACTCTGAGCTCTCACCCGAAGCTGATGCTCTCTTGGGCTGAGTTAGGAGCTACATATTTTTGTTAGTCAGAAGTTTGCTAATAATCCAGCAGTTCTTTTGGTCTTAGGTGTTACTTGTAAAGACAAACAGTTAAAACTGTAAACTGATTATCTTCCCTTAAAACATTACTCTATACTTCCTTTGCTTCCTTTGTAAATTAGCAGCAAAATGAATGCCAGAAATAACACAGCTGATGGCTTTGTCGTTTCTTTGAGTCACAGTCTGTGATTATGAAACAGCTACTTTGAGCTCAGTTATGGAATCATTGATAAATCTGCAAAAGTTTGCTTTAATACCTTAAAAATCAAAWTTGAACCCCTAAAATCAATTGGCCACAGCAGGATGGAAGTCCTTTAATCACTGCTGTCCTGTCTTCTGTTGGATGTGCCTAAAATACCGTGGCTGAGAGGAGAAATACACAAGCCTTTTTCATGTGATACCTTTTCATCTTGGCCCTGGGCTCACAGTTCAYTGGCTTTTCTAATTAATCAGTAATCTCTAGTCTGATTCTTGGAGGTTCCACTGGAATTTATACATGTGCTAAGTATATCACAGGTATCATATACAATTTTTTCATGCAGGTCTTTTTATACATTCAAGAACTTAACACTCCAGATAGGTGCTAAGTGAGTTTTTTCAGAATCTTGTTGGATGTAACTCCTGCTTGAAAATTATTATGAAAATCCCATTAGCACTTACCCATTTCTTTCACACTTACTGTTCAAAATGTGCCCTCTGGTCCCATTGAAAGTCAGCTGACCATAAATCTTCATAGTTACGATGAGAACAGGTGAATAAGGACTGCGAATATTCAATGATTTTTAATTACAGGTGATAGAGAGATTATTAGAAGCTTTTTTTGAATTCACATTACACTGGAGGACTTAATTTTTCATTATCTTGTTACGCATCAGTTAATCTCTGGAAGAAAAGCTACCCCTGATGTAAGATTTATTATGTGGTATTTCATACTTTCACCCACTTCTGACCTGTACCTTTAGAAGCATGGGAGCAGAGGTTAATCCTTGTTACAGGGAGTAACTTCATGATTGGGCCCAGTAAGGATATGCATGGTAACTAGTGTATGCTCCTGCAATGTCTGACATTTATTCATCTAAAGCCATCAAAGCTCTGATAAYAGAAAACTAAATGCTAATTTTCAATCTAATCCTTTAAATTATGCTGATACATCATCTTCTGGGAGTGCTTGTGGGGTGCAATTTAACAATATTTTTTACACCTATGGATTACACAAYAGGTAAATCAAAATTAAAGCATTGAGGTGAAGATGTTTTTACCATCATTAATGAAATGATTGTGCAGTTTACAGTAAGTTGGTTAGGGCTTCATTGCTTTTTTTTTACATAATGCTAGAGTTTTGTTCATTAATTTCAGTTTCTATTATTCATAAGATGAGRGAAATGCATAATTTAATAATATATTCTCTCATGCTCTAATTTTCTGACTTAATCCCTATGAAACCCTATTAGTTGTGCTCCCAATGAATATTGATCTCACATTCACTTGATTTTGGCCTTCATCCTAGTTACAAAGGTTCCTGTAGTAGCATATGTAAAAGCAGGATAYGACAAATGTGGTCCCATATCTTTCACTCAGCTACCCAGTGTTAAAATACCCCCTCCACAGCTGACGGTGCTAGATCTGCATTCTGTTGCAGTGCAAAAGTACATCTGAAGTCAAAAGTGACCAGTTCTTCCTGTGAAAGGGCTGTGGCAACTTCCTGTCAAGAGTCACAAACGTCACTAGAGTAGTGAAAGCTGAGCCTTGAATTGAACCATCAAATCCTSAATTTCACTACTTGAGAAAATCAGTCTCTTACTCCTGCTTTCTGTATGTATAAGACCATGAGATTCAGCCTTTAAGAYATAAAGAAAGATGAAGCCCAAGAACAGCACCAGTGGAGATTTAGATTGGATATCAGAAAAATTTCTTCCCCACAAGGGCTGTCAAGCACTGGAATAGGCTGCCCAGGAAAGCAGTGGAGTCACCAACCCTGGGGGAATTTGAAAGACATGTAGACATGGTGTTTAGGGATGTGGTTTAGTGGTAGATTATAGCTGGGCTCAATAATCTTCAGGGTCTTTTCCAACATAAGTGATTCTGTGATTCTRTGAAAGGAAGTCTGAAATAGTGTAACTTGTTCTTTTCTTGGCCATGTTTCTTGGTGTCCCRTGTTCTTGGAGTCATCTGTGCTCTTCTCATGTGCTGTTTTGGGAGGCTCTTGAGTGTGACAGAGATACATTCATGGAGGAACTATATTGAAGGAATGTGGCATTCTGAAAATCTTCGAGTACTTTTGAAGAGRAGCTAGACTGGTGTCACTGTTGTCGAAAACGAGTGCTGCATTCACCAGGATCTCACCTAAGTCTTCCACCATGGACCAGYAGAGGTTATAGGGAATGAGATCTCTCTATTGCTGTTAACACACACATTCTTTATTTTGTGATGCCAAGAGTAAATGGAACATGTCAAGGCTGAAGTCTAAAAAGTCTTTCTTTTTTTGCTTTGGTTTCTGCAGTATTCACACACAGCATCCCTCCAATTCTGTTACTGCACAGAATCATGTTTAAGATTGCTTCAGTGCTCTCTCTGAACTGGTAACATTAAAAAAAAAAATAAAGTACAAACCTGTCATTTTCTGAGGATGACACAGTTGAAAGCTGTGAAYTTGTTTGCATGTCTTGTAGGGATGGATGTGACAAAGTTACACGTTTCCATTTCAGTCCAGCGACAGTCGTTACAGTGTGTTTTCCTTTTTTTAGTTTGACTTCTTTCTTTAACGGCTGTATCATTTACTTTAGGACAAGGATTACTTTATGGACTTTACATTTTTACTTTGTTTTCATCCTTTCATTTTATGTGATGCACRAATTTAAAACATCAGTGTAAAAAGGATGCGTAATGCTTCAATAAAATTAGTGCCAGAACTCTCACTCSTTGTCCTCTGGTCTCTTTCCCTGCTCCATCAATGTGCACCTGGTCCAGAGCTAACCCCATTGAAACTCCAMGAGTCCAAGCCCAGACTGTCAGACCCTTTGGAGTTTCCTTGGGACTCTGCCCTGAATGGCAACTTGATGAGAGAGAGGCAGCCTTGATCCAATTGTCCAGAAACTGAACTTTAATAATGCAAAATAACAAACAATAAGGCATACACTCTATTTAGAGTGAACTGGAAAAAGGCAGTAACAAGGGGTCAAAAGGCACAAGGCCAAAAAGCCCCGGCCTGGGTCAGACAGGCGTAGTTATACATTTTGGTGTGGGAGGGGAGTTAAGGTGTGGTCTGAGGGAAGAGTCCAATAGGGAAGAACAATTAGGAATATTAAAATCTCTGTGCCAAAAATCAACCTATGGTAACACGAGGAACCAAGAACTTGTTGGTATATAGCTAGAGAGCAGAACTGGTAGTACTGCTCAGTTCATGACAAGAGTGGATTCACTAGGCCTCAAGCCTTGGCAAAGGGAAGCAGGATTTTGAGAAAGGAATGCAGAAGAAGACTGTGTACCTGGTACTGGAACATGCACRGAACAGGAACATGGACAGAACATGCTTTGTTAGCAGATAGTAAGCATATTTGTGTTAGTTAGTGTAAGGTATATGTTAAGCAATATTATTGAGCAATATTACTTGTTGTATAACAGAAGAGTGTATAAACCAGCTAGGAATATCAATAAACGGCTTCACATAAACAATCTATGTGGAGTCCACGTCTCTTTTATCAATCACCGTCAAATGGTGCCCCATGTGAGGAGCGATAATTTGCCTAGCTGAGCATCTTGATGGTGAGCCCTGCAGAACAGAAGTGCTGCTGAAAGAAGCAGGAAGCCGGCTGGCGACTATTCCTCCGGGATTGGGAGGTAAGCTACCCTGCTGGGTTCAAGGATTAGCCCACTGCAGGGGACGATGGGTCAGGGGATTTCTGGCCAAGAAAGGGATGTTTTTGAGCTTATGCTTAAGCTGTTGTGACGGCATGATAAAACYTTGCCCTCGCATGATTTAAAACCTCTATTACATTGGGTTGCGACAGAAGTCCCAGGAATAACTGAAGCCACGATCTTTACATCAGATCTGTGGGACAAAGCAGGAGTTAAGCTATGGGACTTGGCCACGAAAGGAAATAAAGCCTCTTCTCAAATGCTACCCTCTTGGAGAGTTACCTTTGAAGCCTTGAAAGCTCAAGAAAACTCCCAAAAAGCAGAAAAATCTTACTCTGCAACAGCAGATTCTCAGACCACCTTAACAGCTGAAGAGACTGCYGCTAAAACTGCTGCTAGCTCCTCCACTTCGGAGGAGTCTCAGAATTCTCTAAATGCCGATGACACTGAAGCTGCTTCCCAGCGCCTGCCTCCCCCCGTGACTTCCCCACCACAGCATAAACAACCTGCAGCTCTACCTCAGATGGAGAAAAGTAATATTTGCATACTTGAAAGTGTGCATAAGCCTCTTGCTTACRGCACCCTTCTAAGAAGGGTATTTCCCCGGGCTTTGGCCCAGGGTTTTCTTCTTTCCCAGGAAAACCACCTCTACATCCCATTCTTTGGAAAGAAGAGTGGGAGAAAGCTGATCTGAGATACTGCTTAAGGAAATTATGAACCAGCTGCGCTGTCAGAAATCCCCCCCTGACCGTGAGTTCAATAGGGAGTGCCAGCAGCTGGGATTCAAGTTTGACTGTTCTCTTCATTTGCTCAGGCAGGAGCTCTGTGGTCTTTCTCTTGCCCAGCAAGGAGGGAATGTGTTTTTAAACAAGACTCTGAGAGTCCATTTGCTTTTAGTTGAGAATGAAGGTGATAAATGCCTTACTTACTTCGATTTTATTGCACAGAAAAATATGCTTGAGCTTTCTGCTTGAGTTTTCTGGCATCAGTTCCTGTGACTTTTGAGAATAGATAATAATTTACTCTAGAGTTTATTTAATGCAGATGAAAGTGCTGGATTTTAAAGAACTTTCTCATGGTCAGGTTGTTTCCCAATTGTTTGTTGTAGGGTCGTGCATTGATCTGAAGAGCACTGGCTGKTCTTGGCTAGAGTTGTTTGAATTGAGTTCTGCATTGTTATGGAATGATAGTATGTGAAAAGTTGATTATCCAAYTTAGAGTAATAAACCAGGGCTGAGATCTTGTGTCTCTTGAATGTGTGCCTTGTCACTGACTTCACAGGGGACATGATTTCTTCATTTTGCCATGGGTTACTTGATATAGTTACATTATTAAAATGAGAAGCAAAGTTTGATGTGATTAAAGTAATTTGGAGTGCTGAGATCTGTAGAAACATGTCTCTTCCTGTCTTAGGGTGATACAAGGTGGATTTCTGTTGTTTCAAGCTAAGTGCCTTTTGTCCAAGCTCTGTAAAGATTCTTATTGTGCTTGCTCTAGGTTTGTTGTGACCAGTGATTCTTCTCACCTTCAGTGCTAACTGGTTTAAAAAATGGTATTGTTTTATTGTGCCTATGTACATCRTCTAAGGAAATGGGCAGGCAACATTTGACCAAGAAGTGGAATTTTTTTCTCTTTATGAATAATTTAAATTGCTTAATTGAAGCACTATTTTCTTTTTTTTTTCCTTGAGGCAGGTAAATCAGGTCCTCAAGAAAGAATGGTACAATGGTACCACTTGTGTAGAATGCCATCATTAAAGTATTCTTCAGGCCTGCCATTTAAATTTGCAAGGAAATCTATTCCCTAAAGGAATAAAAAGGGCAGGATTGGTGGCCAAATAGTCAGGGTGAATTAGTCACCAGAAAAATGTTTTATTCATGGAATTAATTAATAGGGGAGAACTGCAAAAGACATGCTGCTGGGTTTTGTCACAAAAATGAAATAAAAGCAATTGCAAAGCTGGCTTTCTGACAAAGTGTCACTTCCAGTTTAAAGAATGGTTTAAAATCAAATACAAAAACTGCTAATCAGTTTTGTCTTCTCTTGAGTTTGTTTGTGCCTTCTATGGGTATTTTTAGATATGAAGGCTTCCATGATCAGAATATCCATGGAAAGCTCTCTTTCATGCAGGAAGCTTGGTCTATAGAGTCCTATTCATTTGAAGCTGGTCTCCTGCCACTTACCCTGGTTAGCTGGAGCATACAAGGTAGCAGCTGTGTGCCAAACAAATAGGAATTTGGGCAGGTGGGATCCTTTAGAGGCTCAGACAGCCCTCCTTCTCCCTCTCCTTTACTATTTGTAGTGATGAAATTTATGCCTTTTAGCTATAGAAACKGAACTGTTAAAAGGCAAGTCTACATTTTAAAATAAACTTCAACCTTGACAGTTTAATTTTTGCTTGTTCATTATTTATGTTTGCCTAAAATGCATAGAGTATCTCTCTAGATACTGTGCATTTTTAATCCCTGTGGCCTGACCAAGTTCATTCTGAGTAGCTGAAGAGAACAAGAGTAAAAGGATCTATTCTTTCTTTATGGAAAAAGCACTCATTTTTCCTGTTTAAAAACCCACCCAAGTGTAACCATTAAAATCAGTAAAGGTTCTGTTATAGGAGTGCTTTAAAAGCAGTTCACTAAGATGGAAGCCTGTGAAGTGTCCTTTTTCGGCCAGGATACACAGGGACTCGCAGTAAGAATGAACCTTTGCACCCATGCATAGCATGAAATGGGGATGGTTTGTTCTCCTAACACTTCAGGTGAGCTCTCTGAGAGAATCAGAGGGTCTTGTAGCATTCACTCAAGTGTCCCAATACTGACTTCTCTTTCATGTGAGACAGGAGTAACTGTTACCTAATTCCTGTCAWGTAAAGCCGTTTTCAGGAAGAGAAGAATCAGATCTAGAGTCTATAAAACGTGAAAGATCTGTAGGTTTATAGACTTGTACTTCAAAGGAAGCTTAAGTACTTTTCAGTAACATCCCTGACCCTCTATTTTTCATTATGCCATAGTACAATTCATGTAATGTTTTTTTCCAGGAATACATATTCCATAGGTTTGTTAGCATAAGAGCAGCTCTGGAATGCCATACATGATATGCATAATGACATATATTGATCTTACCTTAAATATTTGAAATTAGAAAAATTATTTTTATAATTGCAGTTTTATCCCCTAGACAATGGCACCAGCATAGTATTATGACCTCCTAAGTAAATTATTCTGAATCAGCTTCACTTGAATTARCAATATAACAATATAAACAATATAATCACTGCTGTTTTGTAAGTACAGCAGGCAGTGAATCTGCTCTGGTCTGTGCTTGCTGAGTGTCTACCCAGGCTCCAGCCTGTACTCATAATGGCTTGATTTTCTTGTTGTAGCAGTTTGACCAGATGTAATTACAGTGCCTTCAAAAGACTGTGTTCTCATTTTACACGAACRGGACATGAATAAGACCTAAAAATATAATTCAGAATATCTAGAATCCAAATGCAGTACCACTGTGTAATTAAGATGTCTTTGTATTCCTGCAGAAAGGATTCTATTAGGAATGAATTTCTATTATGTTACTGTTACTACAGCAGTGGAGGTGAAATGCCACCTGTGTTATTCACTGCAGTCACAGAATAGATTAACTGCATTTTATTGTCAAAATGTGAATCAGTTTTGCAGTCTGGCCTGTTGTAAGAAGGTTCTGTCACTGGTATCTTGCTCTGTTAARTACCATTTAACTGGGTAGGGACTGGTCATGTGGCCAGTCCCCAGGTCTGAATCCAGCTCCCTTTCATCTGTGAAAGCTGGGCCAGAAACTGGACTTTGATGATCCCTGTGGGTACCATCCAGCTCAGGATATTCTATGATTCTGTGACTTCGGATTCTTTGGCTCAAGGAACAGCATCTTGGATTATTTCACCACCAACTTGCATAAGCTCTGATTTTGTTTCATACAAAATGGAATGTCAAACACTGAAATGGAAACCYAGCAAAGATGTGTTGATYTGTACTTTYTCTTCACACTCATTTTTTYCCCTCAAAGACTCCAGGAAAGTTTYAAGTTTGTGGGAAAGTGCATAGTCCTTCATCTGAATCTCTTTTTAGACTTGTGCCATGGCTTGGGAGTTGAAACCTCCCCCAYTTTCCTTCTGTCCAGTCGTCCCCTGAACAAAGATGGAGTGACTGACTTTGGTTTGGAAAAAGTTTCCTAGGTTGGCTGAGGTTCTGAAGCTGCTCCCCTCAAGTTTACATGATTATGAATATGCCTATACAGCTCTACCTTCCCCATGCTTCCTACATAAGTTTCTGTGGAAAAATAGTCTGTTCAAAGGCAACAGAGCTTTCTGAAAGAAAAGGGATGTTKACCTGATTGCCAACTTTTCTTCTGACTTCTCTGGCTCAGTGAGAGAAAAAGCTAGTGGATGAGGATGCGTACAAAATTTAAGGCTTCTTAAAATGCCAGTGAGCAGGTGGAAGCTTTTGGAGTTGTTGTGTTCTGAGATTTGGCTTTTGAGCAAAAGGTTTATTACAACGTGTCTCAAATGTCTTAATTTTCAGTACTCTCGGGCTTTTGTTACCACAAGAAATGGCCAAATGTGTTTCCTTAATGTTGYCAAATATTTCTCAGCTACTAACCAAGCCAATTTCTTTTTATGAGTTAAACCTCTGCTTATACTGTAGAGGTGTGAAATAAAGACAGAATATAGCTGGCAASTTAATATTCTCTGTCTCAGAGAAAATATTTGTTTTTATTACAAATATTACATAAAATATGTATTTTTTTATAAGAAGACAGCTGCATCTTCAGCAATAATGTGATGGAAGTAATGTTATGGCCAACCATAAATGCAGAATGACATTAATTTTGAAAGATCCCCTTCCAGTAAACTTCCACTGCTACTGGTTTTCTACAGAACTCTGCTTCCATAGTGCTGAAACAGAGCTCATTATTCCTCCACTGTAAGTAATCCATGCGCAATTAGGGTGAAATATCAGTTTAATAAAATGAATCTAATGATTGAGTTTTAGCTCTATGTTAGCTGGGAAAGTTAACAAGATTCTTTTCTCTAGATTTGCATGTAAGAGTCAGTGTTGGAAGAATGTATGTCTGCTTTCAGACTTAGTCCTAATTTCTTTAAACTGGGCTTCATGCCATATGTTTTCCATTGTTATTTCATACAAAAGACCTAACTTGAGAAATATTCCTGCTGGAATTTTAAGTTTCATACTTTAAATTCAGGAAAGACTACTCAATTGAAAATAATATTTCAGAATTTAAATTTAACGTATTTGTTAATATGCACAAAATTTAACCTTTTAATCTTCTTTGGCATATATCTCACTCACTGTGTTCCCTGGAGTGTGATATGGGCTCAGATGAGGAAACAAGAACCATTTAAACTAATTTTATTTGAGGATGTGGCTCTGTGTTGGCTTATCACTGTTTTGTTAGTATTATTAATTTAGTAGCAGCAGATGTGAATAGAGTGCATGGAGGGTGATTTGTGCATGCCTCATCACTCCAGGTTCTCRAGTAAAAGGCTATTTTCACAGTAGAAGATAAATAGCAACAGARTAGTGTTGAAGAGCACATATAATTTTCTGCCTTCCAAGTCTGCCACTGTCCCTGACCTGCTGGACACAGCCTCTTAATTAGTTAGTATGTGTGAGAAATATTAACAACTGCTATAGAAAGCCAGTTTCAAAAAGCAACTCGTRCTTCAATGAAACATTTTAAAAGAAAAATTGAATGTTAGAAGTACATTTTTGGAAGCTGATTCCTGAAATTCCTTGCTAATGACAGGTCACTGAAAATGTTCAGGAAAATTCAGCCATCATATTTTATCGATTTCATATAGATCTAGTAATTATTTAAGCCTTTAAGTAGTGCAMCAGCATACAAAATGTTCAGCAACTAAAGCATAAGTGACAATTCATCTGAAATTATCCAGTGAGAACGTTTTCAGATTCCATCACTCAGCTGTTTTACCAGTTCACCTTATGAACATTTTTGAAAATGCCATACAATTATTATTAGTATGGAAGTGTTCTTAGACATCCAAGTTAGAMAAGAAGGCAAAAAAGGAAAAAAATAATCCAAACGTTTAAGAAGATTAGGCCTTAAGGAGTAAACCATAAAACAGAATGCATATTTACTTCTGCAGAACTGCAGACCTCTGCTGCTAAATGCCTGACTTCCAATTCCAAGTAGGATGGGAAGTGGAAGTATTAGATAAACTTAATGTGTCTTTTTTTCCTGTCACTGTCTTATGGTTCAGATCTTCAAAGTCCAGCATCATTGTTACTTTCAAGGTGGCCTTTCCAGCAGCAAGGGAAACATAAAGAAATGACATCAACAAAGCTCACAGAAGTGTAGAAACACTTTAAGGAAGACAAATAATTTCTATAAGTCATTCTCTTTTTGTCCAAACCTAAGTTAAGTGTTCATTTTAGATTGTTGGTACTTTATACATTTATTCTCACATTAGTATGTAGAAGTGGAAGCTAAGTTAGTCCATTACAATGATTCATATTCTGTCCAAGGAACAAACATTTTCTGATGGGACTGAGGACTGAAGCATATTAATGCAGTTGAAATCYTCCAACTCCCAAAATAGATAGAAAAAAATTGTTACAAGGAATAAAACTAGAAAAGCTAATATTGCTATCAGTGCAAGTACAGTAAAACAGCAGGTGGGCTGCATCTGTATTTTCTAGCACTGTGTGCTGTCTAGTTTTTGTCAGCTGAGGTGTGCAAGCACATTGGAGCAGGAGGTGCTGGCTGTCAGGGATGTGCTGCCTCCCCTCACCTCGTTCCTGGTGGCAGGAAGGAGGGATCCTTCAGTTGTGCTGTCTACAAAACAGAAAATAGGAGTGAGATTTTTAATGCCTTTGGTCATAAGAAGATCCCCTTACACCTTTGAGAGGACTAACAGAAAGCGATGAAGACATTTGGGACAAGTTTGAGAAATATGTTCACCCATCAAGTGAGAAGTGTGTAGAGAAACGATCTAACAGCTGGTCTGCAAACATATATTTTCATGTACCACACTTTGATGTGTCTGTACAGCCTTCCTCCCATCAGATCAGAGCTCTGCCCACCCCAAGTGGTTTAATGACATTTCCTCTCTAAATAATGCCATTATAGAGACAGACATGACACACCATGCAATGTATCAAAAGCTTCTTCTTTATTTTCTGTGTGTTCCCTTTTTAYACACTTCTGTCTTGGTTTGAAAGACAGGTGTCTGCTAGGGAGGGGAAGCCCTCCTTTGGAATGGAGAATTCAGCCTTCCCCCCTTACAAATTATAATTTTGAAAATTAAAGGGCTCTCRGGCAGAGGTATGGGGATAGGAATAGTAGTTMTTTACAGTATGTATAACAAGGCAAACAAACAACAATAACTATGGCATTAATAACAAACAGAAGCAGGAACCCGGGAACAGCTTCCCTGAGCGCGGCACTTTCCCCTTCAGTGCAGTTCCGCTCACAGCCAGCAGGGGCGCTGCAGGCTCCCGGCAGGCAGGGCAGGTGCGATGATCCCCTCGCGGCTGCAGGGGGCGCTGTGGGGCGGGATCGGGGAGCAGGCGGGAATGGCGGCTTTGTCCGAGAGGGGAAGGAATGGAAGGGATGGATCAGAAACTGTGGAGCTAAGGCTGGAGACACAGGAGGTATGGGCAGGCAGGGAGTGCGGGCTACAGAGTAGCGAAAAACTCAGAGCAGTGCTGAAGGAACAGCAGATGGGCAAGACAATAGTGGCCCTGCTCCCAGCCGGGCCACAAGGCCCCTCTTTTAGTGAGGCAGGGGACAACAAGGTGCCAGTTCAGTGGCTGCTTCCAGGAGCAAAGGCTCACCTCACACCAGAAGAAACAGGACCAAACTGACCAGGCTTCTGCAGCAGCAGATGAGTTCTTTTCCCAAGCAGCAGCTACACCAGCACCATCGGAAGGCTCCGAAGGAGTGAGGGAGTTTCCTCTCCCAGCTGGCTCAAGCACCCATCCATCAATGTTTCTTAGCAACACAATGGGAAAAATTCCACCGGTAACAAGTAAAGAAAAGGGAAAAAACCCTAAACAACAACAACAAAAAACCAAACAATCGCAAAAAACCCTCAACCCCCAACAACTTCTAAACAAAGTGTTTGCTATAAATATCCTTTTAATTGTCTCCATTGGTTCCCATACTTGTCCTCCTTCCTTTCACAGATATGCACAAATCTCTTCTACTAACTCAGTCATTTGGCTCACAAACCCACTGTTACCCCTGTTACCTCCCCCCCCCACCCAATAACAGTAGTTAGTTACTGTTTCCTAGAGCCTCAGAGGAACACAACTGAGCATTTTTTCTGTTCCTTGTAGCTTATTTTTTCTCTGAGTCTGCTACATTGAGTAGCTGTGCCTACTGAAAAGGCTCTTGCAATGCATCAGGGAGACAGATGTATTTCATTTGTGATTTCAGTGATTTCCATAYATGAGAGGATCCTTAGAGATGTCGGTGCATAAAATGAATGTAGCTGCTCAGGTTGTTGCCTAAAAGAACAAGTTTACAGAAATTACATATGCTCTCATTTTCTGCCTGTTCTGATGCGAACCTCAGTCTGTCTGCCCAGCCCTGATCCCTCACACAGCTTTTCTTCACCTTCTGCCAAATACTTGCTCTTTCCAYGTTCTGGCACATCACGATGAACTACTGCCTCTCTCTGTAAGGAAACCCCAAACCATTGCTCCCTCACACACCAGTCTGTAGCTTAGTTCCCTGCTCTGCCAGTGAGGTGAAGAACTGAATCCAAGCAGAGAAAGAAGGTAAGTCACCTTGGGCAACACTCTAGTTCCTGCTTCTACTACATGGACTATCCCAGAATAAAGCTTAAGATTTCACATAAGATTTCGCTCTTTTTCCATACCCAAGATTTTTCCGTAGTTTTTATGATGAAGTGTGGAAATTCTAAGTCTGGTTAATGTGAATCACTTGAAGAAAACCCTTCTTTCACCACATTTAATATAAATAAATACGGCAGGAGAGTGGTTT
>CADDXX010000215.1:120898-136380 GCA_902810485.1 Alauda arvensis
GTGGTCTAGGGATGTCATCTTTATTAGGTTCTTTTGGGGTCATGGCAAGATGGGGAGTGTGTGGGCTAGTGGTATCTATACAGGCACTAGGGCCCTGTCCGTATGATGGTACTCTTTATATTCTTTAATTTTGATTAGGCTTGTTGCATTTAAGGTTTTTCRCTTTGGTTCAAACTTCCGGGTGTAGAGAGGMACTTGGGAGCTCTGATTATTTGCATAYGGGGCGGTAGTTCACAGGCATCAGGGGGATGGAGGTGGGCAGCCACTTCCCCTTGGTGGGAGCGGCGGGACGGGYGAGACCGCATGGAGACATCGGAGCAGCRAGACTGGAGCTCCACGGCRGCCCAAGGGCGGCTGCAGTCCCCCGGGGGGCRTGGACAGAGTAGTCCAGCGGACCGGCAGGGGCAAGTGGGGAGGGGGGAACCCGGGACTCTGCGTTCGCCTGGTCGGGGCAGGAGCCGGYGGGGCAGGAGCTGGCGGGGCTGATTCACGCCATGCTGAAGGGAAAAGCTGGGACTCAGCCCCTCTGTGGCTCCGGGGCAGGGGGGGAGGCGGCCAGCGCTGGTGCCGTGGGCCATCCGTGCTGTGCTGGGGTGGGAGGGGGAGGCAGCTGGCCCTGCGGGCAGCTCGTGCCAGGCCAGGGGGAAGGGGGAGTGGGGGGAGGCAGCTCCACCGGTGGTCTTATCAGGAGCAGGGAAGGGAAGCCTCCTCCCCCCTTTCAGGGCTCTAGGGGGGGGAGACAAATCCCTCCCCACTGCAGGGGTTCTTAGAACTGGGGTACAAATCTCAAAACTGGAGTACAAATTTCAAAACTTGGGGTACAGGAAAAAAACTTGGGGTACAGAAAAACCTGGAACAGAAAAACAACCTGGGACAGTCTAGCTCCTTAAAAAAAACTTTCAACTTACACAGCTAGATATTTCAACACAGGGCTTTTAACTGGGATCTTGTCTATCTCACATTCTTTATATATTTTTCAGTGGCATTTCTTCAGAGGTGTAGAAAAATGCAGAAGTGGACCAGTGCAGAAAGTATCCAGATGGTTTGAAGCTTCGTCAGGAGGTTCCTGTTGKCAAATCTAATACAGTATTCTGAAGTGACCTGAGAATCTGGCCTGTCATTTTTTGTGAAGTACTTCATGCCTTGTACTTTTTTGTAAAGTATTCCACTTTGGATCCTCAAAGGGTGTCTGAAACCACCCCAAAGAGAACAAGAACTCAGACAATGAGTTTCATCTGTGTATTCCCGTCTCCTGTTGTACATTCCCAGGTCAGACTGTGCCTTTAGCTGAGCCAGGTACATTGTATATTACTAAGTATATGATGAAAGGGATGAAAGATTCTCTTCATGCTGTTGTTCACCATGAGTTGTTTCTGACATGTGGACATAACTGATTTTGCTGCTCTGACAAAGGGTGGTGCAGTGGGGTAATAACATAGCAAGGATCCCTTTCTTCCTCTGTCTGTCCTCCCTTCTGTATGCTCTGTCAGATTTGTTTGGRTGCAAGGCCATTGTGTCAAAGAGCCAGGGAAATGCTTCTCCAGTGCTGCCAGCAGCTCAGGTGGGACTGAGTGCCATTGTTCTACACTGTCAGTGTAACAAACAGAGCCATTATACAGATGTGCAGTGCAGCAAGTGCTGTCACTGAGACTATGCCAGCAATGTTCAGCTGGGAATGTGTACAGGTTTTGTATCTGTAGGAGTTTTATGCCTTCTTTGGACATATCCAGCTGCTGGAGAGCAGATGGCAGCTTTGGTGAGTTTCAGAGATGTAGCTCTTTTTGTTCTTTTGCAGAGGTGGCTCCAGTGGTACTAAAGCAGCATGTTTGGGTTTGTGCACTGGATTTTGCTCATGTCCCTTCTCATGCAGCTGGGGATTTSTTGTGATTTAATCTTGAACTGAAAACTTTTTTCTAGCTCAAAGAATCAAGTACTCCTAATTGAGAGATCTGTCACTTTCATCTGAGAAAGAACTAAAACAATCACAGAAATTTTCTCTGCTAGATACCAAGTACACGTCAGTTGATGCAGATGGGTTTGTGCACAACGAGGGACAGAGTGCTCTAGAGGGCAGGCTTTGCCTGTATTGGGTAGAAGCATTTCCAGCTAAAGACCAAGCTCAGTCAGCCCAAATAGCATTTTGACTACTTAGCTTTCTTTGTATTCATAAATCAGACAAATCAATAGTTGTTTAAAATGTGAAGGCTTCAATTTTCTGGTGTTACATGCAAAGTAAAGGCAGCATTAGATTAAAGATGCTACTYTGATGAGGTCATGATGGCTCTGTGAAAATGCAAGTCACCTTTTTGATGGTGTGGCCTTTTCTTTCCGGTTGGTATTAAGTAGGTTTTGTGTTGAAAATTAGTAAAGGTCGGCACTAGAAATGCAGTTATTTTAAGGTTTCTTGTTGAAGCTGGTGCAGTTTCAGAGAATAAAACATTTTATGAGCACACTTTGCTCTTTCATAAAAGCATTTGTACAAAATATTTCGGGAGCTCTCTGATGGTCCCATCAGCAGTGGTATTGGTCATTGAGAGGCTGATCTCAATTRGTGGTGAAAATTTCTGAGGTGAAATAAAATTATCTAATCCCACAAGGTCCAGGTTAGTGTTTCTATAGCTGCACTTACAGAGTGACAGATGGCCAGCAGAATTAAAAAAAGTCCTCAGTTATTGAAGTTTGTAATGAAAATATCACTGCGGTCTAAAATGATATAACTTCTCAGTGGAGTTGATACAGTCTCCCTTTACTGAGGATGTATTCTGATCTTCTGTGGGCTTCAGCCTGGTGTCCCAGACTGTGTGTCGGATGCACAATGGCTTGCCAGTAACTGAGACTAGCAGCACTTTGGCATGGTGCAGAATGGCATTTCTCCTCCTGTATTTTGAAGCTGCTCATCCTCCTCTGGTCAGCTCTGCACTAAACTCAGAGGTACTGACRTGCCACATTTGTGTCTGAAATGAGTGAGCCTGGAAAAAGGAGTCTGCAAGAAGGCAAAAAGAAGATGACTTTGTTTAGTGTTTTATGATTCTGTTTATTTTTATATTTTGTATATAAAAGCTAAGGGGGAAAAAAGCTTGTTGCTGTTGCATTACGGATGGCTGAACGAGCAACACAGACTCCAATCTTCTTGGAGGGCCTATAGCGAAGTATATTAGAAATCACATCTTTTTATGGACTGTTCCAAGACAACTGGACATGATTGGTCCTTTAATTAACACCCCTCACCATCACTGACTAATTAAAAATGACACCCCTTTGTAAACATAGTGCAATCAACAACAAGTGCAAAACACTAGGTACAAGGATYGTTTTAATTTTTTCACTGAGCTTTCTCAYAGCTAGTCAGACCAATGCATGGGAAAGTTATTTGGCTTTCTCTTTAAAATTTCTGTCTGACCAGACTGTCAGCATCCACAAAAGCTAAGATAAAAAGGACAAGGAAGAGCTCTRGATTGTTGAATACAATTCTGTCTTTCTTTCCTTTACTCCTGGGCTAGTCAGTAAGGGTACAGAAATAATCATACTCGTTTATGGCTGTGTTTCAACWGAGTGAAGAGGCTGAGATGTTAAAAAAGAAGGTGGGAGACAGTGTATCATTTAAATATMATTTTGAAATGTCTGTCTCCTAATTATGGTGGGGTGGGCTTGTTTTTTTTTTCTCTCCTTCTCTGTATTTATTTCCCAGACATTTTCAGCTCACCTTTTAAGGTATTCACAATCTTTGGGCATGGGGTGAAATGATTAATAGCCTGTACTGTTTTTTTAAAATAAGGAGATACAGTAGCATGAAGCAGGGAGCAGCAGACTTAAATTTTCCATTTTGTTTTTCAGTCCTGGAGGGAGGGCTTGAAAATGACTACTACTATTGGAACGTCAGTGAGTTTCTGAATATTAACAAATTCTTTTAATCATAAATGCTTTCATTTACATTTTTTTTCTCCTGTGAAATTCTTCATTCTTTTAGGAAGCAATCACATTAARTGGAAACTTAAAACAAAGAATCAGAAGATATATATTAGTTGTCTGTATGTCTGTACATGATTACTAAATGAACTGTACATGTAAATGGTGGTGCAATGTGTCRCCGCCYGCTGCGCGCTGGTGCCRCGACAAGCTGGGGACTCCCCTGGGCTCTGGGGCTTCGGACAGTCACCTATGGCCAACGYTGGAAAAAGGAACGAGACGGGTTCTTGTCCAGAAGATCCGAGAGTCCGTTTATTAACAAGAACAAAAATTATACACCGAAGCCTAGCAGAAACATAAACTTGCAGCAGGCCTCRGATACAACGCAGGGACAAGAACCCTAACAAGAGTGGGATGGCAGGTTTTATAGGGTACATCCAGGGCGGAGTTTAGGGTCAGGGTCCAATTACAAGRGGAGCAGGGACTGCAAAATGGTGGGCTAACTAAGGAAAGGGAACTTAGGGGTCCAAACTGACAGGACTGCACCCCACATCTTCGCCTCTTGGGGCGGAGGCAGTCTGCCACAGCAATGGGCTATGCAAATAGAAAAAAAAAAATTAAGGTATCTGTGAAATTTAGAAGGTGAATTACTATTCTGCTAATGGAGAATTTTTCACTAAACATGTCCTAGTAAGTTAAACCTATTAATTAATGTTTAACTGGTTCTTAATGGSAGTGAAGTCTAGTGACAGTATGACTTCYGCATGAAAATTGCTCTGATGTTGGCTTTGTGGAACAAGGAGATACATCACTATTAATATGGTAGCCCATTTATTACCCTGGTATCTTAATTCAGCTGCATTTGAGGGCACTGAATTGAGACTATTCTAATCAGTTTGGATAAAAATTTGAATTAGAACTGTGTCAACATAGTGGCTGTGCACCGATCTGAATGTCAGGGAGAAAGGCAAGAGGAGCTGCAGGAAATGGGAGATGTGTGACAGTGCTGACCCTAACCTCAAGTACAGACACATGAGGCACCTAAAACACCTTCTACCCAAATCTCTCTTACAGKTCTGTTCAGAGCCAAACTGTGCTAGACTCTTCTCCACTCCACTTTCACAGTCAAGACTGCTGGTGAACCACTAAGTACAGTCTATGTTTCAGAACTTACTGCAGACCTAAGTTCCTGGTTTTTGTCCCAGTCCAAACTGTCCCCACCTTTTCAAACAAAATYTCTGTTGCTGATAAGCTTTGTCTCAGAGAGCTTTGTCTCAGAAAGGTCTGAGTATCACCAACAGGAATGGGGGATCAGAGCTGCAAAGTTCTCATCCACCCAAGCTTGCAATGGGACAATAGGAGCAAACAAAGCCCAAAGCTGCCCTCCAGCAGCCATGTGGCTTTGGAAGGTGTAAGATGCAAACTTAGTGGGCCAAGAATAAACTTATATGCATACAAAAATTTTATGTCCAAACAGTATCAACTGACTTCTTTGGTGCTGCAGCAATTTATAGGATAGTTTCTGCCCTCTGTATGATTCAGGAAGGAATTTGGTCAATACRGAGTTTTAAAAATAAAGTGTGAGATGAGCTGGGCTTTTGGTTGGAGCTTTTTATTGCCTTCAGGTATTTCAACTGATAAACTTTAACATATTATTTCTGATCTGGCATTCTGGCCCAGTCAAAATAATTTTCCACTACTAACCTGACATTTGTAATGTCCAGTCTTTTTTTTTTTTTTTTCCTAAACTGTTGGGTTATGAGGAGGACCAGAAAGAACCAAACACTTGATCTCCTCTAGTATGGTTGGAAACAGAATACTACAACTTCCAAATAATGATCTCCTTACAAAATCCTGTCATGTTCTGCCTTAAACTTGGAATTCCTGTATAATTGAGGATCTTAAAAGAAATTTTGTCCCCATGTACTGATATCCCAGTAGCTATCAGTGTCCATGGGGACAAGACATCGTGACCTTCCTTAGCATCAGGTCACTGGCATGGACACTCATGCATAGGCACAGGAATGGAACAGAAGCCATATTGGGAGAGGAAACTTGCAAATGCCCATGTTCATTCTGCYGGGAAATTTCCAAAGACTTCAAGATAGTACAAAGATATAAACAGCTTTCTTTTCCTTAACTTAGAACTGGAGCCAGTGTGAAGGGCGTTCTTACAGACATTTACTGCTCCTTTATCCACAGCCAGTTTCGAGCCAAAGGCTCCAAAACCCTTCAAAGGATGTACAAGTTTTTGGGAGGGATGTGTGTCTCATTCTGTGCCTACACATTCCACGTAGTGTTTTTCTTTTGCTGTCCCATGGGTTTCCAAGTACTAGAGTTCCTCAAGTTTGAGAAATAAAGCCTGAGTTTTATGTGGAACTTTGTCATTTAGCAGAAGCTAGGACCCCGTGTGTTTCATATTTCCAGTCTTGATTCTGGTCTCTTCTCCGTTTCTCTTAATCAGCCTTTWTTCCTGCAGTGTGAAGAGAAAACCCCACACCAAGAGTTTTAGTGTGTGAGCTTACTACCATCCATTTTCCCCCAGTTTAGAAATGCACATTGTAACTGCGTCTGTGCATTAACAGTCAAAAATAGTCAACAATAATGTTTATTTCAGGTTTCCTCTACTGTTTTCATGTGGGCTCTGATAGTTAAATAACAGAGTAAGAATGAGTACCTTTTGATAAAATTGAATGTGACTGCAAARGATGAATTGCAGAATTGTATTGATGAACACCTTTGAGTCAAAGTACTGTGTGTGGATGCCTGAAATATGATTTGTAATTAATTCAGTGAAAGAGCAAGTTGAGGATCTGAGTACTATTGGTGTAGTGTTCTGGAAAAGATGTTCAGAAGATTAAATTTAACAGACTGTGAAAACTTTTTTAATTTTCTAAAAGGTTGCCCTTAAGCCTTTTCTTCTGAGAGAGGCAAAATGGTTTAGATTGAATGAAGACTCATRCAATTTTTCCTTCCAAACATGAAATAAACACAGTCTAGCTTTTACCTTGCTATTATATTTTTCCCCCTCATTATAGTATGTGTGTTTACTCTTGGTCTCATGTAAGATGCTTTTTCAGTTTAAATAATTTACCTTTTTTYAGTATTGCCAAACAGAAAATGCTGAGAATTCAAAAGCCAATMCTGATGGTAATAGGCCCTATTTCCTATAGGAAATGTTATGTACAATAAATAGCACATTTACATTCCCTGCCATTTCCCTTGTTACTTTAGAGTATGTTTCTTCTGGCATGTATAGGTTCTCCACATGTAATTTCTAGTAAAAGCCAAATTCTCACGCAATCTCCTAACTCTTGTACTGAGGCTTTATCATGCACTTCAGTACACTCAATGTTCCTTTTAAGTTGCAAAAGCTTACAATGTTGCCAGTAGTCTACAAAAATATACTGTCTGTCTGGGTCTGCATGCATGTGAAGGTTGTGCTCTCATTAGAGAACTGCAGTTTGTCTTGTTCTGAAAAATGAGAAGYCACAGAAAGAACTGAGGCAAAGTATTTGTTTTCAAATACTGTTAAATATGGAGAGACATGGTGTTGAGGAAGAAGTAATTTGTTTACACATTTCTTGGCACAGATCTCTCGCACTTCAGTAGCTGGGAATGAGAGTAATGGGCACATTCTAATCCAGATACTTTGGGCTTCTTTTCTGTAAGGCAAATAAATAGGCATTGATTGTCTGAAATGATATGGTGTCTCCTTTGCTCTGCCTCCACTGTTCTGTGCATCAGCGCCTTTAGAGAAGAGAATAGTAAACATTAAAGGGTGGTTTGATGTTATGAGGAAGATGCTGTAAGGATCAGTGACTGGCTGCTGAAGTCAAATTCAGAGAATAAATTAGACAAGCATGTTGCAGTCTGTCACACRAGGCCCTGGGACAAACCAGCACTGCGTTGGAGGAATAGTTGCTCTGTCCACTGAAGCCCAGTTGCCTTTCCAGAAGCTGAAGCACAGGAGGTGAGTTCTGCATGAGGCAGCTGCTTGAGGTGGCAGAGGAGCTGTACAGTGAGCCAGGAAGACAGTGGGTGCAGGTGGCCTGTGTGCCCAGTGCTGAGGGGATGTGAGTGCAGTGCAGGCAAAACCCCAGTGCTGCTCTCGGCAGCTGTCACACAGGCGCTCTCAGCTTGGCCAGTGGGACAGTGGGCTGTAATTAATGGTGAGATGTGCCCACCAGTTTAGMAAGAGAGGCAAAAATTTTGAAAACCCTAGACAGTGAGATTGTATCCTGCACTTAAGACCACAAGAAATATTATTCTGTGCAACTAAAATTAGGTTTTCCTTCAGCCTTGTCATGTGTTATTGCATGCTGTAGCTGAGCACTGGGGTATTCATCCAGCTGTACGGTATAAGCACTGCAGCAATGGCTTCAGACATGGGGTCTGGTATTTTGTCAGTTCTTGTTAACAAACACCAGAATGAAAATTGATGAACAGTCTTAATAAAAAGACTGATTGTGCAACTTAAATAAAGGCAGTTTTAATAAAATACTTAATCCTTAAAYGTGCATAATTGGATTTACATATTCACATCACTGCATTTAGAAGTTGGTATTTAAAGGGCACATTTCCCATTTCATGTGCTTTTAATAATTCTTTTCAAGYTTGCTTTTTCGAATTGCAGAGTTAAGGTAGACACATTAATTTGATTCTTTCCCTCTAGGCACATAATATTTTTTCATCTGGAATGAAATTTACATATTTGGTTTGTCTTGCGCTAATCTGTAAAACAAAYAAATAAATAAAGAGGTAATCCTATTCAGGATTGAATACTTTCAAACCTTTTAAGCAATGCCGGGGGTAAACAAATTTTTTTTTTCAAGTGTTGACATAGCAACAGTAACCCTCTGAATACAGCCTAAACTTCCACTCTTCCCGACCATGTTTCTTTGCTCCCTAAAGCAAAGACCTTACTATATTCTGTAATGGATAAAGATCACGGATTGCAAATGCCTGGCCCTGCACAGGCTTCTCCAGCCTGTTTTCATAAGTCTCCTGCATCATAAGCTGCTGCATTAGAGCCCTGACTGGTTTTAAATTACGTAACAACATATAGAGACTTAAAAAAAATTTTTTTTAAAAGTTTAGCTAGTGAGTAGGATGACAACAATTCAGCATAATGAAATGAAAGATGAAAATSAGACAGGCAATAAGTTAATGCTTGTCTTCTGCTGACCATACACGTTTGGGTATGAAATGCTTTCTCATCAACTGGCAAAAATGCTAATGGCTATAGTAACCCTGTGGTCCAGCTGCCCTGGGAATGGCTTTATCTGTCTTTTTAGGAGCATGAAAAATGGTGTTTGTTTTGCATATACTACTAGAAATAAACTGCATTTTCATTTTCAATTTTTCTTTTTCATTCTAGTCCCCCCCTTCTGATCTCCAGAGTTGACCTCCCATTCCCTGTGTTTGAAAGGATGTTGGCCTGCCTTTTTTGCTATTTCTCTTCCTTCCTTTCTTTTTTCCTTCCTCTTTTTTCCTACTGATTTCTCTTTTTTTCCTTGATTTGTTTTTCCTTCTGTTCTCYCTTTTTTATTTTCTCTTATCTCTTTGCTTGTTTCAATTTTTATTTCTTATTCGTGTCTTTTTTCCTTTCCTCTTTTCCACCTTTTTTTCCCTTATTTACCTCTTCTTTTTTTCTCATCACTGTGGTTTCTGAAGTTTTGCACAGTCTTTGGCCAAGTGGGGACCAGATACTCTGCTGTGGAGACACTGGAAGATTCTTCTGCATCCTGGCATGAATGTGGGAGCACAGCTGGTGGTGATGGATAAAGAACAGGAGGCTGGTGCAGCTTCCACAGCTCTGGTGGTGTGCCAGGTCCTGCACAAGGCTGTAGATGCTTGAAGTCACTTTGCAGACCTTGGCTCAGAGCTCTACTCCCAGGTCTTGGTAGGGATAATGRTTTTTCTTGGTAGAGATGACTGTGATCCTTAGGGCAGGTTGCAGCAATGCAGATCCAACTTCCCCTAGCCTAAACCTATTTATAATAACATTCCTAAGTTCTGGATGTTAAAACCATCCAGAATTCTTGGTTTCATTTCTGTCTGTGTGTAACGCTAAGCAGAGAGTGTGTGATACAGATTAAATTATTTTTTCTCTTTTCATATAAACTAGGGACTCACCTATTCCTTTTTGACACCTTGTTTTGTTGCCATGTACAAAGTGAGAAGCTCTTCTCACCAAAGAAGCAGTGACTGAAAGGGAGAGAATGAATTTAGGAAGGACTGCTGTGGGAAAACGATGATGYTCCTTAATTGCATTTATCTGTGGTGACAGATAAAAAGCGGGCCTCTAGCATCTCTTAGGGTTMAGAGAGTGCTCCTGCAATCCCAGTTGCCACCCTGCCCCAAGCCAGGGTAGCAATTGGGTAATGGCCATTTCCCTCCACATGGGAAGGGAGTGCTGCCAATGTGAATGTAGAGGGAACTGCTCTGATTTATTCCATCCCACATATGCTGCCTGAATGTACCAGAATCTGTGATGTTTYTCCAACATTGCCTTGGCAAAGGGAAGGGCGAGGACTTGTGGTTGCAAGTTCTGCAGGCCACTAGGTCAGGGTGGGAGTGGAAGACAGCATGTGCTCTGAGCTGCAGCTTAAAACAGCTTCATGAAAGGGTAATCTCTGGGGGACAGCTTGGCTGGCATTCCTTGAAGAACATGAGTTACTTCCTACCAAACTGTGTATCTGCTGTGCTTCTTCCATGGCTTTTTCCTTTTTGCCTTAGAAACAGTAAAGAAAACAGATTTCATCATTGACTTAACACCAGCTTTTGCTTTWATATGAGAGTAACTTCACATCACACACTGATACTATGTGCTTAATTTTTCATACATGCTGTTGTGAATGCAATATTCTGAAGAACAGACTAATGTCAATAATGTTTCCAAAATCAATATGTGCATAATATTTGTATAACGTACCAATGGAATTCTGCTGAAATGGGACTGGCTGTATAGGTACTTTGGATAAGGACATCTTAGACTCACCAAATAGTAGCTAAAGCAGGGAATTGCAACTGAAAATTAAATATAGTGGGAGGTGTTATATTTAATAGACATGTGACTGTTTCAACATCACTATTACGCTTCAAATGTCTGAAGTAAAGTGTAAAAGAGAGTGATCTATAACATGTCATTGGTAACCCCAGTATCACATTTTAGAAATTGCCTCATTCAAGCCATAATGAATTTAATCCTACATCACAGTGGTATTAAAATTTCAATACCTTTGGCAGCCTTCTGTTTACAACAAGTTTCTGCAGTGGAACAAGCAGAGCACCAACAGTAACCAGCAGTGGGCTCTTCCACTACTGAGAAATAACTGCATGCACCTGGACCAGTAAACTAGAAGGCAGGTAACACTGGTGCCTTACCTTACTTGGAATCACCGAGGGTACAGCTAGCTAATTTATTCCTACTTTTTTTTTTTTTTTACTGCAATAAACCTTTTACATGTTGTTTTACCTGGTTGTTTTTGCTGCTGGTGGGTGGAAGTCTGTGTTCCTTATTCCTCACCACTGGCTTAGTGTCAGACTGATCAGAACTTTGTAAGTGGTTATTGCCACTTCAGAGGAAGGCTGAAACGCAAAGACAAGATATATCAGTCATCATCACMAGTCAAATTCGTTACAGAGGAACTATTTTAAAGTAAGACTTTCATGCCAAAAGCATGTTAGCAAGTAAAAGTGATCATGTAATTTATTCAGAGAAGTTCTTGATAACGGTCAAGTTGTTCAACAACTTTCTCTCATTATCACTTACTTCATGTGCCTTGACTTGGCAAAACCTTTAGGAAGACATTTAATCAGAAGTATGCAAATGGTCCTGTTAGCTTCAACAGGAAATTGGCACTTAGGAATAGAAAATCTTAAATATTTTCCAAATGTTGAGACATATTGGTAGTAGCTATATATGATGAGTTATGCAGCCTTTTTTTTTTTTTTTTTTTTTTTTTCCTGCAGTGCCGTTAGAGAATTTTTCTGCAAGTTTTCAAATATTTCTTAAGCAGGGCTTTGCAAATCATGTTAGAGAAGCTACTACTGGGTGACCTGGACTGAAAATGTTTCTGTTTCCATGCTAAAACATAAATACTAAGAGGTTAGCAAATAAAGACATTTTGATTGAATAAAAATKTTTAATAATCATTAAGTATTTTCTAAAATTGAATGAGTTAAACTTGATCCTAAAATAATACTTTAAATTAGAAATTGAAGTGCTTCACTTAGAAAATGTCTTTTCTGACATGCCTATTACACAATGTAAGTTTCAAATATCTTGGTTTCTCCAAATTGCCTTACAGCGAGAACKGTTTATAAGAAAAAAAAGAATTTTTCTTTCTTTGATTTTCCATTATTTCTTCAATGAGTTGGTCAAATGTTGCAAATACTTATGAAGTGTCTTTGTTTCCCATCTATCCTGATGGAAAAGGACTGTCCTTTAGGGAGGGACATACAAGGTTGTCCTAATTCTGGTCATATGAACTTACAGTAACAGGTGACTTGTACTGTGTTTTTCTTTTCCATAAATTGAAGACTTAGCCAAATATAATAAAGGCTTAAATTCAAAGAGCCTATTTTCTGCTTCAGTTTTTGTGCATATGTGARTGGCCACAGATCTTCAGAAACATGTATAAGGAAAAATATGATGAAATTTAGGGGAAAATTAGATGATCTGAATCTGGGCCTAGAGTGTCTTTATCTCCATGTCACAAACAAAATAGTTATAACACACATAATGAAACAGCTTGCTCAAAGACATGCCATAAGAGATGTGGAGAAGTGAAGAGCAGAAGGGTCTTCCAGGCCCCTCCCTGTTTACCCCTTGCAGGGCTTTTCCTGTGTTTGTTGCTTGCTGGTGAAACACAACCRGTTCTGGAGGTTTGCTTGTTGCCTATTTCTTACCAGAGCGCAGCATGTGGGCCTGTAGAGCTGCAAGTGCTTAAGTCAGTTCAATTTCAGATATTACAGTGATCATAGTTTTGAATGTGAAATCGTAGCAATGCTCTGAAATCACGTGTGTGCCTTGTCTTTCATTGCATCCATTTAGGTTCAGGAGGCTTAGAGATAAAGGATATGGAAAAAGGCCTCTGTGACACAGGTCCCTACTGGCATTGACTGAACAAGCAGGAAGACACCTAGACAGAAGGTAAAAAAAGCCTCTTAATTTTTTGACTGATACAAAGCCTAATGAGGTGATTTTAATTTATTTGGCTACTAGCAATGGTATTTAAATGAAGCACATAATTTGTTAAATACTAACAAATATGCTTCAGGCTGTACAGCTAATGTAATTTTTTGCTTCACTGGAAGCTTTGGAGGCATTTGATTTCCCTTAGCCCAAACTTCATCTGTTAGCAGGTCATACCAGCAGGTTTGATTAAGCATTTTTGTTTGTCACATTTGTAAAATATGGCCCTTTAATTTCTTCTTTAGCCTACTGGACCCTTCCAAAGCCCATGCTGCCTTTCCATCTGGCATTTCAGATGTTAGTCCATGCAGGAATGCCGAGTGAGCTGTGCTGTTTGCTCTGCTGTTGTTCCACTGAATATGTTGTATCTAATTCTGCTGCTTGGTTTCTTTCTCACATAGTGTTCAGATTAGGCAGTGGAGGAGTTTCTGACAACTGTAAAAACCTTCCTCTAATGGTTTTGTCAAACTGGAGGTTACAAATTTTAGTACCTTATTACAACTTTCGTTGCAAGTACTTAAATGCATTTTGTACCTATACATTTTCCTCATCATTTCTTGGCCTTGAGCTGTATTTTGTTAGACTGGGCAGGCAGCATGGAGTCCTCTGGAAGCATCACAAGTTAGATGCACAAAATATGTCACCCTTACAACCTYGCTCATGGAAGAGCTTGGGGTATTTGAATGCGTAATGGGTTCTATGTATAATTTATTGTTTCAGTGTATTTCAAAAAGGCTGCGGAGTTATTCTGGGGAAGGGAGGAAAGGGAGTATTGGGTTATGTTCCAGCAGAATTATGTATGAAACTCCAAAGAGSTATTCTAACCATATGAGAAGCATAAAACTGGACTAAGAGGTACTTTGAATAAGATTTTTTTTGGTGAAAATTCTTTTGGTATTAAGCCACATAAATATTGGGAACTTCATAGTGACTTTAGTTCCAGAAATCTTGATGGACAGTTTAATATCAAAGTAAATTGCTATTAGGAGGAAAAATTAAATGCTTTCCAGATATGAAACAGTGAAATGAATGTGAGTTGTGGAGGTATTGGGCATGGTTGTTGCACAGGAAGACCAGTCTTAAAAGAGGAAAGAAATCTTGATTGTAATAACTGTGTTTGTAAAACAAAAAAGACAACACAAAATTTTCAAGAAAGATGTAGAGTTAATAAAAGGTTCTTGCAGGAGCATTTTACCAGGAAAAAAAGGAAGTATTTTTTTATTCCAGATGGGGGGAGGCAAAGCACGTCTTGACCTGCTAATCTTCTGGAAAAACATTTATGTTCTCTGTCAAATATGTKTAAATTAAACCATATTTTATATTTTTTCATGGGTCCTGCTGGATAGAACATGTCTCAAAAGCTATCCAAGGAAGGAGAACATTTAATAAGTACGTGTAGCTCCAGGCAAAATTYTGTGCATTCCCACAGAGCCGTGATGCCAGTGAGCTGTACACCGTGCCACACATTTTTTCCTTCTCCTTAAGCTCTGAATCAAATCCTTTTGAAATCAGTAGAGCTCTGTCTGTAGACTTCAAAGATCAAGCACTGTGGAGAAAGTAAAGGTCAGGAACTACTGATCTGAACTTCATTTCCTTTTGCTTTTCTTTTCCCTTACTTTTCTTAATTTCAGAAAGGAACTTGTTATATCACATCTCTTCTCAAACAGTCCTGGGCCATGAGCCACCAGAGCCTGGCAGCATSTCACTGGGCTGCCAGAACAGGAAGGAGCACAGTTGTTCTTCTCTTCTCCTGGCTCCTTTAGTGTCTAGCTCCTTCCACCAGAGCTTCTTTCCCTTTCTCATGATAGAGTGCAATAGAAGAAAGTATCTGGCATCTTAATAATATTAGTTTTATGATATTCTAGTTTTCAGCTGTGAGATGAACATCAGATGCTTACATGGTCTCTCTACCCACACACAATGTGTGCTTGTGTCTGCATATAAACTTACACTGTACCATTGCTGTTATAAAATTTTCCAGACTTTAGAAACTACTCTGAGTGGGTATTTAAAGGAGAAAAGGAGAAACAGATGATGTCCCCATTTTGCTACAGGGATAACACTATAGCTTAGCTTTTTTGCRTCTAATGGAAGGACAGAGTATTTTCTGGAAATTGGAAAACTTGCTGAAATCTGGATTTTTTTTTTTTTTTGAGGCAAWGTAATCCACTTAAAATTTTTCCCACTGCAAGCAATTTTTTTTCCTCAGAAAGATCCAGACAGGTCTATGGCCATTTGAAAACCAGGGACGAAATATTATACCCTCTTCTGTCTCTGCTGCTGTCCTTCCTTGTGTCCAGCACCATACCCTGTCCCCTTCCCTTCCCTTCCCTTCCCTTCCCTTCCCTTCCCTTCCCTTCCCTTCCCTTCCCTT
>CADDXX010000215.1:136610-193973 GCA_902810485.1 Alauda arvensis
CTTCCCTTCCCTTCCCTTCCCTTCCCTTCCCTTCCCTTCCCTTCCCGGAGACCCTTAACAGTCCTTGCAAAGGGTCAGGGCAGGCTGGAGTAAGTGTGATTTAGGGATTTGATACTCTGAAGAGGGAGAGCTTGAAACAGCCAGCCTCTTCCAAAAGACAGTGCAGGAACATTGGATTTCACTTGTCAAACTAAGCAACAATGCCATTCTGGAAATGGTATCTCCCTCTCTTCCTGCAAAACCTGTCTTTTACTGACTATCCATGTCTACATTTGTGGCCTTCCTGTAGCACAGAAATTCTGCACAGGAAGATTTTTGCAAAACAAAATTATTGTYGTCCTCTCCTCTSGTAAAGAAAATACATTTTGTAGTGAAATGTTTTSTAGAGATTCTAGAGTTTTCCAACACCCTTCCCACCTCTGCTGTTTTCCTTCACACCAGAAGGATAMTTCCTAAGTGACACAACAAGATGCATTTTTTCAAGCAATTTTCAAGTTAGTAGTTTAATATATTTGTGAGATAAGCAGTATYRCTGAAAATATAACTATCYTCTCCTTCTTCACCCCAGAGAAAAAACAACAAAAGGCTGCCCTATACAAAGTAATTAAAGCCTCTCATAGTATACAGTGGATGTAATCTGAAACTGGAAAGAAGATAAACCAGGAAAATTTCAAGTTAATCRTATAAACACCGTTGCTCATGGGCAATCTTCCCTGCCCCCTGCTACTCTCTGTGCTGTGTCCCAATATTTGAGCACTTTTCCCTGGTCAGAGAAGAGCTCTGGTTTCCTGTGCAGCCCAGCACCAGCACTGACAACCTGTGAAGGTGCCCAGGCAGATGCTGATGTGGAAGAGGACTGCTGAGGTCCCTTRGTAACAGCTGGCTAGACCTGATGAATCTAAAATTTATGTTGAGTTTAGGTATGCAAGAAGAGTAGGAGATGTGCTTATTTCTAGTGTGTGACCACTGGTTGGGTTTTATTAACCATGACCTCCCTGAAAGGTTTTGTCAAAGTGGAAAAGAACAGTGAAAGAAGCTGAACTGGAAAAAAACCCAAACAACTACCTGTTGGAAGTTTGCCCAACATGTAGCTGATAACTCAGTAATTCCAGGGTGTTACAAGTTTCCATGGTGGCAATATAAATCCTTGAAGTAGAGGAGTCTGCACACAAATTGYGTTTTGAGCTAGAGAGTCGGAATGTTGGGAAATAGATCATCTACCCATGGAACTTGCTGTTCCTGCCCAGAGATCTGGAAAGGATAAAGTAGGGCCACTGTATGAGCTTTGTGCCAGAGGAGTTTGACTCTGAGGACATATCTAGCAGGAATATGGCAGTTTTGTACACCAAGTCCTTTGCACTTAAGCTGTATTCATTCAAGTGTCTTCCCCTTACATATCTAGATAGTGAGATTCTGGGAACACTAGCAAAAAATAACATTTTACAACACATCTTAATGGAAGGAGGACACTCAACAAAAGTCATAGAGACAGATTAATTTACTTTTTAGCTGGTATGAGCAGAGCAAAAATACTACTTTTTATGCTGTGTTGAGATCTCATTGGGGAATACAACAAAAAGAATCATTGATWTAGCAGGGAAGAAAGTAAGTATACAGAATCCTTAAGTATATTTAATTTCATAATCAGGTTTATATTCATCTGTGGAACTCTAATGCAAAGATTTTTTAAGCATCCATTTCAGAAGACACTGGCCTGGACTAATAATGTSATTGATAAGACAAAAAGAAAGCTCCAAAAGAACTGGTATTCTCACTTTTCAGAAAGAAAATTTTATGTTAATATTCTCAGTAGGACAGAGATAGGTATGCAAAGCACCTATTCTACTGGGTCTGATTCTGCTGCCTGCATCTGGTGTTCCTACTTGTACCTGCTGAGAGCAGCTCCCAGTGAGGAACTCCCTTATCATCACATTCTAYTCCTACACTCAGAGTCCATCTTCAGTTAACATGTGAGTAAAGCTTATAAAGCAGTGAGGAGGAGCAAATACAGTGAATTTATCATTTAATGCAAATTAACTATCAGAGTCTTAGTGTAATAGCCACAGTGAGACTGAAGGGTCCTCATACCTGCTTGTAAAAGGCCATCCTCTGCCATGCCTCCTTAGTGATTTCAGTGCAGCTGCCTCTCTCCTCCTTCCTAGAAGAGAGGGGTGATGAAGCACTGGAGTGCTCAGTCAGCCTCTTCAGAGGAAATTCTCTGTACCATTATGTAACCCATTCCCTATCCCTTTAGGTAGTGACGGAGGTAGGGAGTGACGCCAGGAGCTCACCTGTCCCTTAAAATCCCTCTCCCTCCACTTACTTTAGCTGCAAGTAGCCCTATTAGCATGTTCATACCCACCCTTCTTTGAATGCCAGCTGCCAGCAGACATCACACATCTTCTGGGATTCTTTAAAGAGTGTAATTGTTATTAGTTGGGAGGCAGAATTTGACATCTGGATTGTGTGCATAATTACATATATATATAATATATGTATGTTCAGTTTGGATTATCTTTTATAACATCCCTTTAAGCTCTCTGCCAATAGATAGTTTAGAACTTGAGTATGATAAAGTGTAGCTTTCTGAGTTTAAATAGAAACTTTGGCATAAAAGTGTAGAATCTGCCTTATGAGCTACATGTAGAAGTGCATGTCTAGGAAGTAAAATAGTGTATTTTAATGTAGCTTTTCACTGTTGGCCCATCATGGCAGGARCAACAGCAATCTAAGAAAGTTTAATCATAGTAAGGGCTTACTTCTAGCCCTAGCCAATGGAGTCCACTATCCTCTGAGTGCATTCCCTTWTTCTGGCCCTTACATTTGTGTCTCTTGCCAGAGCAAGACCCAAAATGCTACAGAGATTGTTTGACCAAATCTTTAATCTATTTTTTTTTAAACAGCCATGTAAAAGTGTGTTTAACTCTGTCAGCTGTCCTCACAAACAGTATAATACAATTTGTTTTCATTCTCTTTGCTGATTTGGGCTGTCATTCATGCTAAGCCTTTCAGTAAATCAACTAATATTTAATACTTAACCTTACTATCTGCAAGCAAAAGGTCTTACTTTAATGTTAATATATTTGACTTATAAAGGTCTTTTAAATGGTTCACATCATATGTTAACAAGCYTCTTGGACAGAAAAAAAATAATAGTAAGAAATCAACAACACAGTTTTCATTTATGGAGATTACCAGCTGTTTTCAGTGAAAATGATGAAACAATAAAGAGCTACAAACGACGTAAACCAAAATGATTACCTAACTATCAGTGTGCATATGAAATTATACCAGCRTGTTTGTAGATGAAGCAAACAAAAATACCATTTTCTGCTCATGTGGAGTTATGTGGATATTGCAATTTACCTTTTATTATTTTAGTAGGCGCTGAATCAGAGCCATCTGCAGTTCTACTGTAAAGGCATGAGARAGAGATGGCAAAAGCTCTGTTTTCACATCCCTTTCATACAATAATGGAATTCTGATAGAAAAAAAAAAGAAGGAATGATTCTGAGAGTAAAGAGAAGGTTGATGAGGGAATTTGGTTAAGACTTGGATAAGTCRGACTTGGATAATCAGAATTTTGAATTCTGGATTTTCAGTAATAACTAGAACTTTCCTCAGAACTTGAGAAAGCCCATTTGATGTGAGGCTTTTGTTCAAAAGATTTGAGAAAAAACCCCTCCAAAACAAACTCTGAGTAGGTATCTGCAGTAGAATGGGAGGAAATGGAAGGACAATTTATCTTAACTGAAAMAAAAATTATGCAGCAGAATTGATTAGTTCTATAAAGAATTCCTGTCATTTTTTCACTTGCACTGTGCATATAAATAGCCAAAGAGCATGAATGAAGTTACGTATCTCTGCACTTCAAATGCAATTGTGCCATTCACGTGGGGAATAAATTCCTAAAAACACAAGTTTTCATAATATTATGTTAAAAGCTGTCTACCCAGTTAATCACCATTATTAATTACAGAATGTTTAATTACCTGTTGTTAATGTTCTGATTACTCGTTGTTCATGTTCTTGGATCCCTTCTTTGTTAACTGTTAATATCCYTAGCTGTTTGTCCCCAGCCTGTTAAAATGTTAATTGTTGATTGCCCCCTTACCTTGTACATGTATCCCTTTCCCTTGGGGTATCACCTCCACTGCTCCCCAAAATGGTGCCCAAGGTTATATGCAAATTAGAAGRCATCTGGTGCCATCCAGAGAAAAGAAACCCTAGAACAACGAGCCAGTATAAAACCAAAGACAAAAAATGATACTCCCAGGCTGGGAGAACAGTTAAAAAACATCAGACCACCAACCAAAGCTTTTCTGCCTCATCGCCATGACCTAAACAGTCCTCGATCTGCAAGACGTCCCTACACCATGAACCAGCCAGGGATTTCCAGCGGACTCTTGTGAGGATAGAAGCCCCAGCTCTGTCGTGTGACTAAGCCAAACACCAGCTTCCCCGTGTCCTTCTCGGGAGCAGTGCCCGTGTGCGCGACCCCTCGGGGTCCCCACCCAGARCTGGCCTTAATAAAGRCCTTAAAAGGGAGCTGGTCTCCTGACCCATTCATTTCAGTTCAGTTGAGCCTGATGGTTTGATTTTAATTCTCAGATTGTGGCGTTTTATGTTTGGGAAAGAAAATACAAATATGAGCATGAGCTTTTTGAAAACAGTTTTCTTTGTTTTTCTCCTTTAATTACTACTGTTGAGGGTTGGGTTTTTTCTTTCCTTTTCTTTCCTTGTTACCTGTGGATTTTTTTTCCCACTGACTTGCTAAGAAGTGCTTGACACAGCAGGGAGGGAGAACACTCTCTCTCTCTTGATCTCAGCCTTCAGAGGGAGAAGGTGGAGCTTGGGAAGGGACGTCACTGCTGCTGCAGAAGCCCAGCTCGGTCCTGTTCTGCTGTAGGGTGAGCCTCTACTCCTGGGAGCAGCCACTGAACCTTTTTATCGCCTGCCTCATTAAAAGAGGGTCCTGTCACCGTTTTCTCGGGTGTCCGGTGATCCCTCTTTGCCCCAGTGGGAGCAGGGTCGCTGTTGTCCCATCCCCGCTGCTTCTTGGGCACTGCTCTGAGGTTTTTGCTACTCTGCAGCCCATACCCCCTACCTGCCGAGACCTTCCATCCCTTCAGCCACAGCTCCGCAGTTTCTGATCCATCCCTTCCATCCCTTCAGCCACAGCTCCGCAGTTTCTGATCCATCCCTTCCATCCCTTCCCCTCTCGGACAAAGCCGCCATTCCCGCCTGCTCCCCGATCCCGCCCCACAGCGCCCCCTGCAGCCGCGGGGGGATCATCGCACCTGTCCTGCCTGCCGGGAGCCTGCAGCGCCCCTGCTGGCTGTGAGCGGAACTGCGGAGCCAAAGGGGAAAGTGCCGCGCTCAGGGAAGCTGTTCCTGAGTTCCTGCTGCTGTTTGTTGGTAATTGTTGTAGTTGTTGTTTCTTTGCCTTGTTATACATAATAGTAAAGAACTATTCATCCTGTCCCCATACCTTTGCCTGAGAGCCCCTTAATTTCAAAATTATAATAATTTGTAGGAGATGGTTTGAATTCTCCAKTCCAAGGGAGGCTCCTGCCCTCCCTAGCAGACTCCAGTCTTTCCAAACAARCACAACTGATATTTTATTTTTAAAGGTAAAAGTAAGGAGTTTCTATACTTGAAAGACATAAGAAGGATACATCCCCATAGCAGAGGTATGAGCCATTACAAAATGTCTCAYGTGACAGGACACAATGTTCAGCCAATGCCTTATTACTGTGTCTTTGGTCCCTGTTGAGACCAAATGGCCAAAGCAGTCTCCCTAAGGGATGACAGCTCAGCCAAGGGAGCATCACAGTTTCTGTTCAGGCCCTGCAGTGGCAGCCTGGGGGTGGAGAGGGACAATGAAGTGCTTCAGGCTGCCCCGCAGGGACTCCAGGCTAAGCTGGAGCTGTACTGAAGTTCTGTAGCTGTTACATGTAAGAGGAGTGTCTTTCTGAAACAATGACACCACTCAGGATTTAAATCTAGAGAYAGTAGATGGCAGACAGAAGGGATTAGTGTCCTATCTACCATAGCTGGTTCTYCCAGCTACAGGCAGCATTGTGACAGCATTTCTCAAGAACAAGTTGAGGGGTAGAATGACAGGTAAAATGAGAATCCTGCATAATCGGAGGTATTTACAGAAGCTAGCAGTATTTGCTGGTTGGCTTCCTTCTGTGTAGGATGTGATAAAACTGCATTTTTAAATCAGCAAGATATTCTCATGTAATAAATGTCCRCTTTTTTTCCTCCTGTAGTTTAGCTCTGTTATTCAGGATGATGTCAAACACACCTGCCAAAATTTGTTTGAGAAWATAGGGAGTTTTCAGGACATGCACCTAGTTCAACTGAGAATAATTCAGAAGTGATGGTGTTCCAGCACATTCCTGTGTGTGGGGAGCTGTTTGTCATTTTCTGTTTTAATGCAGATGCTAGCAGAGCACAGACCAGGAGATAAGTGTTTTAAATAGGGCATCCAATAGGTCTGATCCAAAGCCTTCCATAAATATTCAAGCAAATGCTGCTTCCCTTGAAGCCTGTGGTTAAATCTGCCAAACCCTGTAGCTTCAAGAGAACTGTACAGTAGAGCTCAGTATTAACCTTGTGATTTCAAGTTTTCAGATCATCTACTGCTATTCTGTAAAATCTGCAAATAATTTAAAGGAGTGTTTTAATATTAAGCCATAATATTCAGTTAAGAAAATACGATTGAATTGCTGATATTTTTCCATATTTTGTTATGCCTAAGGAGAAAGAGAAGGTTTAAGAGAGAAATAGGAGAACACAGAAAGAAGAAGGAACAAGATGGCACACCAGAACTGCAAATATTTAAATGGGAACAGAAAAAAACCCTAAAAGAAATTCCTYGTTATTTGCTTGAGCAAAGATGATTTACCTTATTTGTTAGAAAAAAATTTCAAACTGCAAAATAATAGTAATCTAAAATTCACAGCTGTTTCATTCCCATTCCAGAGAGAGGAGAGTGGAGAGAAATGTCTGCCAAGAGCAATATCTGTTGGCATGATCTCTTTGTCTGTTGTTCTCCCTTGTGGGGTTTTCCTTGGTGTGACTCACAGGTGAATATTCACTGAGAATGAAGGGGTTCACACAGTCTCTAATTCATCTGCTATCTATATTTTTATCCTTGCTATTATTTAGTTTATTCAGTGGAAGAGCTACACCATTATTTTCTGTTGCTCTATAAATACAGATGAGAAACAGTTCTGTTAATACATTTAAATAAGGTAAGCAGCAGAAGAAATTCAACTCAAAATACATTGCCACATCAAACAGCTAAATCAGGTTTTTGTAAGGAAATACATAACTGATGCAGATTCTTGATGCTCTTCTGGAAATCTGCAAAAAARTAGTTGAGGGGAAAAAATAAAGGGCAAAGAGAAAATAGTTGGAGTATTCAGACTGGGAAACTGTTTCTAGTATTTGACCTCTAATTCTTTCAGAGATTATTGAGACTACACCTGTGGGTTTTTTAACTTTAGTAATAAATCATCTCTGGATGTGCCTGCCAGTAAGAAAAGGACTTGTAAGAACGCTCCTGTTAATATAAGCTCTCATCTTGTRAAGAGCTGTGTGTGCTGGACCTGGCTTACATAGGAGCATCACCTGGGTATTTGCTCATAGTAGATCTCAGGCCAAACCTGAGCAGCATTTGCTGTAGAGCAGAGTATTTATTGCTTGGGATGGTCAGATGGGGAGGTGATATTTATCACAGAAGTCTTCTCTCATATGCATTCRGTAAAGACCTGACAATGCTCTCTATTTCAAAAAAATCTAACRAACCAGCAAGTCTAACAGTTTCTATCATGAGCCTTTTATTCATAAAATACTGATGTGTAGGACTCTCTAAATTAGTTTGACTTGACTATTAAAAAAAAAATTACAGAAGATGTTTTTCTTTTTGACAATGAAAATGCAAGAAGCAAGTGTATCCACTGAGAATGCAGAAGAGTCAGTGAAATGAAATGTGATATGGATACTTCTTTGTTTGAAAATCAGTATGTCCTCTCTTTGGGGAGTTCTTTCTTGGCTTTCTATGTTAGGGATACCTAGGTCCTTCCTGGCAGCAAATTCATCAACAAGGTTTCCAAGGAGACCTGGGTTGTTCCCAGAAGTACAGTGCTGCCATTGCAAGTAATATGTGTCATCACAGTTGAAATCAAGACTTGTCTGCACGGAAAGCCCAGTTTTCTTAACTGACTTAAGGAAATGGGACAGCTCTCTTTTCAGGCTTTTTGGTGAAGGTGGTTGAATTATAAACATTTAAAAGATGTCTGGATTATTTTTCTATTTTCAATTTCTACCTTGTAAAGTTATGCTGCAGGAATGTTTTGCAATTGAATTTGCTTCCTCTATTTGAGTAGTGTTATGTTTGGTAATTCATAGCCATTCACAGAAGCTTCTGAGGAATATTTTCATGTTTGTATGTACCATTGTACAAATACTAATTGCTTTCATAAAACTGTAGTGTCTGACAGGCATTGCTGTTAAATATTTGGTGCTGACAGATCTGYAAAACATTAATGGTTTGCAGCTACAACATCTACCTACATTGGAATTTTCTGTTGTGCATATTACCATAACCCTAAACTCTTTAAAATTTAAGGCTTGTTCTAGGAGGGGTGATGCTTACATCTATTGATGACAGATTGGCTAGAGTAAACAACTTTTGAGAACAGACTCTAAAGTAACTCATGAAAAATATCAGATAAGAAAAGCCCAATCAAGTARGATAACCCCTTCCAGTAGTCATATCACAAGAACTACTTTTATGTCCTTTTGCAGTAGTCTTTATTTTGTGCCACTTACATTGCTCACTGCTCACCCTTTTGGAGGGTAAAATCTCTCTGAGGCYGGAAGACTAATTTGAACAATTTGATAATTCATAATTAAACAGCAACAAACGCAGCAGGAAATAAGCATGACACATTACAAAATATCTTCTGTTCMCTTTTTACTATAGTAATGTGGCTCAAATGATTTATGATGATACAATACCACCATTGCCCATGACATACACKAAGCACCACCTGTGGGGCTGGACTCAGGTTTTACTGAGGTGAATCTAGCTTTGCTGCTGAGGCAAAAGGGTGTTTTTACAGTCAGATAATAATTGATGGAATACWTTAATCACACTTTTTAAGATCGGCATGTGTGGGAAGATAATTTCAGAGAACTTTAGAAGGAATTAATAGTTCTAACTATTCTAACATTCATCARTGTCTATTTTTGTCCTACTTACAGCTCTTCCAGGTGTTTCTGTGAGAGAGCCAGATTGTTTGAGGGCACATGAGCCTTTTGTGAGGGTGTGTGTTATTTTGTGTAATCTGGATCCTGCAAAAATATCCATGCTGAGCCTCTTGCTGTATGATTAGACAATTTGGATTCTGTTAGGCCAATTAGAATGTACACTAAGGGATTTTTAAAGGGCTTTTTAAAATGCTTTGATCTGGGAAATTATTGTTGTGCATATTGACAGTAAGTAACCAAATAGATATCTTCATATGATATACTTTATGCAGGGAAGATGGTTTCAATAAAGACAGTCAATGAAACCTAAAATTGGTCTTGGGTTTAGCTTGGTGAACACTTTGAGGCTGGCTTTCAGGTTCAGTTCAGACCACAGTAGCGCTCTCTTAAATTGTATTCCCATAGCTCATGTCTATTAAATGAAATGTGAAATGCACTTAGACACCACACCAAACTTTATTGCCTTTTTTATAACAGCAGCACTTCTGTGGTAGTAAAGGAATTGATTCTCTTGTCCGGATTAATATTGTTCCATTTTATAGAAAAACAGGGAAAATTACCTATTCAGAAAAGCAAAGCAGTCTTAGAAGAAAATTCACCTTCAGATAAATACACAGTCTATGAAGATATTTAGAGTGCTTAAATGGAACAGAAATACCCCATTCATAAAAAAACACAAAAGCCTCTGGAAAACATTTGAAGGCAGAGAGAACATTGAATATAAAAATGGAAATGTTGATTTTGTATGATACAAGTGTAACCAGACCTGCAAAAGCAAATCAACCAAGGCTGATAATAGCGGCCATTTCTATGTAATTATATAGGGAGCTCAACTCTGCTTGATGCAGAGGTTGCTGGGACTATCATTAAATAATTTTTCTTCACTTAAAGAACATGATTATTTTCTTGTGAGAATGAGAAAAACATAGATTTGCCATTTCTGAATGACTGTATATATGCTCTTATACGTATTCTAGTCTGCACTTTCAAACACTTTAAAGGTGGGTTGTTTGGAAGGGTTTAGAAAGGTTTTAGAAAAGTGAATGCATACATTTATATATAGTTTGTATCTAGTTGAATTCTAGCTGCTTATAAAAGGAGTAAAGAATATGATTTGAAACTCTTGATTTATTTTACAGAGACATCAAGACATTTCTGGCARATAAAATGGCTTTTTCGGATAATAAGACAGTGTTAGATAAAATGTGTTGCAAATCATGCTTATAATATAAACTTTCAATTGGCAATATTTTTTTAGAACGTAGAGGTCTTTGTGAGTAAAGAAATAAGAATATTTACAGGAGGAATTTAAAAATCYATGTTAAATCTGCAATTACATAAAAAAAATAAATATTAGCAGATACAAAGGAGTCCTTAAGAGTGAAGTAGTGAAATGAAATGGTCAAATGCATGATTTTGCAAATCACTGCAAGGAGGACCACCAGTACAATATGGCCCAAAAAGACTAAGACAGAGTAGAACAATGAATGTGGAGGATCTGTACACAAAGTGCTAGATTTTTTAAGGTGGAAATATGTTTTTTATTTAAAAAGTCCCTTACAGAAAATAAAGCTGTATGTTTCCCTGAAATATTTTTATTAGATATTTTCAAATCCAAGAGACCTTCCTAAGAATGGAAGAACATGTAGGAAAAAACAGATACTTTGGAAAGTTTGCAGAAGTTAGGAATCAAAGTCATGAAACTTTTGAAGTGCAGCTAAAATTCATGGATGATAACTCAGTTGCTTGTACATGATTAACTCCTGATAAATATCAGAGTGATCCAGATGTGTAAATGAAGATGATTTGAGGAGGATGAATGACCTTTATATTGAGTAGGTCAGTGAGCAACTGAGTTTAGATTGGCAGCCTGCTTGGTTTCATGTGTCGTGAAAYGCCAGAGTATTAATGTGATGGAGAGAGTCCAAAATGCTTTTTGGTACTTTGTCCTTAAGGTCACCCAGCCTTTACATGCAGCTAATACATAGAATAACTTCTCCATTTAAGATATTACTTAGTTTATATTGCTTCTGAAGGTGAGCTGTAAAACCTAACCAAGTAGACTTATATTTTTTAGATAGCCTTCCTCTGCCATCTAGACCAGATTTAAGCAACAGKAAAAGGAAAAATTCCCTGTATTTTAACAGTGACATTGCAGCAGGTTTAGCTAGACCAGCTCTTTTCAGCCTTTCTCAAGAATACCTTTGCAAAAAGGGCATCTGCTCCCACAGACTTCAGAGCATCATTTGAAATTCTCAGATGGGGAGTTTATTGTGTTTGTCTCCAGAAGAACCCTTGTGTTGTAGTTTGCTGTAAGAGACTTTGCTCTAGAAGCTGCATCGAGGCAAACAAAAGTTACCAAATGTTGTCCTCAAAAGACTGTGCTAGTTAWTTATTTGTATAGAGGTAGTATGAAGGGAAGAGAGCTAAAAGCTAACAGGGACACACCTTTCTCCAAGCCTCAGTCTTTGTATTTTCCTTTCAGGTCTGTCAGGCCTAACTGATTACACTCTCATCTCTGGCAAAGGCAGGGTTCACTTTGTTTCTTCAAAGAGMCGAAGTCTTCTTTCTTGGTCTCAAGGGTCAGGTTTTCATTTAGTCTAATTCTGTTCTGTTATGGAGATGCACAGACCTTTGTACCAATAAATCCTTTTCTCCACTATCAAGGGCTTTGAACACCTTCGGCAGAGGARCAGCTTCCAAGGTGTGGGTAATTTGTTGGAGTTTTTATTTTGAAAGGTATTGCCTACCTTTTTGTGTATTTTCAGTGAGCTGATGCAGCTTCCTAAATACATTTGAACCCTCTGAGCAAAAAACAATTATAATCAAATGAAAAAACACAGATGCCACTTGTGAAGTATAATGGGCATTTCCTGTGGTCGTTGCAGAAATGGGTTTAAAATACAAAGAATTATGGTTCTGGGATTTTTTTTTTTATTTTTTTTTTCAATGCTACTTTCTTCTCTCTCCTTGCTGGCAGATTGTATTTCTTTTGATAAATTTGTGCAGCCTAGCACAGATGCTAGCAGATTTTCTTGTGTTTTCTCTTCCATCTTGAAGGAAAAGTCCTTTATTGATTTAAAGATCTGTCAGTGGAGGAAAACAGAGTTCTATGTCAAGAAAGAACCAGCTRGAACATACATCATTGCTATGTGTCCTGTGCTCAACCATGCCAAAACACTGAGCAATAGCAGGAGTGCAAAACACATCAGATAAAGTTCTGGTTATTYCAAAATAAAACCAGAAAAGGATCCACCACCAATGGTGTCATGTTTAGATAACATACTTTGGTACTTCTGAAATCTTGATCTAAAGCTACTTGCCTTAGCAGCAGCTTCTTAAAAATAACATATGTATTTGGAAAACTAATWAGCTGAGTTAAGTTGAGGTATTAAGATTTTAGAAATCCTGTTATCCCTTGAGTGTGATAAGCCATGAAATCATGTGTAAGTCACCAATTAAGCTAATCTGTTTTTTTTCAATGGGTAAGGAAAAGATCAGATCTATTTGAATCACATGCAAGMCAATTAGGTTCCTTGCAAACAAATGAACTGAAGCTGTTAATGGATCTGACTTTGCCCTCGGYTTTAAGCTACCAAATCCGTCTCCCTTGGGTTGTTTCTCTACAATATACCAAAGATATAATGYTTCCTTACTGCTCTTACCACATTTTTATGTGCTTCAGGCCACACAGGAAAGATTGCATAGTTTTGTATCAATTTATATAACCTTAATTAGAGGGATGTAATAAATAGGAAATCTTCTGCAGAGTCTTAAGTTTTCAGTGAAATCATTATGGATAGAGATGCTAAATACATTGCATAAAATTGCAAAAAGTGCCTTTTTCAGGCTGTATTTGATTTCAAATTCTTGCTGGATCTCATTCCGCARGAGTTGAATGGATGAAGAATGACAGTAAGAAGTTGACATCTGTGGTATTTTTCTCAGTGAATGGAAGTTGTTACTATTGCCTGAATTTRTACAGGGCCAAAGGTGTAGAAGGATGGTAGTAAATGCAAAACTTCCTTCTCCCCCCACAAAGTCTGGAATTGATTCATTGKGATGTGTCATTTCAGACGAGTTGGTAGCAGTTTGTTTCCCATTCCTCACTCAGACACACTTCAAACTGTTAGATATTGATTTTAATTTCTTTTTGGCTGACTGAAAGCTTTCAAAGACTAAGTAATGATGTTTTAATTCCAGAACTCTACAGTTCTTTCTTGATAGGGAGAAGAGGCATTCTCAAATGTATTTTGCATCTTTTCAAAAGAGTTTTTCTTTGGAGACAAATTTACAAATTAATTTGTCATGCATGCCATCTTATTTATAAATTGTAAAACTGAAAACATGAGCCAGTTATGGTATTTAATATGTTACTGGTGAAAGATTGCTCTGCAAGTCCTGTTCTGTTGTAGAAGCAGCACTTAATAGAGAAGTAGGTTATATCTCAATGATCAAGTATTTCAGGTTAATTAATCTGATGACCTATCAACAAATTAAGTTCTCTCATGTCTCTGCCTTTTCAGACGAGACAAAAAGGCACATGTTCCTGAATAAAAACCCTACTTATCAAGAGTACAGTGTGAAGGTAAATTGATGGAAACAATGTGTAAACTATTTATTGATACTGAATTTATGTAGGCAATTGACTGTTGAAAAAAAATTCATTTGCTGCTGAATCTTGGAATATTAAAATTTGGAATATTAAAATTTTGGGAGCAGCTTAAAATATTTCACATGTAGTCTTTGGCCAAACAATTCAATGTCTAATTCAGGACCAAATTTTGTCCTTGAATTTTCACATAAGCAACTTTTGATGGTGTCTCATGGACAAAGTGTCTTGGAGACTAACTAAAGGAATGCAGCCGGACAAATCCAGAAGCAACTATYCTCAGACCTACATGAAAAATTAGGAAAGGAAATAATAATTATAAGCCAGTCTTCATGAAGAGGCACCTGTCTGCCTCAGTGTTTAACTGTACTGGGTTACTTGCTTTGGACACTCTAACATGATCTTTATCTTATGCTTTCTAGAGTCAMAAAACAATTAATTTCTTTTTAGCAAGAGTTTGAGCCACTGTGTGTTTGTCATTGCCACAATTCACTTTTGTAATTCATTCTCCCTGCCTAGGCTTACTTAAGCTCCAAATGTAAGCCATAATTCACACATAGTGTGGTAAACCACATCCTCCAGCAGCAGCAGCAGAGAAAGCCAATTATATAGGTGCTTTATCACATCTGCTGCACTGGGTTCTGAGAGGAAAAACCAGTTCCTGTGATAAATTAATCTGTCCCAATAAACGCTTCATAAATCAGTGCCACGGAAAGCAGGAGTGGCTGTGGATGTCTGCTGAGATCCAGGAGAGGCTGCAGTGTGGCAGATAATTTGCAAAAAAAAGAGAAATGCCTGTAATGGAACTGAGAGAAAAAACCAATCAAGCATTCGAAATAGCTCTCGTAACCTGTAGGATTGCTGTAGGATTCACTCACTCWTTCTGTCATCATGCTGTTTTTCCARCACCAAAAGCYGAAGGAAACCCACGGCATGCTYAGAGGAGGAGTTTGAGATTCAACTGGGAGAATTCACTGAGTTTGGGAAGAAGTCTCAAATCACTGTGAACCAGTTAAGGGCACTTAGGAGAAGAGACATGATATTTGTTGTTAGACAACTTTCAGAGTATTTTTGACCTYGGGATTGATGTTTTGATGGCGATATGGCAGTATTATTCCTTTGCTAGAATTGTTTTGTAAATAAGTGTATCACTCAACTTACATCTGCCGCAGGAAGTGTGTACCTCCCTACTTTTGTTATTTTATTGCAACTCTGTGTGTAAATGACACCATAACTTCTCAGAGAAGGTTAGTAGCTCATTACCTGCCAAGATCATGACAAGTAAGCAACTTTCAGTAGGACAGATAAATCAATCTTCCAGAAGGTTATGATGATATAACACTTATGCCTGAGTGAGGACAAGAACATTAGATAGCAACAAGGGTGTTTGGTGTTTTTGGTGGGGGATGCCACTCATGTCTTGGTTGAGTATTCCCTTCTCCTAGACCTGGCCCACTSTTTTGGATGCCCTGGATGTCTTTAGAGCTAAAGGGTGTAACAGAGAATTCTGAGTAATACCATATTGCAGGACAGATTATACAACCAGGTTCTATTTTAACTCTACTGACCAATTTCTTTTCAGTAGGGAAGAAATAGATATATATGCTGCACTGTCARAACATATTCTCGTCTAAACCATGARCATGTCAGATAACACTGCAGGAATAAGACATTGGGTTTTCTCTGCATTAATCGGTAGTGAATAGATGAACTTGCTTCATTTAGTRGAATATGCATAAAGTTAGCAAATAACTCCAAGAAAGTCAGATACTGCTGGATTATGTGAACTCAGATGTATCACAAAGGTAGGTACCCTGTTGGCACCTATAGGTCTAATCCCAGGTGACTGCTGCTTTGAAGTGGTAATTTATTTCTTCTTGTTTCTTTCTGACTGTCCTAGGGTGACTTTATGGTACATGTATCCTCAAATCATCTGTTCTGTCTGTGTTGGATATTGTGTTTTACTCCTTTAAGACTGGTTCTGAGAGAGAAGGAGAGGTGTGATTTGCTTTGAGAAATTGCTGTGATTCCTACACATTCCTCTCCTGGACTGTGTTTGACAGAAGTGGGTCAGAGATCTCCTTTGCTTTTAGTTAGTTTAGCTAGCTAGGGCAGAGAAGTTCCTTAGACTGCTTTTYCCCCCCCTTTTTCTTAAGACTGTTTAAACCTGCTCTGGACTGAAAAACCCACAAAACCTGTGACCCACCTGGGCCCAGGACAGCGTTCTCCAGCACCAGAGAGAATGATAAGAGACTGAGCAAGCCGAGCTCCCATGGCAAGAACTTTCTCAATTTTGCCAAGTTGTATTGTTTCATATTTTTTTTTTGTTTGTGGGCATTTTGTTAAATAAATAGTTTTTTCACTTATCTCTAAGGAGATTTTTTTTCCCAAACCAACAGGGAGAGGGGCCGTTTCAGTTTGCTTCCTAGAGGGACCCCATTCAGAAGTTTCCTCACAAATTTGCCATAAACCAAGACACTGACCTAAGAGATGCCAGTTTTTTCTGGCATGCCATGTCCACCACAAGTGCCACATTGGTGTTTTGCTCCTCAGTTACCTCTTTGTGTAGAATGGGGTGCAGTTTTATCTGATATAAGCTTCCTGAAGTTTAGCAAAGGCAAAARGTCAGGGAAATGGGTTTGCAGAAAAGGACCTGTGGGTCATAAAGGACACCATGCTGATCATGAGYCAGCAATGGGCCCTTGCAGTGAAAAAGCCTCCTGGGCTGCATTGGGAAAACAGCAGGCACCAGGCTGAGGGAGGGGATTCTTCCCTTCTCTTTTAGCCTTGGTGTCCTCCAGTCTGCAGTGCTGTATCCAACTGAGCTCCCCAAAACAAGAGACTTCTTGCTGTCCTGGAAAGAATACAGTAAATAAGAAYAAAGATGATTGAGGGTTTGGAGCATTGATCAGATGAGGAGAGGCTGTGAGACCTGAGATTGTCTCTTCAAGCCTGTGACTTAGATATAATCAGAAAAATCCTCTCTGTAAACACTAACCAATAAAACTTGTGCTTTTATAATCAGAATGAAGTCAGAGCAGGTAGTTCAGAGCCCCGTGTTTCTCAAATAACCCACTCAGTTGTTTCCTCTCCAAAAGGATCCCTGATGAAATTCTTGGTGATCACAGGGGGCATACCCTTACAGAAGTGGCTGTTTTATCTGTGGGTGATCCTGTTGCTGTCATAATTGTGCTACTAGCCAAGAGAGCTCTAACCTAATTTCTTGTGGTGTATTGCTCCCTCTGCTTGATAACTGTGGACAGGTAATTCATCATTCATGGGACGTATTTAAAGCACTTGGCAACTTGTCAGATTTGCCCCCTGAGATGCAGACATCTAACATACTACATTTATCCTAAAAATGAGTTATTTGTGAATTGTCTTCTTTTGAAATGGAGCACTATTGCACCTGTACACAATTCTAAGATTTGCAAATTTATAAAAATCACTAAGGATAACCAGTGAATTTGAATTAAAATTTAGCATTTGTTGCTTGCTGTRCAGCTGAGCAATTAACACCATCATTACTACAGATGCACACCAGTTCTTTGTTGGTGTTGTGTATTGACATTTGTCCATAAGTCTTTCTTTTTTAAAYGAAAATGTATTAGAAGGTCTTCCCTTTCTTCTGACTTTACATAATATTTGCCACCTCTCTGCCCTTTGAATACCTGTGTATCCTATGTAAGCATAGTCAAACACACACAAAAGTTCCTTCTTTTCAYCAAGATTTTTTAAAGCTATTTAACTGATCATCTCTAACAGAGAATATGAGAACATTGCTTTGATACTGAGKTGTCCTTTCATTTAGCTTGAATATGATTTGGTACATAAAATTGTAGATGAGAACTTGACTGGATTTTCAAAAGCAGGACTTCAAATCTTGAGGCAGACAACCTTGAAGGTCCTTGTTCAAAATTGCTTGCTTGYAGTTGCCCATGTTGTGTGGAAGCACTCCAAACTCCAGAATGCTCYACCTGCTTGTTAAATGACCTTTCCATTTCCAAGGCAAATTTTTGAGGAAGTTGCAATATAAAATGCTGTTGGTGCAAACTGCAATCTGACTGATCATTTGGCTTGTATTTCCAGTAAAATGATCAGACTATTATTAGTAACAAGCATTTGTCTTCTAATAAAATAATTGGCTTTATAACCCTGGTAGAAGGCTGGCATAGATATTATTTAGACTTCAAATTTACTCCGATTGTGCCTTCAAATATCAAAACATCTTTATTAAGACAAGTTACATATATATCCTGTTTTAAGAGTGAGCTTTAGCTGGTGAAAGATTCTGGCTCAAATAAATGAGAGAGTCCAGTAGCACAGACTGGGGGAGGGAGATCTCCTAGCCTCTGCTCCAGACAAGGAGAAGTGGGTATCTTTGAATCAACTCCAGTAATGTTTTTGCTGTGCAGGCATTTGTCTGTATTTACAGGGAATTCACAGCATGCTTCCTCTGCCTGTCCAAACTGTTTGCTTGAGAGCCAACTCAAGTACCTGAGATGTAGTCCAGTAAGCTGCCTMATCTCCCAGCCCTAAAGCAATACAGAGCAAGGATAAAACAACTCTTATGTTGAAGAAAAATCCAGAAAGACTTAAAAATCATTTTATAGCTTCCTTTTTAGAGTTACCACTGATAAAGATTTCTGGTTATGACTTAGAAAGTAGTCCTATGGACTGTCACTGTGTTCCCACTCTTCTAGGTAATTACATGCCTTAAGATGCTGCTGGAAAGCAAAGGAAAAAAATCCAGTATCTTATTTTTAAATACCTGCAAAATTAAGTCTTAGATTTCTGCTGAGCCTGTTACATTCCAAATGTCAAACTGTGAGAGAATGCTACAAATACTGTCTGAGTTACTCCCACTCTCTGAGCTGGGATTACTGTGGTGTGCCTGTAGGAAGAGATCTAGCCCTGTTAGAGCAAGATGCAGAGCTGCATTGCTAGTGTTTCTATAATACCCAACTTGTAGGCTACTGGCATGCTGGAATAAATTGATCTGGTTCATGCACCAATTTGCTTCTTAATGTAAAAGGTTTAATTAACAAGATCTGCATTAATTTGAAGTCATTAAAACTCCCATAACATGTCGTTGTAGACTTATTAATACTAAAAAGCTTGTTTTGTGCTCAAGCCTGCAAACATGAATAGAGGCATATGAACCTTTGTTATGTTTGCCTCTTGGACATCAAAAATGTGTAGTAGATATGCAATTTGGCCAGCTTTTATTTTGCTGGAGTTGGCCTCAATCTTTGTTGTTTCTTTGCCATTTTGATGACSGCAAGTTTTATCTAAAATGTAGAGAGGGGAAGAAGGGCTGAGAAAGTCAGCATTKTGTGGAGCCCAGTGGGACCATATTCACTTGGAATGCAGAATCAGGGAAAGTGGTGCCTCTGGGGCCAAGTTCCTCCTGCATACACAGGTACAGCACAGTTTCAGTGTTATTTGTTCATTATTTATAGTGGCTGCTTTCCAAATTTTTTCTTCCTAATCAGGACAGTGCCATATTATGACTTGGGGATTTCCTCTGTTGTGTTTAGTTCTTCCAGGCTCTGATATAGCATATGGAGAAGTCATGTGTGTAAGTAGACATTAGGAAAAATCTGTYAGTGACAGATAGCTTGGGGGAATTGTGAAGTCTCCAGGAAGGGATATCTGTGGGAACAGGTTAGACAGCATCTGCCTGGGAGCATTTCCATGCCATCACTCCTGGGCAAGGTGGTGACAGCTARCAGATGACCTAATGCTCCCTTCCAGCTCCTCTTTTCTCTCTTACTACATTTCGCATTTTATGTGCTAATGAGCTTCAGGTTTCATCCAAAAATTKGACTTTCTGGCAGTGGAGTTTGTGTTGTTGGGGAAGATGAAAATTCAACAGAAAAGTTTTACAGACATGAACGTTTAGCAGAAGGCTCTCTGAATGTAGAACCAGTAACCAAAATAGAGATGAAAGCAAGTTTTGATACAGAACAATGGAAGATTTCTAAAGTAAGGATTGCTGAGCCAGTTGTTACTAAGATAACTAAGGAAGCAAAAGTTGATTGAGCTGGAAGGAGGTTTTATGACTAGACCAAAGGATATGCTAACCACAAACAAAAARGATGTTTTTACCAGGTAATAGTAAGTCTCAGCAAAAGCATAGGCAAACAAAAAAACCATGTTTTTACCAAGTAGAAGAGTTTTCCATTGCAAGAAAACAGAAAAACAAGTTTCAAGTTTAACATGTTAACTACTAAATCATTTAATAGGATAGTTACTACCATAATATGGTAATATTAGTAATTATGATAGGCTATAGGTAAATGTAAATGCATTGTGTATGATGCTGATTTGTTGTTATGTATTAAGATATTCAGCACAGAAAAATATCTAATGCATTGTAACCAGAACTAAAGCGGCTTCAGGCTTGCCTGTAGCCAGCAGCTTCAGGCTTGGTATACCCACGACCCACGACTTCTGTAACTTCATCYATGCAAAAGACARCATTTTSAAGAGCYRTCTGGAGTCCCACATCTCTCACTTAGGCTCTTACATTGTGTATTTTTAACAGTGTGGCTTTCACTTCAGTTGAATTTAAAATGTTACCCATGCTTTTAAAGGAGGAGGATAACCAAAGAAAAAATTAATCACATTCATAATTGCAGTAAACTTCTTTGTTCCACTGAAATCTAGACCCTAATCCTAATTTCACTCCTTTTAAAGATATTAATTAGTATTGCATAGGCACCAAAACATTCATTAGATACAGTGATAATGATGAGTGGTGAAGTTGAACCCTCAATGGATGCATGTAATGAATGGAACCCTCAAAACACAAATTAGCAAAATTTGTCAAGAAACATCCCTGACATAGGTTCAGGCCTTGCCTACAGCTTTACTGAGAATCTKCATACAACCAAGGTGGAGGGATAACATCAGTGCCTAAGAAATACTGTATGGCAGACTATATCAGATTCCACATATTCAGGTGAAATTCACATGAAGGTAAAACTTGATTTACAGAGMTATCAAATATTTTTAAGTTCCATTTTGCGGAAACTCCAGAATTACATTTTGCTATCCAAACCTGTAGGACTGGACACACGTGTACATCCCTTCCAACCTGGGGACTGGGTCTATGTTAAGTTGTGGGACAATGATCTGCCACAAGCTAAGTGGAGCGGACCATTCCAAGTTCTGCTGACCACCCTCACCACAGCAACAGTTGCTGGCAAAGGACTCTGGATTCACTACTCCAGAGTTAAGAAAGCTTCTGCTCCTGAAACAACAGAGTGAAAACAGAGAGTGATGCAGATGAAAACATGTTTGAAATGATTCCTCTTCTGTGCCTAGAGAACTGCTCATAATGATCCTTATTCTTTGCATGTTAGCCGACTGTGCAAAACATTTCTACTGTTACATATGTACTATTGTTAGACACTATTGTTAGATATTTATTGTTGTTAGATATTTATCTATTTATTGAATGCCTATTATTTGTAGATATTTAGACTAGAGACTTGACAAGGTAGAGGCCTTGTCAAACCTCTAAAGGGGGAAATGATGCCATAAGTTTTAGYTTTCATATTTTCCAGATTCTGTACAGCATTAGTATGTAACTCTGATCCTCACAGAAAGTGGTGGCATATTCTCCTCATAGTTTACATAGACAAAACAATCCTTTTCCAGCCCCAGAATCACGGACACCATTGCAGCTTCAGGCCCAAGAAGTATAAACAACAGCAAATTGAGGAGAGCAATCTGGGAGGATGGGATTTCATAACCTGAAGCTGTAATTGGACAATCAACCCAAATATATAAATGGACCAAAACTTATGAAAGCATGAAAACTCATTACTTGTCATCCATTGTGGGTGGAGCCACAGATAGGCTGTTGTACTCCCCAAGGTGTATCCTTTGAAGGCCTTTTTAATAAATACCTACTTTATTCCTTTAACCCTGTCTAGCCTCTGTTCCAGGTAGTCTCTCAAAGCATCAGTAAAGGCAACTGGGTTTTCAGATGAGTAGATTAAGGAGGTGGGRATTTCTGGAGGCTGAGAGTGCTACAGGAACAAAACTATTTGCCTGTGATTTTTAATGTGCTATCAGATGGGATCTACATGGACACTTGGAACTTTTTTGAAGTGACAAATTATAACATCCTGAGAAATTAAAGGTGATGTTTAAGAAAGTTCCTGAGTGCTAATGGATTTCTTAGTTTGTCTTTTATACATCAGGTTTCATTCTAAAATAATTCAGGAAAATAAAAGAGGAAGCTATAAACATTTTGTGAGTATTGGGAAGAAGTTCCAGAAGAACTAATGAGTATGTAATTGGAAACACACATTTGCATACAAATTTGAGCATGATATTTCAAAGCTTGCAAACATCAAAGTGTATTAAAATGACAAGCTGGCATGCTAATGTACAGTTTTTATTTTAAATTGGTAAAAGAATAAAGCATAAAGGTTTTACTTGTGAGATGGCTAATTATGTCAGATTGCTTTAGGCAAAAGGCAACATCAAGTCATCAYGACATACATTTGCTTGGCTTTTTCTGTGTTCTTGTATGCAATTTCTATGTCCCTTAGGGGCCAGAGAAGTAAAACATTTGTCAGGCATATTAAGATAATAGAGAGTCACAGCTTTCCATCTAGCAAATAATAGCAGCAGCTCTTACTCCAGCTTTGAACTCTAGGCAAATGCTCATGCAGCAATCATCTTCATTTGATTGGTGGGGCATAGCAGAAACTAGCTAGGTTTTGCTTTGCTAACCTGAATCTGCAGCTGCTGCCCTGGTCACAAGTGATAGTGTCTGCTGGTCTGATGGTGTCTGCTGGTGGAGAGGTGCTGTGTGGAAGTGAAGCCAGGGGAGGTGTCCCCTCTCTAAGCACAACARTCTGCACTGATGCTGCAGCACCACSTGGCCTCAGTCTGGCTAAGGCTCATCCCCCAATCTCCCTGAATCTTGTATTTGCCTGCTGCAAGTGGAGMAATGGGGAGCCAGAAAGGATTTGGGGTTGTTGCATACATACACTCATACTGAGCTGATGCTGCTTCACTTGGTTTGAATGAACACCCTGGCTCATGWCACATTAACTCAGGGTTTTCTGCACCATAGTTCTCTACTACCTGCCACTTCCTTGGTGTGTTCTACTTTGCTTCAGGACTGAATTAAAGTCTYCATTAGCAGAGTCCTCTTCTGCTACCTTCACTTGGGAGCTAGAAAGGCTGTTCTGTCAGGCTAAGTAAATAATGCAAGTGATAGATGAAACAAGTAAGCAGTAGGATCTAGTTCTTGACTGTCACTTGGATGTGCAAAGTATTTGCCTACGTACTTGGCAAGAGGTTTAAAAAAAACAGCTTTGGCAGAAAAGTACAGAATAAATAGTGGTGGGATTTTAAAGGCAGCGAAGGATGTCAGACAGTTTCCTCACCTCTGCAGAGGACACCAGGTCATGACAAGATTCTTATTGATGGGTGAATTTTCTAAAGTCTTTAAGGGCAACTGCAGCTGAGAGTTCAGCAGCTTTAGTGGTGTAATGCATGGCAGCAATTTAGCAGAACTATATGAAAAGCATGTRTTGGTGCTCTTCTCTTGACTTGAATTCTGAACAGAAATATGTCAGAGAACTTCAGWACTTATAAAGCAGTATTCTTATACACTGACTTTGTCTACTTCCTGACCTTCAGTAGTGAGGCTCTGTGAGGCCTCATATATGTAACAAGGTATAACTTAGTGCTGAGAAACAGCTCGACTGTGAAGGCTGCACAAGACCAGCTCTTTCTGTACCTAGTGAGAGGCAAAAAGATGAAAGTGAAGCTGAGAGCATAAAGCACTGCCACAAAATGCCTGTTTCAGCAAAGCACACTGAGTGGACATAGGATCAAGTGAGTACTGGCTCGAATTATATGGGTTTGTAAAACTTTGCCTGCCTGGAAAGGTTGTTGATTTTGAACTGCCCCCATTCCTCTCAATGACATGAGGGGTTTAGCTAGAGTAGAAGCTAGCTCCCTGTTTTGCTCTGGCAGTCTTGCTGAGGGCTTTAGAGCCTTGTAGGGCTTCAGGAAGCAAAATGCTMAAYACAGGGTTAAGCTYAAGTTATTAAGTTATGGTAAGCTTAATATACCTAATTTCATACAGCTGGAGTGAATCTAAGCATGTATTTACAGTTCAGGCCAGGTGAGGATGGCTACTCAAGTCAAATTGCGCTGCTTGTCCTTGACTTAGAGGAAACCAGTAGCAGGAATCATGTAAGGTAATGTTTGCAGAGTAGGACTTAAAAGTGTTCAAAGCTTTTCACAGGGCTGTGCATAAATGAACAGTTTTGATTGCTTTTTATTAATAATTTTCAAACAAGAAAAAACATAACAAAACTCCAAAATGAATAAATGACTTACTGACTTAACCCCAGATCTTGGTATAAGCAAGCAGCTGCTTGTATTCTCAGATCATGTGTGATCTTGCTTCTATACCAAAAGTATAAACTGCTGTCTTGCAACCTTCGCAGAACTGTTCCATCAGGGCAGTGCTGAGTACTATAGAAAAGCAACTACATAAGCTGTGTGCTAGTATTAAAAAAAAAAGAAGGAAAAAAAAAATCTGTTTAGCATGCAGGACATGGAAATCAGGAGAAAGCTTTGGCAGATTTTCCTCCTCAGGTTTCCTCAGCATRCTGCTCTTCATAACAAGAAGTCACTGTGTGGTTTTAGAGGGTTGAGAGGTTCCCTCAGGCTGCTGCACCCTCTGGGGAAGAGCAGTTCCCCCTAAATACTTGTCACGATTATTAAGGTCTTCAAGATGCCATGATCCATCCCTGCAAAAATAATCCCTGTYGTGGMTGTATTAGAGGCGACTGAAAKGAACAGCATAGACTGCARCCTTCTCAGAAGGCATATATCAAAGTTTTATTTAGAAAGCACACAGTCCTGGTAGAACTGGACATGATTGTTCCTTTAATTAACCCCTCACCTGTTGGGAAGGATGAAAGTTTAACAGGAAAACTTTATAGATAYGAATGCTTAGCAGAAGGCTCTTTTGAATGTGGAGGTGGCAGGAGAAGTGGAGATGAAAGTAAGTTTTGATATAGAAGAATAGAAGATGTTTAAAAAGTAAGGATTGCTGAACCAGTTGTCACTGGATAACTACAGGAAGCAAAGGTTGAATGAGCTGGAAAAAAGGCTTATGGCCAGAGTAAAGGATATGTTGACCACAAAGAAAAAGATTCTGTTACTACGTAGAAATAAGTCTTAGCAGTAGCATAGGTAAACAAAAAGATGTTTTTAACAAGTAGAAGAATTTTCCACTGCAAGAAACAAAAACAAACAAACAAACAAACAAACAAACAAACTTTGAGCTTAAACTGTAACATACTAATTTATGTGATTAAATAGTTACTAACATAATATGGTAATTTTAGTAGTTTTGATAAGCTATAGGCAAAAGTAAAACTATTATGTAAGATACTGACTGGTTGTTACGTATTAAGAGGCTCAGCAAAGAAAAATCTATAATGCATTGTAACCAGAACTAAGGTGGCTTTAGGTTTGCCTGTGAGCTGTAGATGGCAGCTTCTGGGCTTGGCTCTGTGTACCCACGACCCCTGGCTGCTGTAGCATCTTTTATACAGTAAACAAGTGTTTTTAAAGAGCTGCCCTGAAGACCAGACATCCTTCTCGACATAATCTCYTACACTCACCATCACTGGCTAAGTAGAAGCACCCCTTTGTAAACATCTTGCAATCAACAACAAGTTCTAAACAACAAGTGCAAGGGTTGTTCATAATTCTTTTAGACCAGTGCTGGGAAAGTTATGTTACTTTCTCTCTCACAGGCCTTGCTTGCTGTCTGATGCTYGGAAATTTGTCTCTGACCAGGCTGTCRGCATCCACACAATCCCCAATGTCAGWGGCATAAAGCTGGAATAAATGTTTTTCWGCCGTGAGCTGTAGCAGAAAATGGCTGAGATGAAGAAGTGTACACTTAAACTGAACATAACCTGGCATCCGCAATGAAATATGCTGAGGGAACCATTGAAAGGCATGGAAGTACCAATCTTCAGGAATTAAAAAAAAAAAAAAAAAGATTAGATAAAATATTGCAAAAGATATGGGGGATAGAATTGTTGTTTTGTGACCAGGTAAGCTAAGTGCTTTTCAGAACATTCCYTGGACCCAGCATTGTTTGGATAATGGGGAGTTTTAGTAACTGCTGCTGCTTGTTCAGCATGGTTCAGCAGAAACATTCCATAGGTTCAATGTGGATGTCTTCTTTTGTTTAATGCTGCATATAAACTGGCCACTCTTTTCCCTTATCATTTATCAAAGGTTTCCTGGAACTTTTTAGCAGAAGGAGAAGATTTGATGTTGATTTGTGAGTTTTGTGGTTTTCTGAGTGTGATGCTCATTTGTTCCTCCAAAGTAGGAAAGCGTGGTCCTTGTACCAACTACATGAGTTCCTTGAAGCCAYGGCAGGGCCAGTGACCCTGCAGCTCCTACTCCCAGTGCAGGRAAGCTGGCAGGTTTTGTGTCACAAGAGGTGGTATCTCCTCTTCGCTAGACAAAGCATGTTCTGACAGCAAGGCACTTTGATATTTAGCCAGCTGGTGTAATCAAATGAGATGAGTTTTCTTTCAAGTTTTGAMTGTTTCTTTTCCCTGAATCTCCCAGGTCTGGGAAGACTCAGGTGTGTGTGCCCCATGTGTATGCTGATCTGGCATACTGCCTGCCATTGCAATGGGCGCTCACAAACCAGCTGGTCTAACAAGGAGTCACAAAATACATGTGTTCATTTAGCAGACTATTACAACCAAAAARCTTTCTGAGCCCTGCCAGTTGTTTACCTGGGCCTCAGTGCATCACTGACTGCAAGCATGTTGGAAGTTTCTTTTGCACCTAAGTTAATATTGATGTCAAACATTACCTATAGCCTATTTTTTACTTTTTGTTATTAAGCTGTTGCTAGGATGTCTGATGGAGATTRTCTTCCTTTTCTGCGGATAACTGCTATCACCTACTTTAAAAAATAATTAAGATAAAACCTTTTAAAATAACTATTACAAAATGCAGGAGGTATGAGTAAACCAGYCACTTATGAGGATCATTAAAAACAGATGGTGAAGAAACAGTCTAGTCAAAAATCAAAAACCATGGCCTAATTCTGGAAAATATTGCCTAATGTTTGCTATTACAGTAGTTACGAGCCCCCAGGTTATTTGTGCACTCACAGTTATTTCTGCCCATTCATTATGCAAAGGTGCTTTATGGCATATGTGAGGGCAAAAGAAAGTTGCTGCAACATGAACTAGTCCATAAGCCACTGACTTTCGCTGTTACTGTGTTTGCCATCTTTCATATTCTGCATATAGAGTGATCTGCTACAGGGGAACAGATGTTGGCTGTTGGAACTGGATATATCCTGCTACAGCTTCAGGTGTTGAGTTAGAGRTATTTGCATATACAAATCAATCCATTTGTAGTATTTGCTTTAAAATCTGCTCAGTATCTTTTGCCTAGGTCAGTTTGGAGGACTAGTGTGACAAGTCTCAGTTTTATCATTGTTTTAGGGAATCTAGAGAAGAGCAAGTAGAGGTATTTCCCAGTCTAAGGCTAATGGCAACCATCTTGGTCTGGGCTTGGGTATTTGTTAAACCTGATCCTTTCAGCACATCTTACAGAGCACAACATTTTCTTGCCAGACTGAACAAGTCTTATGGGGAAAGATTAACAACCTGTTCTCCACAAACAAGGTCCTTTCTGGTCCTGGTCTTTTCTCATGCAAAGTTCAGGTTTTTTTTAACCTGWTTCCCCTACTCTACCATCTATCTCCAGAAAAAGGTTTGTTTTCTTTTAAAAATATATTTTCCAAAGAGTAAATAATGCTTCAGAAAACTAGTTGTGGTCATGTTTGCAGTGATCATCACAATGAACATGAGTTGAAGAGGATTTGGCACTTTGACAAAAKAATTCTTTTTAATCAGTTTCCTGTTGATAGATTCTCTCATTAGTGTCATTTCAAAATGTCAGAGGAAAAATGGACATTCCATTCTTTTTCTTTTTTATATACTAGATCAACAGATCTAGTATATTTTAAGGAATTACAGGCTAGCAAGAAGGGAGTGCTCCTTCCTTGCAAAAGATTTTTACAAATGGTCTAATTGTGACMCTGCTACTCCATGAGTGATCAAAAAACCTTGTCTGAAAGAGATGCTGCTCTTCTGGTTATTTCTGGGACATTGATAAAATATTGTGAGGTTCAGGACAGTTATTTTATTTATCCTTGTTCTGAATATATAGTCTGGAGCATGAGGATTACAGTTACTATGAATTCTGAAATTTATGAGCTAAGTGAACTTTGAAAAATCTATTAGTAGATTTTTGCTATCTTTTATTKGCTGTATTTACCTCATCTATGAATCTGGAAACATAAATAAGCACAAGTATGCATTGGTAGTATGAAAATATAAGGTGGAATTAACATTTACTTTTGAATACTGACAAATTTTGGGGTTTGTAGTATCTTGCTTTCTGACAATCCACTTATTTTATATGACAGAAAGTTRTTCTTTTAATTTTTATACTTCAAAGTATTTTCTGGCCCTTATTTTAGAAAGCTCTCCGGGATTAATCTTTGGCTGTGTATATGACTTTTTGCAGTCTCATGTAAAGTTAGTTTATTTTATGATATATGAAAAATGCGTAATGGAAACAGCCTGAAGGGATAAATTAAATCCCTCTGGCTTTCAAAGCAGAGCTTCTAATTACTGTCAACCCCATACGACAGAAAATGAGAACAGAATAGACCTTTGCAGTTGGAAGGGACCTACAGTGATTCCCCACTCTAGCTGCTGGAGCACTTCAAGGCTGACCAAACATTAAAGCATTTTGTTAAGGGCTCTGTCCAAATGATTCTCTAACACTGCTGGCCTTGGGGCAYTGACAGCCTCTGAAGGAAGCCTGCTCCAGTGTCTGAACAGCCTCTSTCTGAGGAAATGCTTCCTGAGGTCCAGTTTGAATCGTCCCTGGCACAGATTCCATCCATTCCCATGTATCCCAAGCATGCCAGAGAGAAGAGCTCAGCTCCTTCCTCTTCACATACTCTCCTGCAGGAAGCTGCAGAGAGCACTGAGGTGCCCCTCAGCCTCCTCTTCTCCAAACGAGACCCACACAAAGTCCTTAGCTGCTCCTATAAAATAAAAAACTTCAACTTTCATTTCCATTGGAATAATAATCATATATTGAGGAAATAACTATGAAAATGAAAGTGGTCATGAAGAAGATAAAACTATGGGTGAGAATATGCTACTGTTTAATGTGTACTGAATTACAAGTCCTTTGCTATACTGAAGCCAGAATGCCAGAGCTTAAAGAATAAACTCATAGGGATAAAATGCTTTAGGGAGGTCTGAAAAGCAAGAAACTGTTGTAAAATGGTAAAAGAGCCTTTGTGCTGACAACCATACTTGCTTTCCTCTTTCAAGTTTTGTAGTCTCTAGAATCAGAAGACAACTTGTTGCACAATTCCTTGCCTGCAACAAAGCTCAAAACGGCTCTTTGTGAGGCACTATCAACCATAAAATTTTCAGACCATAGTGCTGAAATAGGACTGGAAGTCTCCACTCCAGATAAATGCTGCTTGTTAGCTAATCGTGTAGTATCATTCACATAGAAATAGCACTACCTCATTTCTTTGCCACCATCTCTTCCATCCAAGTGTTGCAACTAAATCAGAGCAGTTCAGACCTGCAATCTAGACATAATAATATGTAGCTGATTTGGATATTAGAAATGGAGACAAATGTTCCATTGTGTATCGAGAGTAAAGAATTGGGGAATAATAAATATGTCAAAAGGTTGTTTATAGATRGAAAGGCAAAAGTTGCAATAACAAAACTTAATGCAGAATTTATCCCTCCCAGCCACCTTTCCCCTCCTGCTCAGTGGTTTAAACAGTATGCTTGTATTACATAGAATAAGCTATTTCTTTTTAAAGGGAGAGTTCTCACCTGTGAGTGCCCCCATTCTAAGTGGCTAGAATTTGATCTTACCTTCTTGTGTAAGCTCCTCCCCTTCAACTGCCTATAAAACCCCATGACCCTGCCCCTATCCCTCTCTTTGCCCTCATCTCCCTGCCCGACCCGGGGAGAACGAAATGGATTCTYGAGCTTAGCAAATGGAGACCTTCTCRTGTGTTCCCCTRCCAGTAACTGTGACCTCTCTGGAAATGATGGACAGTGTAGCAGCCAYGCGCTGCTTCACTCACCCACTGTCATTCTTTTACCCTTCTAACAAGYGGCTAATARCAGGTGTTCCTATTGATCCACATGGGCCACCACTTCCACTAGGGATGGATGCAGGTAAGTCCCCATGGTGCTACATCAGGCATTCAAACAGGYGATTACCAAACAGAAAACAAGCACGGCACCTTTCTGCTATTGTGAAACATCCAGGTTTTAATGCACTTTTTTACAAGTCAGCGTTAGAACAACTTGGTGGCTTATGAATCCACTGGAGAAAAGCAACTTCCATAGTTGGATCTCAGTTACTTGTGTCCTGGACTCCACCCAACTGTAGACAAAGAGTTCYAAGTTCACACCTGGCTTGTGTCATGGCCAAATCCTTAAGAGGAACAGCCTAGCTCTTTTTTGATTTATCATTTTACAATACACACTGTGACAAGCCTACATTCATTTTCCAGGAAGCTATTTGTTCATGTCCCTAAAGAATTAAACCAGGAATATAAGTTACAATGGCAGCTCTGTAACATGAAAGTGAATGAAGTGTTTTAAAAATGGCATTACCCAAGCAACAGTCCTTTCTGAGCCCATGACTTTCTGGTACCAACATTAATATTTATTAYTGGGAAAGTAAAAACTGTACTGTAACCTTTTGTTTCCAAAGTGCCATGAAATTATCACTGTTATTTGAGGCAGAAATATAAATATGTTTGGTGGGTGAGTGAAATAGGCCTATTAGAATATTACTGATATAATTTCTTTCAATCCTGTGGCCCTCCTGATTATTTAAGTATTTAAACTACCCATGCTATTTCCCATGTGTAGTTTAAAAACCAGCTTCAGCCCAAATTGGTGTGCTTGTTTCCACAGGGAGACATTACTTCTTGGGTGTTCAAGCTGTTACGCCTGTGAGAATAGTAGATTTTAGCCATAGCTCTGATTAGTAAACACATTCCTGTTCTGGTGTACCATCATTTTGACTTGCAGTGAAAACTTAGTGCTTTTAAAGTAACATTTTTTTAATTAATTAAAAAAGCAAAACATCACCTACTTKAAATGACTCGGAGCAGCTTTCTCAGGGTGGATTATCATCTTATATTTCATTTTTATATCATTTTAATGTTATTTCTGTCCTAGGCAGTGTAATAACACACTCCATTTAAATAATAAGCTCATTGCTAGAATATTGGAAAGAAAATGGAGTAAAATGTAATTTAAAAAGTTGAATTTAGGGCAGATCACACTTCCCCTTATAYGCATCTGGCCTGAGATAATGAAACTGGATTTTAAGGAATTACAGGCTAGCAAGAAAAGGGAGTGCTCCTTCCTTGCAAAAGATTTTTACAAATGGTCTAATTGTGACACTGCTACTCCATGAGCTGCAGACTAACAATTCCAAGCAGGTAAGAASCCCTGGTTAGGAATTTTCCATCCAGATTAGAAAATGGTGATCTGACTAAACTGAATTGTGTGAATGCTGCTGACACTTTTAACTGAGCACAGATGAGAAGCAGGTTTATCTAAGCAGGTTCTTGTCCAGTGGGAGGCTGAAAGTTAAGCAGCCTGCCTTGGACTTCCATGAGCAGGTGTAAGCTTTTTGGTGTCCTGGGGGGTGTTTCAGGCTTTTTTCCAGAGGTAAATAGGCAAATCCTAATCTGCCATATTTTCTTTTTGGTACCTTCCTTGCCTGGACTCTGACAATTCTCCTTGTCTCCCTGCACATCAATGAAGATTGTTAACGTATTTCTGTTCTGCATGACATTTTACGTTTATGTCATCAGTGTTAAAAAAAAAACTTGTCATAATGAGAACTATTCCTGTAAAATGGAAATTCCAGTTCCTACCAGTAAAAGAAAGAAGTGATCCAAGGACCATGTGGCTTTTTTTGTGCAATATGTTTACCACCTCCAACTACTCCATTTTTCTTGAATTAGGAAAGACAGTGCTTAAGCAAACCTCTCTTCAGGGAAGTATTCAATCAATAGGGAACAAATAGCTGAATGCCACAATAAAATCAGCTGATCAACTGAAAAKAAAAGGATATTTTCCCTCTAGATTATTTTGCCGGTCACTTGTGGTAAAAGGAAGAGGGAAACATTCTTTCTGAGCTGGATGTGTTTTGCAGTATGTGACTGAATATTTCATATATACCTGGAGGGATTTCTGTCAGTGCAGAGGGTTGTGAGTGAGCTGTGGAAATGCAATCCTGGGAAAGCCTCTCAGGAGGTTTTCCCCTTGAAGTCTGAGCCTTTCAGCCAGGAATACTCATTTGGTGTCTTCCTGAACTGCTAAGGAGTTCCAACTGCTACAGCTCTTCCACARGAGAGAGACAGTACTCATTCCATAAGAGCTGCTGCTAGTCACCCTCAAACATATGCTTTAATAAATTAATTTCCAGCTGTTAAAGAAGTTCTTTACTTTTTGTCTTCAGCTTACTTCAATCTTGTTTCATTCTCAGCCTCTTAGTAGGCTTTTCAATTGACTGRTATTTTTATAGTGTTTTCTAGAATAATTGTTTCTGGAAGATTATAACATAACAAGGTAGCTCAACTTTTGTAGTTACAGATGCAGATTCCAGGGAAATCACATCTGTAAGTGCCCCTCTCTCATTTTTCCAATCAGGCTAAATTTGATTGTGCTGCACTGATTATAAGCTAGACYAAGCTCCATGGTTATTAACATTTCACTTGGGATACATACTGAGTGATGGTGGGGCTGAGATACAATTTTGAAACAGAGTGAAATTGCTGGTTGTGTAACAGATCTATCTTGTGTCCTTCACAATTTTGAGTTTGAGTGTACACACACAGTCCCAAATGTGTGCACACATACAAAACTCACAGCTTTGAAAAGGAAAATATCTAGTTTTGTGCAAAAATTAATTCCAGGATGAATWTTGCTATCTGGCAGCTGGACTGGCACCTCAGCTTTTGAGGCTGACCTTTGCAGTATGGTCTGACAGAGCAGAGACTCCAAATTTGATCTCCTGCCTCTTAGATCACTTCTCTCCTGATCAGTCACTACTTTGTACAGGTGATACAACAAATTGTAGAAACTGGTGCATCTGTGCAAAAAACTGTCTTTGAAAAGRCTTCCAACTCTCTAAAAATTGCCACAAACTTTTACAAAAAACTCCCTTAAAAACTAAGTGCTTTGTCCCATTTAAACTGTTCCTTGTAAAAAGGGTTTAGAAGAAATATTATTCAGATTGGCTGTTCTATCAGGGAGACAAATGGGAGCAAGGAAGTGTTTRTGACTCAGAAAATGTTTTGTTTATCAGCATGATCTCAGCCTTTCCTGTTTGCCATAGTGTGTGTCCTGCCAGAGATTGCTCTACCTGACAGGGTATGGCAGTGGCTGTGAGGTCAATGAGAAAAGCTGGAAGAGGAGGCAGTGAGATGTGGTGACTATAGCTATTTCTCTTTATATAGGRAAATGAACAGGATTGCAGTGATGAAGTGATAAAAGACACTAGCAGCATTCAAGCATGTAGAGTGAGTGTGAGGAGACAATAAAGCCACCCAGGAAAATACAGCTGATAAAGTCATAGAATAATTTSTGTTGGAAGTGAAATCATCTGGTCCAGCTATCAAAGATCAAAGTAGGGCCAACTTYAAAGCAAGGTCCRGCCATCTTGTATTCATATGTCCTCACTGTGCACTCCAAATACTGTAGCCCAGGATCTTAAATTGATTATTGCAGCTCCCAGTGTCTCTAAAGACCCAGCAGAACCTGGAGCAGTGGCACAATCTCTGGGAAAAGAGGTTTATTGCAACTCAGGTTCTGCTGCTGATGTGAGCTTGTCTGGCATGGCCAGTGGCCTGAAGCAAGATTACAGCCAGATTACATCATTAGGACCTACAAGTCACATTCTAGCTCTAACTCAACCCCCAAGCTTCTRCTGACCCGACTCCTCTCATTTCCTTTTTGTTTTTTTTCTTCTTGAAAGTGCTGTGGGRACTCTTTTGTTATGCCACTGTGGTCTTCTCAACTTTGTATGTTGCACAGAGGGACACTTTGGCCAAAACATGCTCTGGTTCTCTCCTAAAGCTCTGGCAATGCAATGCRACCATGAGCCACCCTAACACATAAATTATGATGGGTTCACTAATGCTTTAGGCAGTGCTGGGATGCAGAAGGTACATAGAGGACTGTAGCAACTCCTGTCCACAGTGTCTCAGCCACTGAGTTCTCCCCGAGGCACACGCTCAGAGATTCATGCTACTCTTGCATGAATCGGTAAGTCAGGAGTAATTTCAAGGCAGTAAATTGAATTATGGGTGGGGGCAAGAGGCCAGAACAGATTACACTTCACYTTTTCTCCCCCTAGGCATTTCCTTTTTTTAATTATTTAATTTAGAACAGGATTAGGAATTTTTTTAAGCTGATTTTCAATCTATCTATATTATTTGTTTTTCATTTTGTTTGCTGCCAATACATGATTTTTTTTTTTCTTAATCACTTACTAGCATGGTGATTTTTCTTARATGTATTCAGGTCACAACAGTTTTCTAGCAAAGAAAAGCATGAAATTCACGGCCCTTGAAATCTCCATCCATATGGAGGAAAATAAACCCTTTCATATTTCACTGTCAGGAAAGAATAATAGCCACAGAGTTMTATCTATTGATAAGAACCTTGCAATAGTCAAAAGAGAAACAAAATAATACATAAAGGATACCGATTTTTCTGTCACTGATGAGGCATGTATATTATCTAACTGATCATGTTTGGATAATAATTTGTTTWAAAAACCTGCATGTGTTTCAGAACACCGTAGGAGGATGACACTGAACAGACTGCCATTACTTTCTGTAATGTGGTCTCAGTGGCCTCAGGCTCCCCAGCAGAGTCTTCCAGCCATTTAGAAGGCTGGAGAAAAAGCAGGTCAGACTTCCAAGTCCATCTCTCTTTGTCCTGAATGCTAATCCTGGTTTAAGGTGGAAAACAAYTTGAAACATTCCATAAATAGAAATGCTTAGCACCTACTTTGTRCTTCTGTTCTTCAAGCTGTTCTTCAGTAATTTTCACATGTTATATGAGAGTGGCAGAAATTCAGAAATTGTGTAGGCATCAGACTTGTGAAGAGAATCTCTAGATCCTGTGGTTGTTTACCTACTTGGGAACAGCAGGATAAAGCTTGTTGATTTGTGTGAACAAGACCAGCAGGTTTTCTCTACTGTCTCTTGACTTGGGTAATGCAAACTCCGTAAGAGCTGGGGAACAACTGTTCCTGAAAAGAAATTGGACTGAGAACTAAATGTGTTGATTTCWATAAATCTTTCTGAATGTGGAATCGTTCTACTTTAATTTAGTGTTATGAAATTGGGACTCTTAGTATATTATTTATTAGCAGTATTACAATGTCAAGAGGAAATACTCAATCCACTTTCCTCATTCATAAATGGCAGAACCTGTGAGGTTATCTTGTATGCTTTGTAACCAGTGGAATTTTTCAGTGCCTTAAAAAGGCAAAATTTCCCCAATTACTGTTTTTATTTCTCCYTAGCTAGTGAGGCTACTTGCATATAGTGACATCCATACATCTTTTTTAACTTGGTTTTTACCTGTCGTCCACATTCTTTATGGCAATCGTAACTGAAAAGTTTTACTTAAATAGAATTACTTCCTTGTTCAAAACAGGTTCCCTTGGGGATGTCTCAGGGCATACCAAAGCAAATTCCAGTGAACAGTTATTTGGAGGACAGAGGAAAGGCAGGACTAAATCAGATATTTACTATTTCCCTGTTACAGTAGTCACTCACAAATTGCTTTTGTGTCCTTTTTTGGAATCCAGCATTATCTGAGTAGCCTTTTAGCTGTGTCTGAAAATGGACASGTGCCAGTTTCTTCTCCATGTGAATGTTAGGGATCTAGAAGAAAATCCTTTCAGCCAAAGTTGCTCACACAATACATGATTTTATTGCTCTGCAGATGGACTCCTGCAGCCCTTTATAGCTCCATGAGCTGAAAGGGGTGCAAACTTTCCCTTCTATAAAATTAAAATGTTGGTTACCTTATCATCCACTGCTGGACAGTTACAATTAAGTATACATTTTCCTCAGGTTTTTCCCTGTAAATATTTAAGTAGAGGATTGTCTGATTAATATTAACCTGCCATAGGGCAGTTGTTCTCAGTGTATTATCTCATTGCTGCTATCTCTGAGGAAACTGGGTGTTCTTGGAGAACACATATGTGATGTCTACGTCTTCTCTGCTGACTCCAATATTTTGTTCTATCTCTGAAAAATCCCTGTTCTTTTTTCAAATATACACTCTTTCCTTTGTAGGAACTTGGGCCTGGTTTGTACATAGAGGGGATGGAGATGCCCATCTCCTTTTGCTCTTTGTTTCACAGGCACCATGTAGACCCCAGGATGACTGCACAGTTTTACCTCTCTAAAGTCAAAAAGCATTGTGATTGTATTGACACTGCCAGCCTTCTGACTGTTTTCCTGTCACCCATTAGYGGTATCTCTCCTTCTGCAGTATCCTGCTATCACAGTGAGGATTTGGGCCCACTTCTCTGGGTGGAGAGAGAGTTAGTTTTGGATGGCTTCTGTCTTGGTTGCTTTGTCCTTTGTGTTCTGCATTTTAGCACACAGCATTATCAGTGCCCTCAGGCACAGCARTTTGCCTCTTCCCCTTCTTTGCCATTACATCTGACCACCAGATTGATGTAAGGATCATGTTAGCAGATGGTAAATATTCTTTTCCTGTCAAACAGATAACCTGAAAATTTTGTCAGCTTTTATGAAAAAAGGGCTATAAGCCCAGTTCTTGCCTGTAATTTATCAAAATATATCTCATTTCTGTTTACACCAGGTACTCACATGGAGCCCAGTCTTTAATGGTTGTGCCCTGCACATTCACTGTGTTATTGCAGGGCAAATGACAGGATGACAGTTTTTTGGGCTGCTTTATTTTTCTTTGAAGAAAAGGATAATCACCATTTATCTAAAGAAAGTCTGTGAGCCAATGATGTGTCCACGGAATGGGTAAGCAGCTGCCCAGACAGCCTGTGTTTCTCTGATGTAAAGCCTTCTGAGTAGAGAGGGACAAAGAACCCAGAGGCACTAGAAAGGTCAAMACAGCTTTTGCTTTGAATGTGGTATTAGTTCTATTGTACTTGCACACTGGGGACATGCTTAAAAGATAAGTGGAAAAGTAGGTGGTTTGTTATGATGTTTCAGACAGGCAAGTTAATCCTGCTTTAGGTAAGCAGCAAATCTAACTGTTTGCATTCACTGCAACTGCATGACAGAAGTGCAATATGCACATTTGACTTTTTTATTTTTTAAGGATGTTTTAATGCTTCACTGACGAATGCATAAATTTCAATAGGTTTTTTTTTTGATTGTTGTCAATTTAGATAAATGTGCCTGAAAAATACYGTAAATACATCATTTTGCTTGAGGTATTTGTATAGGGATTTCTATTAAATATGTACAGCCAGAGGATAAAATTAATCTGAAATTAATAATGTAGGGCTCTGGAAGAAGACTTAGCAAGTATTCTACAGAAATGGGATCTACAGATCTCACCCAGCTAAATTTTTAACTTTGCACTCAGAATGTGTACTCAGAATAAGTGAGCAAACATTAGATATTCAAGAAATGTTTGCCAAGTCTGCTGCAAGAAGCGTAGGCAGCTAAAAGATGTCAGCAGGGAGTATTGTCAAAGCACTAAGAATAATGCGTTATCTAATGCTTAACACTGAACACCATGTAAACAATTAATCTCAGAATAGACTCTACCAAATGCAAGCAGTAGCATGAGAGTTGCATTCACAGTCTTGCACTAATCAAGAAAGTTGTGTTTATTGCTTCTGGTGGATAAATCATTTTAACCTTTTTTTTTTCTTCGTGATATGTCAGCATCCTAAATACCTGCATCATTGTTGATGTTTGTGGGATCTTATTTCTGAAGGAGACTGAATGCAAATGTTTATTTTTCTACAGTAGGATGAGCCTTGTAAAGCGACAAGAATAATGACAAACATGGTTGCTAAACTTTAGGGTGCAGTGCTGGTGTTCATAATATGTCATCTCATATGCACACATATAAAATAGTCATAAGGCAAAGGCAGCCATTTTGCTTGACAACTTTATCACCATATCCCACACTCAGTCACTCAGTGACAATGCTGAAGCTTCAGGTATTTCATAAAGTGCCAAGGCATTGTTGTTCTAGTTGTAATGCAAGAACTGGTAGTGGGGGGTGCCCCAGTGTTGTGGAAAGGACTCTTAGTGCATGAAACAGGTTTCACTGTATGTCATCATGCAAACATTGTGCATTTTACAGCATACCTATACTTGGCAGGTTAGGGGAGAATATTTTTTCTTGATGGGTAAAAATGGTGTTTTTATCACWGCTGGGGTTACCAGTTGTCCCTCTTGATTTTCACCCTATGCACAAGCTGTCAGTTTTCTAAGAAGTGACCTCTTTCTCYATCCATGGAAATGAAGTGTGTCATAAATTAATTTAATGAGAACAGGACACTTTCATTGTTCTAAACTAATCAAAAGTGACCTGTTTTGCATGCAAAGGACTATCCTCTAAACTTCTGAGTTCAAACCAAGTCTCAGATACAGAAGMAAGTTTGAGAATTCTCTGAAAAATGTCACCTAAAGAGACAGTTATGGTAATTATTATTTCCTTTGTTACTGAAACTTTATCTTTCTTCTGATATTAAATAGCTTAACAATAAGGTATTATCTTTTTTGCTCTGAGTGGAAGTTGTTTCCATTTTGATATATGTCTCATCACAAAAGTAAATATGTAAACTAGTTATTTTACACACATTTGGAATGCCAAGGGAAGTTGAACCTATCTTCATTTTGTGTAAAAATTTCTCAAAGGCATGAAAAATTGATCTGTTATTAACATTTGCCTGCAGCTATTTCTAAAAYACGTTAGTTGGTTCTGGGAAATCAATTAATTCTGAAGGAATGATCAAATGTTCTTAGCTTTGTGCATTTTATACAGGACTAGGTTGTTACCAAAAGTCATGGTATTTCAGCAGTAAAGCATTAAAAGGGGCAAGTTCAGAGCAGTGCAACTTGACCTTTTCATCTTCCCGGCTTTGTAGAACTTCTAAAAGACTAATTTTCCTAAGTCACAAAGTGACTATTACACCATAAAAAGCAGCAGTAAATTTGCTAATATTTTTGTTATTTAAACTGGTTTCTCATATTAAAAAGATCCACTTAGAAAGACACTGAAGTCCACATAATAATTGAATATCAAGGGAGTCAGGCCAATCTACAGGACACTTTTGTGCCTATTCTGGTTCAATATTCTCTAGYCAGGCATGTCTATCCCTGACTTCCCTGCCAAAGACAAGTTTTTAATGCATTTCTATTGAGACCTCACCCTTCAGACCTCTTCAGAGATACAGACTATTGCTTTAGAGACACCGAAGTCTCTACCCCAATTTGTATTGTAAATCCCTTCTCACAGCGTTAAAGTCATTATAAATCACTGTCTGCAGCATTCCTAYTGTATTCCATAGGACAGCTTCACTGAGGCTGCCACTCCAGACTAGGGATCACTAGGAAAGCCTGCAGGGAGAGCAGGGCTGGGGCATTGCTGTTGGGCTCTGGTGCTCTTTGTAGACTCCAGACTCTCATCTGATGAGTATGAATTGAAGACCTGTAGTAATGGATTTGAGTGATAACACAAAAGGGATGAACATTCATCACTCCCTGCRCAGGGTTGTGACATGAAATACAACCTCTAACAGAGGAATGGAGGAAGTGTGTGAAGAAAACCTGAGAACTTGCGAAATAGATGAAAGAGATGGGATGTGCTGCAATAGGAAACACTCCAACAAATTTCAATCCTTAAATCAAAATAATTAATAGCACAAATAGCTGTTATKGCATTGATCTGAGGATGAAACGGCTCACAAACTGAATGTCAGTCAACAACATCCTGTCATTAAGAAAAGGGCGTGTCCCAGTGAGGGTGATAGCAGTAAGAGCTACCAAGGGTATCAAAAATAATGACCTGTGGGGACAGAGTTGAGGAACAGGGCTRGAGAAGGAGAAAATGGAGAGGATACAGGAAATAAGTTTTCAGCTATCTCTGTGATAGCTGCAAAGAGAAAGTCTATCTTCTACAACTCGTCTGCTACTGGGATATAGTAAAACAGGTTTAGCAGGTGAGATACAGGATTAGAAGCCAGGAAAACTTGCTAATGACTGGAATGAATAAATGACAAAGCAGAATTTTGCTGCATGTTGTCTTTTCTGAGCCAGCAGAATAGATCATCAGAAATTGCTTCAGGAATTGGTGAGCCTAACTTTTGGCAGGAGGATGTCTGACATAAGCTCCTGAGGTCAGTTCCAGCAGTATTGTTCAGCAGTWTAGTATTATGAACTACATGAGAAGGATTGAGTCTGTGCTATCAGCTCTGTGTTAGTGGGAAAACAGGGACATGTGCRTGTATTTGGGATGTCTCGGTCATTAGAGCTGCACAAGGGCAGATAATTCAKCTTTCCCATTGATTGTTGCCTGCCTTGCTGCCTGGAGAGGTCTGTTGGTCACCAAGAGAAGCCTGCAGCAGGATTTCTGTACAGTCAGCCTCTGGCCTGGGGTTTACATTAAAAAGCATGGACTTTGCCTGACATACAGCTAATGCTGAATAGCAAGGCAGGCTTTTAAGCTTTCTCCCACACCTGTTAAATTATTTCCTGTGCTCTTACAGGATCTGTGATATGAAGCTAATTTCATTATTTACACCATATCAGCTCTGTAGCAGGAATAGACTTTTGTTCTGAGTTTGCACAGTACCCAGKACAATGGAGCTTCACAGTAGCCCAACAAACAACAGCAATAATGGCACACAGGGATTTGCCCCATCACTAAGGAGATTTTTTCAATAGTTTTCTTGTGGCTTTGTACATCATACAATGACATACAATGACAACATGGAGATAGAGCAATCTCTAAGCAAACCTATCAGATTGACAGCTTCTTATTTCTATTCACTGCAGGGCAGTCACATGCCAAGTATTAAAAAGAGTGCTTTAAAAATACCAAAATGAGCAATAACATCTGTAAGGCACCAAGAGCAAAGGCAGTAAACAAACCAAAATAAAGCAGAACACATCAAGAGTGGTAGATTTTAGTGTCTATTCCCCTTAAGGTGTAAAACATTTCACAGATGATCAGCACACAGGATTGAATTAAAAAGAAAAGCTTACTTGCATCCTTTGAAAACTGTTGGCCGCATATAAGCCTGGGAAATTTACATAACTGTCATCCAGAGTTGTACATTCAAGTAGTTGTCAAGTAAGTTYAGCAAAATTATGTTTCCTAATGTTTCTGTAAGCACTTCACAATGCCATAAAAAGGCAACAACCTCTGTATACTTAGAGAGCATAAATGTTTGCCTCTGARGTCTACACAAAGCAACCTGAATACCTAAAAAACTAGTCACAATTAATTTTCTTGTAGTTCAATTCTTGTGGGTTTTTTTCCCTCCCCTCTGCTACCTTTTATTTAATTTTATTATTAGTTTCTTTCAATTTCTTCATGCATCTTAAGTTTCTTAATTTCAGTTCATTTAAACTCTGACCCCTGTTTTAGGTTACATATATATATATATATATATATATATATATATATATATATATATACACTCTAGGCATTTGCGACTGAATTTTTCTAGTGAGAGTTTGGGTTCTCTTTGGTAGAACATCAGTGTCTGTGTCTTTTTTAGTCTCTGCCATCTCAGTGGTGTGGAGAGTGTGGGCCCTGAGAGACCAAGGCAATGTCCAGCAAGCCTAGGTGTCAGAAATCAACAAATCTAGGTGCCATCCCTCCCTCTGTTCCCTCTGGAATCTCAGTCTCATGATTATTTKGCATTTAAAAGTCCTTCAGACTTTTTGGGACGGTATCCCATGGAGGACACCTAGATGGATCTGCCCCAGCACTGGCCAGCCTTTTTTCCCCTCTCTTTGTCTCAGCTGTCATCTAATTGTGGTGCTGCACTTCCACAAAAGAAGGTGTTCATTTAAATATGCCACATATGTCTGTGTGGTGTTCCCCCAGAGAAAGTCTTTTGTCCTTGTRTTGCCTCTGGGAACCTCCTCTGCAGTGCCACCACCTAGCAGTCTGTAGTCTATCTTCTGTCTCCTCTGGTCTGGAAGCYCTGTAGGTGTTGAGCTCCTGAATTTTGATGTGGATCTGTGTAGTCGTTAATCTCTTGATCAAGCCCTCCTGATGGACATACTGCTTCCAGGTACACCCTGAGCTTTTTGAAAATCACATGCTGCTCACACATGTTATGTCTTACACATCAAAATGTGTAACTGAACTCCCTCCTCRCTGCAAACACCTTGGGCAGTTTGGGGCACAGTGAGGTGTTGATGCTTTCTCTCAGCCAGCAGAAGGGTTATGTGTTTTGCATCCTCAGAAAGTCCTAAATCCAGGAGTACAGTAAGTAACAAGTAGCTAACATTTATTGGAATTGCTTTCACTGATTTAAATGGTTTCCTGAATCCAGGCCCAAAGGAAATTAAATACTCAACACTGAAATGGGACTGAAGATGAGAATTTACATTTGTAAATCTGGGTGTTGTTTTGGGCAATGCTTCTTTTATTTTCAGGACTTGTTTATATCTAACATGCTGGATGAATTTTCAAATGGGAAAAAATGTACTGTTTCAGTTGAGCAAAAGAAAACAAGAARCACACCTTTGAGCTAGCCTGTCAAGTTTCAGCTAAACATTTTTTGCATCTAACAATTTTATGTTGTACAAGCRGAGTTCCTGAAGAGCAAAGACATGCAATTTTGCAAATCTATTGTCTGTAAAATACAGTTTGTGTGACTAAGGCAAGAAATATGCTTTAATCTAATAATGAATTTATTTCTGTAAAATGATCATTCTAAAACTTTTATTTTCAAAACTTTTGGGTTATAGTTATATCAAAATGTATTACAAGAAAGTTTATTTAAACTTCATCTATTTCCTCACTTTTTTCTGTGCCTGCTCTGGTATAATTAAAGTACAAATTAATTAAGTGCAGGGAGTAACTGCAATAGCAGTTGAATTTAAGAAGTAGTGGAAAGAAACTAAGTTGCACGTCAAATCTCTTTAGCTCYTAAGTTACTAATACTGAAAATCTGTAGGTCACATTTACTTTTATAAAATTACCACGCAAAGACATCAGTAGGCAAAATACAATCTGCATAATTGAAGCAAGTTAAATGAAATGAAGAATGCCTTGAACAAATAGCTATGAGGGACAGGTCCTTATACATAACCATTAGTGTAAGTCTCCTTTGACTTAATTACAGTGCTGCAGAACTGCACAGAAGCTGTGAGATGTCAAAAGAGACATTTTGCATATTGCTGTAGGGATCACTGTATTTATGCAAGACACTGACATGACTTTACTCTGAAGGGCTAATTGAGACAATTGGGTTTGACTACCCTGGCAATGTGGAAACTGAGCAAACAGAACAATGGCAAGTGCCGTAGGACTGCTCAGCAATCAGAGCTGTCATGTGGTCTGATTTGCACATGTCATATMAAAAGCAGTCTGGCATCTTACTCCAACATTTTAATTTGATGAAATGCACACACACCCAACCCCAAATCTCATCAGAATACTTTAATTTCGCCACAAATAGAGCATTGCACAATCCTGTCAGCAAGCCTGTAAAAAAAAACAACAATGAAGTGTTGCTACCCCAAGACACCTGGCCAGAAAGAGTTACAGCTTGACATTGATATCACTTAGATTAACATAAATCTTAAGAGATTTTGTGACAGTTACTGGTGTTACTCTGGTGAAGAAATGGTCTGGTACCAAAATTAGGTCTAAAATTTATCAAATCCATTAAAGAGAGGGTAGTATTGCAAATAGTGGAGGAAAAAAAGATAATTTTGTGAAGTTAACTGTGAAACATAAAAGTTTCTCTCCATGCTGTRTTTTTCCAAACGCAGTAATTGTTAAAGAGACTAATTTTCTGAAGGCAATAGCAAGGCTTCCAACACTCTCCCCCAGTACTGCTCTGTGTGAGTTAGGCTGTTACAGAGTGGGTGCAGGACTGACTGGACGGACACGCTCGCCAGGTTGTTAGCGGGATGTTCTCTGCTTGGAGGCCCGTGACAAGGAWACCACAGGGGCAGCTGCTGACCCTGTCCTTTGCATCATCTCTGTCAATCACCTCGAGCAGGCTCGACAGGTTTCCAATGAGGAGCACAGGGGCACACAAGAGAACAAAAGATGCAGGCTGGGACTGCCTGGCTGGGCAGAAGTTCTGCTGAAGAGACCTGGGGGTCCCGGCAGACAGCAAAGCTGCCTTGAGACCGCACTGTGCCCTGGCAGCATGGACAGACAGCACCATCTTGGGCTGAACGAGCCACGGCAGAGCTGCAAGGTCAAAGGAGGCGCTCGGCGCTTGTGAGATTGCATTGTGAAATTTCTTCAGAGTGATAGAAAAATACGCTTTAAAAAAAAAAAATTATTAAGGTAGAAAAAGAAGAAGCTGGAACTGTGAAGTCCAGGGAGATGAAAAAACTCGATTTGTACAAAATTATTAAGCACCTCAAGAAGATGAAGAGCACATTTCATAGCAAAAACATGTGCCMACAATTATCACTGCACTGAACTGAAAATTTACCTTATCCTAGATACTTGACTTTCTGTAGAGAGGGGAAAAAACGTTCTGATTTTTCTTTTCTCTGCTTTATACTAAGAATTCTGACTTTTCAGTCTGAAGGAATATTAGCAATTTGGAAAGGAAAGCATTCTGGGAGAGCACAAAGATGGAGATGTCCCTAAAAGCTAAGATCAAGTTTTCTTAATCTAGAAAGAGGCAAGAAACARACAACAAAGAAATTAAAGCCCTTTGTGCTGGATAACCACATCTGAARTATTTTAAAAGACATTTTAAATAAATGTTCTCCACTGCCTCCTGTAAATCCCCTGTCTGGGTGGATTGTAAAATCTTCCTGTGATTGCTAGATTGGAAAATAATATGAATAATGCCAAGACACTGAGTTATGTTAAATTTTAATCATAAACCAATATTAGCACAGTAATAAATTTTAGAAGGATGATATTTAATTTCTMTATTCTATTTCATTGTACTAATATAAGAAATGATGTTATTTAATGAGAAGTACTTTATGAAGAGCATGAATTCAGCACTATAAGTCCTGTAGTGCCAGCATTGGATTAGAGCACATTACCACATCAGATAGATGGCTGTTCCACAAGCAAGGCTCAGATTTTGTAAAGGGCTTCTTCCARGTATAGTGAGGAGAGGCCATACCCCAAAGAACTTTTTGTAAGAGAGGCAAAGCTGAAAGAAGCACTGAAATGTATTGCTAACAAATTATGCTGTCAAAKATAATTTCTTCATGCATGTACAGGTGTACACCAGGTATTAATATTTCTGGGGTTTCTGATTGGGGAATTTTAAATGCTCCTGGTTTTTGGTAATACATGTCATGGTCCCAARCCTGAATGCTTAATCTTTACGGGTATTTTTAAGACTTTTCAAATATTAATCCATGCTTTTCTGTCGTTAGTGTTTTCAGGAAGTGTGCATGGTGCTTGCAGGTTTTTTATGAAGTTTTCCAAAGATTATTTACACAATGAAGCACAAGTTTTATAGACCTCTAATTGGATATCACATATGTTTGCAACTTGGGAGGCCSCAAATGGCTACTGGGAAGTCCTGGCTGCTTTTTGTTTCTTTCTGGCCAGAGGAACTAAATTCACTCAGGAATAAATTCCATGGATTTTAGGAAACTAGGAAAAGCAATTAATGTGTTCTGATTTATTTATGATACTTGTCAGACATTTATGCAATGTGCATTATTTATGATACTTGTCAGACATTTATGCAATGTGCAATCAGATCAGTGTGGTGCACGTCAGATCCGGGTTGCACGCTCGAGTTATGTGACGTTATTTGCTCCACACATACAACAAAGCATTCAGCACAGCACTGACTGTCRGAGCAGGCAAAACTGGGCAGGCTTGATTTCATCTGGGGTTCTATAAAAAAAGTATTCCTGGGCTGTATGTCTGCAGATAAAATCATATTTCAAGTTGAGGTATACATCCAACTTTTTATGGTAACCCTAAATTGTGCCCCTCACTCTGGTCATTGCAGTGATCTGCAGTGGTTTCCCCAGTCGTACTCAGTATATCAGACTTCATCAGATTCATCAGATCATCATAATCACCATCAGAACCCACTGGAACTGGAAACTTCGTGCTTTACAGGGCTGCAGTAGCCCCATGAAAAGTTTTGTTTGAAGCACTTAAGTCTTTCTCATTGTTCAGAGTGAAGTAATGTACAGATCTATTTACACCAAGTGAAAATTTTTCAATCTTTCTTGATTCTGACTAGAGAAAGTTGTTTTGTGAAATGTTAAAAGTCAAGTTATTTTATTTTACAGAGAATCACTTATGTATATATTTATTATTGTTTTCAAAAAAACTTAGATTTATTTCTCCAAATTGAGTTTAATAGGATGAATAGAGATTTCATCAGGATGTTTTCTGTACAAACTCAACCCCTTCAGCTATAAATCACCCCTCCAAAAATATGTAATGGCTCTTTTATAGTAAGATAAAGGATGTTATTTSCTCACAGTTAAATAAAAGATCTTCAGTAAACTGATGTCACAGAGGTTCAGTTAGGATGTAAATGTAAAGTGCCRCTGGCAAAATTCACTGATTAGTCTTTATGGGACGCATTAACATTTCAAAGTTTKAAAGCAATACTTCAGAATATTGTAGCAGCGTGGCAGGATGGTGAAACTGCAGCTGTGTTCTTGAAGTGTCTCCTTCAGAAGCTSCTTGAGTAGGCCACGGGAACAATCACTTCAAGTCCAYGCACACACCCACGCCACGGATAGYGAAGGAAAGACAGGAAAGGCCTTCTGAAGAATTCCAGCAAAGGTTTATTTTATCCACCACGCCAAAGGGATCAGGGACAAAAGACAAAGTCAATGGAGTGCTTAGGGTTAAGTAKGGGGTCAGTGGYCAATGATCTGAGAGCACAAGGGCAGTACAAGGGCAAAGGGGATGGACAGTCAGGGATCCAARACCCAATGGGGAAACWGGGAAAGGAGAACTCTCKAGAACCAGGACATATATGAACAGAAAAGGTGGGCAAGGCCAACAGGGCAGAACTCCCAAGGCAGTGGGAGAACTGAACTGAGGTRATTAACATGGTACTGCAGAGCACCATGGGGGGAGCCTTTTTGCTCAGCCTAAGCAAAGTGGCATTCCTGAAGCCTATGGAAGATTTTTCCAAGGCATTGGCATTGTAAGTTTCCCTTAAAGGCTCAGGGGCCTCCACAGAATATGAGTCACTGAGTTTACCCTGAAGCCCCATCCTGCTAAGTACATGCAGATATTTAAAAAATCTGACTGACTGTGGCCCTAAGCATGCTGCTTTGAGCAGGGTAACTGGATTTGCCAATTTCCAGAGGTGCCTTCTGATGTCAGCTACTCTGTGATTCTGCAGATTCTCAAAATTTGCCCTTCTGGTGCCATTCTCTCCTTGTACAAAAGATCTCGTGGCAAGTTATATAAATTTGAATTACAGGAAAGCCTCTATTTAACCTATTTTCAGCAAATGACTTAAACTGAATTTTCTCTTTGGGGATATGTTATAGTTACCTATGCAGTGGTTCGTTAATTAAAAAAGTAATCTTCCATGAAGGTTCTTGAACTGCAGTCATCTTAAAGGGAATATTATATATGCATTAGCATCCAAGTGATCTTGCCAAAGCTGAGCAGCAATTTCTCTTGCTGATGGAACACTCCACCGTGAGAACAAGGAGACAAATTCTGTRCTGTTTTGCACCTGGCAGAACTCCATTGACTTCATTAGGTGGATTTATCCTGRGTGTTGTAGATTTTCAGATGTTAGAGGAATTTGACACAGACATGAAAAATTAAAATACAAAAAGGTACTAGTTCTGGCCTTCTAGAAACAAAGTGATAATGYTGGGGATTTATATTCCAAATGTAGGAGACTACATTTATTAAATTAATTCCAATCTTGGATTAGGATAGTAAGAATTTTGGAATTATTTTTGGAGTGACAATAGTTTTGAAATTACTTGCAACAGCGAATTTTTTAATTGCATTTTGAGCAAGTACAGTTTGTCTTCTCTCAGAGAGGATACTAATTAATTGTAGTTTTGTTCAGTTTCCCAATAGATCCAAAAAGAAACCTAACAAAACCTAGGGTAGAAAGTTTGAACTTCTTTCTTGACCTCTCCAGCACTGGCATCACCTWCATTGCCTCAGTGCCATGTGCTCTGCTTGACAGGCTGTCAGCATCTTCAGCAGGACRATGCTCTTTTGGAAATTCCAGCGCTTGTCTGCTGGGTGCTGGTGCCAGCAGCCAGTTCTGGGGAGTAGCTGAAGTGCTGATTCTTTGTGATATCTGTCACAACGTGACATGTGCCTGTAGGCCCACAAATTAATGATCCTCAAATGTCCTTCCTTCCACTTTGATCCAGGGAAAAGAGAAAAAGTAGAAATGAGGGAAGACTAGGTATACACGGAAAAATAGCAGATGCAGGAAAAGTAGGAAAAAAAGTCAAATGGTTTTCCAGAGAAGAAGCAGACAGCTGCAAAAGGCCTAAGGAAAAGGGACTTGCAGAGAATTTTTGTTTCAGGATGTTTTTACAGGTTTATTGTTAGTCTGGTTTTCCCATTGAGAAGYGGTGTATCTTTTCACACTGTGTACATACATCCCCTCTCCCTTTAAGGATTGTTGAATTACTTGAGCAGTGTACAGTTGCAATCCCTGTAGGTTTCATCAATGTGAACAACAGTGCAGGAGAGCAAAATCTCTTTCTTTTTTGGGAGTGGAGGGGAAGATGTAGCACAAACACATTCTATGTTACACTGCAAAGAAAGGTGCTGAGTACCTGAACCTTAGAAAAGCCTCAGAAAGGGCTTACACAGCAGCCTAAGAAAAATGAAATCCAGGTAAGTAGAAAACAAGGTTTTGTTAGTTCTGAAAGTTTTGGATTGCCATAGGTGGTTTATATTAGACAAAAATTGACTGGAGAATGAGATAGACTGTTCACTRGATAAAAGCTGTTTTTATCTTTAGCTTTATTAACTTTAGCTTTGTTAAATTTAGAACTGGGCTTCCAAATGGCTCTCTGATGGGGTGAACATAAGAGTTGAAATGAATAGAAAGCTAGAGAACTGAGCCTTCCCTATGAGAAAATCTTGCAAAATTCCAGGACTAGTTATGCAAGTACATCTTGCCATTCATCAGTAAGTAGTTSTGGTACAGGATAGTGACAACAGTAAGTCAAAGTAGATGCAATAAAGGAGAATGACACCYACAGTAAAAGGAAGTAACCCAGTGCTGACCCAGCCTGCAACTTAGATATGTAGGGATAGGTCAAGGGGAATGGCTTTAAAGTGCTTGAGGGTCAGCTCAGGTTAGATATTGGTAAGACACTCCTTACTGTGAGGGTGATGAGGCCCCGGCACAGATTGCCCAGAGAAGCTGTGGATGCCCCATCCCTGGAAGTGCTCAAGGCCAGGCTGGATGGGCTTTGAGTCACCTTGGTCTAGTGGAAGATGTCTGTGCCCATGGCAGGAGGATTGGAACCAGATGACCTTTAAGGTCCTTTTCAAACCAAACCATTCTATGATTCTATGAAACACAGAAAGGTAGATTTAAAGATCACTCTGAGGRAAAAAGGAAAGAAAGAAGAACTGGAAAAAAAAAAAATAGGATTCTCTAAATAGGCTGCTCCAAAAAATAAATGTGTACTTCTGAGGGTTTAGGGTCTGTGCATGGAAAAAGCACAACTTTTTTGGAGACTGGAATTTTACTGGCTTATTCACCTTGCACAGTTGTACTTTCCATGGGAAACCTGATGCTTTGAAGTGCAGCTTTGAAATATTCCATTTTTAACACCCAAGATATTTTTTGTGAATGTAGCCCCTGTCCTCTAGGGGGTTTTTTTGTGAAAATAGCATGTTCCTTCCCTAGCCAAGTAACTTGAAATTATTTTCAACTTTTAAGGYATACAGACTGAGCTTTACAGAAATGACTGATGAAGATCACCTCCCACTATTTTCTATAAATATTTTTTTTCATTTAAAATAATTTTGATTGTCATATTTCTTTTAATGTCAAGGCTCAGATAATAAYGTATTCCTTATCTTACACTTGACTGAAAGTAGACAGAGAGAGAAAGCGTTCAGATCAGACTAAATACAATTTCTTACATATTTTTCTTATAGGGTCCAATTGTCCTTAGTTTGTTTACACTGGMATAGCCACATTGACCTCAGTGGAACTGGGTATCTTCATCCAAAGTGAAAATCTAATCCACTAAATTCCCTTTTTCTTGTAGATGTGCAAACTATTTATTTTATTACAGCATGCTCTTTTTTCTTCTGTGGAATTCAAAAGGCTTTATCATTTTCTTCTCAAGCATCTCATCTTAAGATTTTTAGACTTTTTAAAATAGTACTTGCAACACTAAAACCTTTCACCTTATTATGTCAATATAAGGAATAAATATTATCCAACRGCTCTCTTTTTTCTACTCCACAGGCTATTTGAAACACTTGACAAAGTGCTTATAAACCCTTGTGCATGTCCATCATAACTTACGGACTACATTGTGTGAAAAATACACTCTTATTAAGATTTGTAATGKCAAAGCAGATGGCTGTGGAATTTACAGTATGTCTCACAAGTATTTTAAATGGAAAACCAGAAATATTTTATTTCATTTTATGTGGGATTTTGTGTAGAAATTTTGTCTAAACAGAAGTAATTTAGAATTCACTGTAAAACCTATTTTTTCACAGTAGCCAGCATTCCAAAACCAAATACATTGCAGTTGTAGAAAATTACAATATGTTTTATTTTGCTTCTTATATCTTTAACAAAACTGCCTGTTTGTCTCTTCTACTAGACTCCTCATTGTGTTGCTAACTTTATGAATAAGAAAAGGGGCACAGAGAGGGAGATTTAGCCATTATGTAGCGAGTGCAAGCCTAAAGATCAGAAAAACTATGTTTTGACTGTCATACTGAGTATTGTTGATATCTCCATTGAGAAAATAATTGAATCCAATTTTCTGCCAGAGGTATTTTGTCAAGAGAGCAACAATGTAAAAAGAATATTAATTTAGATAATTCTAGAACTCTGTTTACGTTTCTCCCCGGCAACCTTAAATTCTGACCCTGTGCATGATGAAAGTTAATTGGTACTGAAGAAAGTGATATAAAAGGTAGAGATTGTAAACTTTATTTAATTTTTAACTATTGCAGCAGAAGAAAGTAGATGTAATCACTGTGAACTACAGCAGATCCTCAGAACATCACAGTACCTTGACTCTATGCTTTAGAATAATGCCTATAAAAGAAGAAAAATTACAAAGCTGAACATTTCACAAGACATAAAAAACAGCTGGAAATTTTTTTTTCACTTAGTTATAAGTATGTCTGGCATTCCAAGTGATTGGGAAAATTGTCAGAATGTAATTTCTTATATCTACACTTGCTTTAAGCCTCCGTGACAGTGCTTTATATAGGAAACTGAAAATAACACAAATGCTAAAAGCATGCTCTCACTTTGATTAAACTACATTTTTATTACGGCAAACTTTAGATATATGATTGTTATGGCTGAACTGATTTCAACTTACTGGTACAGTTTATGTTGCTATTCATTGTTGTATTAGTTTTGGACTGGGACTTTCAAATAGACCTARGGAAGTTAAGTGTCTAAATCTGACTGAAATTTACTGTGAAATGGAGACTTAGTTACCTGGGACCCCTCAGAAATTTCTGGCTATAAACTTGCCAGCTTCCTCAGTTTTTATTTCTCATAAGCACAGGTGATATTTGTCGATGTTTAAGGCAGAAAAGGATGATTCACTGCCCTCCCTCCACACATGAGCTAAACCAGCTGGATCAAATCAGGCATGGAGTGTCTGTAACCTGCTGCTGGGACCATGTGGGCACATTCTCAACTCCCCTTCCTGGTGTAAAAGGAAAATCAGTGCATATTCTGAGATACTCAAATTATACCTAACCATTTTTGCAAAGCTAAAACAAGCCCGTTTGCTTTCAGTTCCCTGTRGTGAAGCCCTGGCACAGAAGAGCAACTGAAGCAAAGCTTCTGCAGGATGTTGGATGGTCTGCACCCTCCTGCAGGGATAGCTGCCAGCAGCCCCTCCTGCCTCATCCTGACCTGCTGCAGGAGCACAAAGTAGTGTTAGTGGCTCTGGAAGAGGGSTAGTGCATCTCACAAAGGGCTGCAGTGGATTCTGGAGTGGTTGTGAGTACAACAGATGCATGGGATGTAGCATTAAGTGGCTGGAGGGCATGCTGAGGAGATCTCAAGGGTTTGGGGAATGCTGTCACTCCCAGAGTGTCACTGGCTGCCTGCTGTTCGAGCAGTCCAAGGAGGTCCCCTTACGAAAAAACAGAAAAAACGAAGCTGTGAATGGGTGTCATCTTGAGCTGAAGATGCTTATCTACGGGAGAAGGCACCTGAGGACTAGGACCTTGGAGAATGTGCCTAAGTCATTATTTGTGGGCTTTTTTAGTGGTGTTTTCTCGTGTTAATGATGTTGGTATTGGTCTCGGGGTGCTTGTCTGTCTAGTTTTTWAATAGGAATGATAAAATTACAATTATAAATGTTGGAGGCTGAGCAACCTGCTAGAGGAGCAAAGCTACTGGCAGGGGATTCATTCTCRTCAGAGGAAGTCTGATTTCTTCATCTTTGAAATCAGTGTGTCAGTTTAAATGTTTGATAAACTGTTTCATTGTCAGAGTGTTCTGTAGACTGAAGGTGTTAATGGTTAAGAGTAACTTGTTAAGTAGCTTGTACAAATCAAGAGTCTCAGGTTGTGTGCTGGTTAAACGATCCCTCTAGGAAAATGCAATTACTATCATGGCTTTGAATTATAACGTACATGTTTGCATGGGTTTTTTTCTGGCTACACGAGACCGTTTTCTCCCCTAAMAATCCTACTGCCCTAGTACCTAGTTCCCTAGCAGGTTTCCTGCTCTGTTTTCTAAAATATAAATGAGGGTATGAATTATGTCAAGATTTATTTTCTTGCTCATCGTCTGTGTTGGAGGTGTGAAGTAATCAGATAAAAGTTGGTGGCTTTCATTGCTCGATTTGTAATTATCTGCTCTTGAGTTAAAGACTTCCCCTGAAAGTTAGGATTCCTTCCCCCCCACCCCGGAAAGATCATKACACTCCAAAATAACACGATCTTGTTACATTTTCAGTGTGAAAAACAATACGGTGTATCAAAATTTTTTTGACATTTTGATATGTTGTGTCAGGGTGGATCAGTCATATCCTGGGCACACACAGCAGTGTGATTGACAGGACTGGAGAACAAARCAGTTTCAGCCGTTCTCTTTCTGAGTAAGATATATTCAAAGAGATGGGATGCTCCTGCTTTCCATGTTTTTAGATGAGGCTTACCCCTCCATGCATAACCCACACGATTCTACATCTTGCTCAGCTTCATGGCTGTCACTAAAGCCACTCAGCCACATCCATTCCCTAATCATTGCCAGTATTTCCAGTCATACACAGGACTCCTTTAAACACAGAACTCCTTTAACATATGAAACATAGAACTCCTTTAACATGAGTGTCCTATTATAAAGTATAGGCTAAAAAAAGTTGGATGTTGGCTGCTATGCTCAACCTCGACCACTTTTGCAAGACAAGAAGCTTAGCCCTGGAAGGGGCTATGATAATAAGAGAACAGGAGATGCTATGCCTAATGCTAACTGCTCTTGATAAAACAAACCCRAGTGGACTAGGATGATAAGGGAATGGAATGCGAGCTAATGGTTTGGCTAACTTCTTGTCTACAGAGCAAGAGCCCAGCCCCACGGGCTGAGCACTAACGGAGGAAGACACATGCTAACTGCTGTTTTAATGACACATAGAAGAACTGTCACAAAACGGTAGAAAAATGTAATAGGAGAACAGGAATATAGTCAATAAACAATTATAAATGAAGTACTACTGATGCGGCCTACAGCTGGCCTGGAGGCCTTACAGTTATAAATAACTCCAGCTTTATAACTGAAATATGATTGATTATATAATTACCTTAATTATGTAACTCAACCAGTAAGTCCCGTTGGAGAGCAGGCTGGGGCTGCTGGGGGCTCAGGCTGCCTTTGGCTGGTGGCTGGCTGGCGACTGGCTCAGCYGATGGGGATTAACTGCATGTGCCTTCTCACCTAAGTAAGGAAAAGAGGTCTCAATAAACTGGGTTGTCACTGCATGATCTTTGYGTGTGTGCCACTTCCCTACCTCCTACACATCACTGTGGTATATAACTAATATAGTAACAAAGTGTGTAAGAGTAGGATTAAGTGTGTATTAGCAAAATAGAGGTGTCCTAGGTTGCAATGTAAGACGTGCCCAAAGTATGTATTCTATCACCATCTTCATGTGTTGTTGGAGCCAGGTGGGGCAGTGTTTTCCCTGMCCCCTCCCTCAGGACTATCTGCTGTTAATGGCCCATCAATGCCCTGCCCAATGACTCACAGGTAACTCCCCTCGGGAGCCATCTCTGCTTAATGGGCAATCAAGGACCCATTGTGTGACTCATAGAATGACATCAGCCCATTGTGAGATGCTCTGCCCAGGGGGGAGGAGCCAAGCATTCCCACCTGGATATAATCTGCAGTTTGAGACAGCACACCACTGACTGGATTCCCAGAGGAGAGGAGCTGCCAGATCTTTCTACAGGATCACTGCTTCAACAAGACTGCTTCATTTGGACTGCTACCCACCACCCTAACAAACAGGGTATCAGGTTGTATTCTGACTCTGCCAAGGGTCTTTTTGTTTGTTCCTTTTACTCTTACRTTTATTTTATAGTTTTCCTATTAAATAGTATGTCTRACTTAGTCTCTCACTGGTTTTGCTTTCAGACCAGTACAAGAGGTGATGAGTGTATTAAGAATAGTGTGCTGTGTTTGTAACCCTAAGATAAGGAAACTACAAGTTGTGTAGACCCCTTAGGATTGTGACTTTTGAGAAGTGACCTAAACAAGGGTGGATGAAGAACTTGTAAATCTATCATGATTGTGAGAAATGAGATTCACTTTCTTGTAAAATTTATATAAGTTTAATAAAAAGACAGTAAGAGACAATAAAGCAGATTTTTAATGGCTGGGTGATWGGCATTCAGCCAAAAGCACACCTAATAACCCAAAAGCACCTCTTAAAATATATCAGCTTGTTGAATATTTCATGCATGATTCAAACATTCCTATTAGATGTTCTCCCTGTGAGGTCTTAATCCCCCCCAATCTGCTCCCATTCCATCTTGTAAATTCGTTTCTTCTGGTGGCGCTATTCTGCTGCTTCTCTGATAATTGGTGTCCATAAATTCTTCTCCTGGGACTCTGTTTTCTGTCATTGTTATCTTTGTCAAGATAGAATAAGCCACAAATGTGAGAAATTTCCTTCACTGGGTAAAGGAAATGAGAGAATGCAAGAGAAATTACTCTTTTCTGGGTTATATAAACAAAAGCAGTCTTTAATACCATGCTATAGCCTAAAAATATATTTTTTTAATCACACCACTATTTCTAAGTTTCATTAATAACAGAAATAAAAGAAACTATATTAATACAGCAAAAATTTCTAACATTATACACATATCATTCACTTCAACATTTGYGAAAAGCCAACTTTATAATACGTACTTATAACTGATGAACTTGYAAACATATAATGACAAACTAGCAAACATCTAAAAAAACCTCTGTAAAATGACCATGGTGGACGTGCACATGGAGGGGTTAACCCCTGTGTGCTCTCGGCCTGGCCAATAATGGTGTGCTTTACTTTACAGTACCTTGCTGTGGAGTAGGTTCCTTTGAATCACCAGATACACGGGAGCAAACCACTTGGAATCTTGTCCATGGGTGGGGTGGTTGGTGACAAAACTTGCCATTGCACGTTGATATTGGGTCAAAATATCCTAACCCAGCCAGCCATGAGGGCTGGAGTGAAGAAACAGTCAGCCTGTGCATTCATCTGCACTTTGGTGAAGCAAGTGGAATGATTTTGCTTTCCAATTTTGGGGTCCATGGTACTTTCAATACTATTTATGCTGTGGTGTGCCTGGAGGAGAGGTGCTCCCCTGACTTAAACTTGCCCCTGTTGGCTGCTCCGRACACTTTCTTGAAGTGTGAACTGGAGACAAAGTCCTAAAAAATGRGGGAGTAGTGTCATGGGAGTAAGGCTGATGATTTTGTCAAGTCTAACAGGTACCTAGAGTTATCACCTCSTGCAAGGCACCTGCCCTTTTCCTCCCACACCCGGGAAGATTCAAAGCAGGCCCTGACCCTTAGGGTTTTCAGGCTTTTCTAGTGTTGCTTTTGTTTGTGAAAGTCAGTTTCTGCCCATTTTGGGCCTCACTTAACACAGGCGTAGCTCCGACTCATGGCAGGACAGTGCACAGCCTCTGCAGCCACACCCACAGGGCTTTGTTTGAGGTGAAAAGATTGAGAAAAAGGAGTTTAGCAACAGCTTTTGGTGGTGAGGGCTGGGCTGGGCTGGTGTTCCCATGTGGGAAAATGGCAGCTGCCGGTGACTTATTAAAATATGAATATTGATCTAATATCGATATCCAACTGTGATGGAAAAAACCCTCTAACAGTTCAAGTTAGAAAGTGTATGTTTATTGCGATGCCAGGCAGCTCGTGGGATGGCTCCCTAATGCACACTGCGAAGATCACAGGTAATTACAAAGCCTTTTATTTACGAAAGTGTTGAATACACAAAATACAAATGCATATTCACACCCCTGTCGCTTCCTCTTCTCTGCTTCATATGCTAATTGACAAAAAGGTCATTAAGCATGCGTAGTTTGTTCTCTGAAATGAGTCGGTGGGGTTTTTATGAGGAGTGGTCACCAAAAGGACGAAGTAAAACAAGTCTTCCTCATCTAAACTTTCAACCCTTTCAAAGCAGATGTGATTGATGAATCCTTGGTAGAACTCCTTGTTTCCTGTTTTCCATGGCTATTTCATGATTTCTGGAAACAGGAGGTTTGCAATTGTCTTATGTTCCTGGGATTTCATTGATCAGTTTCCCTGTTTTTCACTGAAAACACAGCTACACAAACATGAAGCTGACAAGCAATGAGTGAGTAGATCCAGGATATTTTATCTCAGATCCAGCTTATTCCAACTATCCTCTA
>CADDXX010000215.1:194849-247468 GCA_902810485.1 Alauda arvensis
ACTTTCTACTAATTAAACTTATTTGGACTTGGAATGGTTGGATGGATGGGCAGAATCCAATGGGATGAAGTTCAGTAAGTCCAAGTGCCGAGTCCTGCACTTTGGCCACAATAACCCCTGCAGTGTTACAGGCTGGGGATGGTGTGGCTGGACAGTGCCCAGGCAGAAAGGGACCTGGGGGTGCTGGTGACAGCAGCTGGACATGAGCCAGCTGTGTGCCCAGGTGGCCAAGAAGGCCAAAGGCACCTGGCCGGTATCAGGAATGGTGTGGCCAGCAGGAACAGGGAGCTCATTCTTCCCCTGTACTGGGCACTGGTGAGGCCACACCTCGAGTGCTGTGTCCAGTTTCGGGCCCCTCAGTTTAGGAGGGACGTTGAGATGCTTGAGCGTGTCCAGAGGAGAGCAACGAGGCTGTTGAGGGGCTGGGAGCACAAACCCTGTGAGGGGCCCTGGAAACCCATAAACCCTGTTAGGGGCTTGGAACACAAGCCTTTTGAAGAATGACTGAGGGAGCTGGGGTTGTTTAGCCTGGAGAAAAGGAGACTCAGATGTGACCTTCTCACTCTCTACAACTTCCTGAAGGGTGGCTGTGCTCAGCTGGGGCTTGGTCTCTTTCTCCAGGCAACAACACACAGAACAAGAGGACACAGTCTCAAGCTGCGCCAGGGGAGATGCAGGCTAGATTTAAGGAGGAAGTTTTTCACGGAAAGAGTGGTCAAATACTGGAACCATCTGCCCAGGGAGGTGGTGGAGTCACTATCCCTGGATGTGTTTAAAAAAAGACTGGATGTGTCTCTTGGTGCCATAATGTAGTTGAGGTGTTAGAACATGGGTTGGACTCGATGATCTTAAAGGTCTCTTCCAACCTAGAGATTCTGTGATTTGGAGTGCCTGATCAATGGGGTATTATCAGAAGTCATTGAGAGAGCAGCAGTGGGATTCAGATATGCTTCACTGGAATGGGAAGGAAAAACACTCTAAATTCAATTTTTCTTTGCTATCTTGTCATTTGTTTAACGGTGTGGAAGATATTTGGTTGGGATGAATGGTGCTTGCCAGTTGAATTTTTCATCTAGACACTTTTAAATCAAGTTGGTGTTCAGGGTTTTGAGCTGTATTTTTCATGTCTTATGAAATACTGCTACTCATACCACCTATAATAAAAAAAATCTCTTACGGTGGTATAATTGTTCTGTGCTTAGTCTGAGCATTAATCTTTAATAATTTTTACATAACGATGATGAAATGCTAGTGTTTCTTCTTGATTATAGGCAAGGATCAGTGAGTCATATAAGGTACTGAGATTTGGGTTATATTGGCATGCCTACAGTGGTAGTTCTCCAGATCCTGTTCTGGGTTCTTCCACTGAAATCCTGGGATATAAAATCAAGTTCAGGGTTTCTCTGGAGATCTGGCAACTGAATGTGCTGCTTTAGCGACTTTCTAAGACACAGTTAGAGAGTTGTAAGACCCAGTTAATGAAATTGCTTTGGCACTTTGTTAAATTGAGGTTATTTGGAATGATTCAAAACTAGGTTCAAGCCAATAGTGCTTTCAAGTGCTAATTCAATGGAACTTTAGAATATTCTTAAGCTTGTGTAGCAGAGCAGCTTTTCTAAATTCCAAGTGAATTAAGATGAAACAGGTAAAAAACCTTTTGTAAGCTATAAACCAAGCCTCAGAGCCTGTCTGGGTAAGAGATGCAAACCACACGTTTACATAGTGAAATCTTTCTTTTTTGCAAAAGAGTAAATGCAGAGTAAAAATCTGCAGCAAGAAACCTAAATTCTTAAATAATGGTCATTGTCTTTACAGTATGTTTGTGATGCTCTATTCCTCTACTTCCCTCCCGGATAACAGCATGCCTGACTTTGAGACTCTTCCAGGAGGTTTTTGTCTCTGGTGTACATCACTGGACTTAGTCCCCTTGCTCAGAACATGCTGAATATGCTTAGTTTGTCTGAGCATATATGACTGAATTTGCTCAGTTTGTCTTCTTTTCAGGTGAGGAGAGAGCTCCATCCTCCCTGTGCTTCCAGCCTGAGCCCTCTCTGTTGAACCAGAGAGGTGTTGTATCCATGGCCACTGGGTTCTGGAGGTACTTTGCAGTTATCTGTAGAAGTAACCTGCTTAGTGACAGCTGCTGCCAGATGGATGTGCATGTTGACATGTAACATGTAGGAGCCATTTTGTCCTTCAATGGTTGGTAAATATCAGCTGATCCTCTTTTCTTGTAGAGAGCAACAGGAAAAGTCACATCACAATGTACTGTCTGGATTGATGTAGGCTCTGACTTATCAAAGCTTGAGGAAAAATAGCAAAGAATCAAGGCAATTTTGCATAAAAAAACTGAGAGAAATCTCTATGGAAAAGGTAATTGCTGTACAGAACCAGGATCCCACAAATTATTAAATCTGACCCACACAACCTTTGTGTAGTGGTCAGGAACCATTTATCTCCTCTGTGAAGAATACAGGTTTCCATTCCTCAAATTCAATTTTTGTATGAGTTTTCATGCCCAAGATGAATGATTTTTTTTTGTTGTTTTCAAAACACATCTACTCTATATAGAATCCCAGTGGAGGTAAAGAAAGAGCTCTCAACTTCATGAGGTAAATCTCATATAGAAATACAAGCAATGGTCTCCTCTAGCTACACTGAAATAAGAACTATGTACATTCAATCTTTGACAAGATATTTGCCAGGAATTAGCTTTATCCTTGTAGGATCAGCTGGTGAATGTGAAAGGTGTACTTCTGAGACTGGGTTTTTGTCCATGCCTGTTGGGGATGATGAAACAGGCCTTATAATTATGCTTGGCAAAAAGACTGTGATAATATGAAATCTATAAGCAAGGTAGAAATGAAAGCCAGCTTCAACATCTAAAAAGCCAAAAGCTGGTCAATGAGTGGCTAGAAAACAATGGCTTGGCCTGGCCACAGGAGAATCCCCATGATTAAACAATACCCTAAGAAACTCAAAAGAATGCTGAAAAGTCCAAAGGTTGAAGGGACTTTGCTAACATGGCAAGGAAGAAAAAAAGAGTTTTCGGAAGTAGATTTTAAGGTTTAAAATGTAACAAATATGGTAATGTAGTGTCCTGGTTTAGGGCAAATCTGGGAGGAAACCTCCCAAATGGAAGTGTCTCTCTCTGGGAAGCAAGCTGGAACTGCCCCTCCCCCCTACTGGTTTGGGAAAAGAGATGAGTGGAAAAAACTATTTATTTAACAAAAAGAAAAAGTGCTTACAAACCTAGAAGTTAATAATATGAAACAATAAAACCTGGCAAAATTGAAAGAGTCCTTGCTGTGGGAGCCCGGCTCGCTCAGCCTTTATCAGTTCTCTCTGGCGCTGGAAAATGCCGGCCTGGGCCTGGCCCGGTGGCCCACCCGTGTCTTCTCCTGGTGCTCTCGCTCTCATAGATTTTTCAGTCCAGAGCAGGTTTAAAAAGTCCCAAGAGAAAAGGAAAAATAACCAGTCCAGGGAACTTCTCTGCCCTAGGTAGCTAAAACTAACTAAAAGCAAAGGAGATCTCTGACGCTGCTTCAGACGAACAGTCCAGGAGCTGGAATGTGGAGGAGGAGCTGCTTCTCTCAAAACAAAACTCCACGCTTCTCTTTTCTCCCCCTTCGCTCTAGGAACCAGTCTTAAAGCTACAGAACACAATATGTAACACAGACACAACAGACGATTTGGGGACAGAAGCATCGTACAGTCACCCTAGGACATGTAGTAACTCTTACAGGCTACATGTAAATTCTATAGAATTTTGTGTCTTGTGCTGATTGGTTACTGTGAATCAGAATAGTCAGGATAGGAAAATATATAATGTATTGTAACAAGATTTTAGCTCTCTCTTGCTCTTCCTCCTGCTTGCTCTCTCTCTCTGCGGCTTACCCTTAGCTGTGACTTGCAGCCTGGGTAAGCCCCTCCTTTGTTACCCATGACCCTTGCAATAAGCTGTATGTTCAAAGAGCAGTTTGGACTCCAGAGATCCCTTTGTACTGTCACAGAACCCCACAAGATTCCTACACATGCCTTTGGGGATGTGTTTGCTTGTACAAGGCAATTCAAGGAGTCCTGACAAAAACCCTGTTTCAGAAGCAGTATGGTTTCCACATTCCAAATGCATATCTGCATTGCTGTCAGCGCCACTGTGCTTTGGGTGTTCTCCACATTGTCATTATTTGCTCAAACTTCCATGGGATCATGTGAATACCATGTTATGAACAGGAATTCATAATGTGATATTCATGTGATCCCGTGGGATCACATTGTTGGATTTCTGGCATCAAAAGGAAATGTGAAATGAGGACACATAGCTGGAGGTTGTCTTGATTAATTTCCTGTATGTGATGCAAAAAAATCGATATGCTTGATAAAGCAGAAATTGAAGTAATTTTATTTTTCTTACATCTGCAGTGATTTTCTAAAGGCTGCTTTGTATATAAATTTATTTTTTTAGTTCAGGCCTCGACCTTCCAAATATTTATGTTTGTTGAACAACTGCTTATCTGGAGGATTTTAGTGGAAAAATTACCATAGAATCAAGTATTTTTTTAGAAAGCAATCTCTTGCATACGTCACAGTTTAAGAGTAAGGCTTTGTGATGCAAAAGAGACCATTAAATATCATACTCTCTATCTGAGAAATTATTAACTACAGAGAATTCAGTTTAGTATGAAAGAAAACAACCTTCAAGCCTAGCTTCTGCCTTAGGAAAAAAAGAAGTTTTGAAATAATGGTTTTGAATTTTCCGAGTTTATTTCACCCTTGGTTCTTCCATGTCTTTAGGTAAACTGTCCTTTTTACTGGCTTAGAAATTTTACCTTATTTGCTTGTTTGAAAAACTAAATCTATATTTGGGAGACAGAAAGGAAATGGATAGAAGTAGGTATTATTTTTATTTCTCTCTACTTGGAAGCTTTTAAAGTAAAAGGAAACCATCTGAAGAGAATTCATAGATGGATATTTAAGACTAGGAATTATTGGACAGAAGTGAAATAGACTGAGATGATGATTTAACAGGCAAAGTGTTCCTTAGCTTTTGTGACTTAAAGGCTTTGAAAGCACAGAACTGAGAGAAATGCATGAGAGAATAATTTTTTTCCCTCTCCTCTTTTCTGGACTGTAAATGTAATCTTGAGAGGCTTTTTAAACAATTTTTGTCACTTTTGTTTTAAAAGTTTTCAAGGCCAGAGCCTTCACTGGACAATCCTGCCCCAACTATGATACAGTTTTTTCTAAGTGTAGAATAGTCTGGGTAGAATAATCTCAGGGGAAACATGCAGCTCATTGTCCTTATAAACTGTCCCAGTTCTCTGCTCAAACAGTGCCTCAGCTGTCAGTAAGGTACCCCTTGTCTGTAAGAATGCAGTAGAAAATTGCTACACATAACAAGGCATAGCAAAGTAACAGACTTCATATGGATTTACTAAACATAAATTCTGAAAATCAGTTTCTTAAGAGATTGGGGGAGCTGATAATGGAAAGCAGTTCTGAAAACATTTTTATGCTGCTGGTTGCGGACCATCCTGATCTAAGCTGGGCTCAGGCCAGCTGCGTTTGTGCTAGTAAGATTTAACTTAGTTGTTATTAGAATATCATCTGCTGTATCAGTGGGCCTTGTGTCCAGCAAACTACCAAATCTGCTTGGGGAGCAAAAGCAAGTTCCTGACGTGGGGGACAAGGGAGGCTGTGGGTGAGGATTGTAGAACTGTATGGCTATAGATCATCTCAGAACAGAAGAATACTACCACAGTCACCTCTTTGAATAGGCAGAGGAAATTACATAACCTGGTAATCCCTATTTTTTTACTGTTTAAACATTTTCTGATGCATCAGGAAGAGAAATGTGCTTCATTTACAACTCAATTCTTACAACGTTAATGTTTATCTGTAGGAGATATTGGGGTACACAGGACAGGGAGCTGTAGATTTAATTAGCATGGTTAGTTTGATAGACCAAGGTGCCTTGGCAGGAACAAACAGAGCTTTGAAGATGACAAGAAGATTGGATCAAGTCTGGAGACAGGAAAAAGAAGATTGAATCAAACCTCTGCAAGCAAGAGATGTTGTAAAATGTATAAGTTTGTTTGTGTGATGTTTAACATAATCATTGTAGAAAAAAATTACTAACCCTCCTAAAACAGTATATAAAGATTTGGAAAATCTCAGTAAAATCTAATTCTGATCACGAATCAGGGTTCCCATCTCTCTCAATCCCTGACAGTGGCTGGCTGCTCGTGGCTTCTGCTCAGCCATTCCTCTTGGGAGAGCAGGCAGGAAACCTGCGTGTCTGGGGGTGCTTGTGTGCATCCTCTGCAGCTGTCCCTGGGCTAGCGTTGCAGGAGCAGTCTGTCTGTAGCACTTGTTCTCTCCTGACAGTGGGAAGCTAAAAGGGAACATCCCAGCCTGCCCCAAGAAGCACAGAGACATGGGCAGGGGTTGCTCAGTGCCAGGGACAGCTGGCTGCCTGGAAGAATAGGCAACACAGCCCAGAAGAATCTCTTCATCTGGAGAAAAAGGTAGAAATCCTATGCCTTAGGCGAGAGGGAAAGGAACCATCAGAGAGATGGAAGGAGGCATTGGTACCACCTTCATCAAAATTACCATTGGTCTTGTTGAGTCCTTTTCCATCAAATTTAGGGGTTTACCCTCATGCAAACTTGATTGTATGTTCTAGATTTTTAAATTTTTTTGCTTTCAGACATTTCCTTCTTCCTCCCTGGAGTTGCTCTCTGGTCACCTCTTCAAGTCTTTATATTACCTATGTTTCTGAAAGGTGTTACTCAGGTTCCATTGCCTCACTTTCAAATAGTCCAGGAGTATGAAGACAACAGCCAAAATTCCTAATAAATAAAAAGTGCATGATTTTGAACTATGCAAGCATATTCTGCAATAAAATAGTGCAGATGAATCTACTTGATCACAATGTGCCTTTAGCAGAACTATTTGTGAGACTAAACCCAGAAAAGTTCTTTAATATTCTCTAACCTGTCAGTCCTGCACTGCCAAGAAGTAGCAGGGTTTTACTGCACTAGTCCCATGTGCTGATGTCAAAGTTGTATTGCAGAGGTCAGTAGAGAGAAAAAAATACTGTAGTGGTGTGCAGTAACTCAGAAGTTAATTTAACCCTTGATCCCGTCTCCTTACTAGGGGAAGAGCAAAGATCTTCTGTCAACAGATTGTTTGTCAGAGCCAAAATGATTTATTGTAGATTTGACTCTTCCTTTCCCCTCAGTTGAAGTTTTTTGGTGGTAAATCTTTCTGGGTGAAACATTAAAGTTAATGCTTAGAAAACTTTTATTTAAAACTCTTTCACCAAGAAGTCATTTAAAATAATATTATGAAACCTAACTGTCCATTTTTTTTATTCTCTAGGAAGAGTTGTTACAGTATTTAATTCTGAATTTTTAAAAATTAGGTTCTATCACTTAAAATCTCATGTTGTCTTGCCCTCATCACCTCCCTACAATTTCCCTACAGGTATCTGCTGAAAGTAAGGGAATTGCATTGTTCCTGAAGTTAAATGAGATTTGTCTTTCTGCAAGCTCTGTTCATCTGAGTGAAAAAACAGAACATGAAAATGAAGGATCTGTTAACTGCTTTGTTCCAAACAGAGCTTCCACCTCCAAATAACAATACTGAATTTGTAAGCAAGTTTTAAAATTAAATTAATTTATAAATTAAAATTTCTAAATTAAGCCTCATGGAGCTGGGACCAATTTGTTACCTTTAATTTAATTTACTCTGTACATTCGAGAGAGGTTGAAGCAGTGATCACATACTGGTTAAGAAACATGGAAAAGACTATGTCTGAAATGGAGAACTGTGTTATTTTACTGGGATTGCTGTTCTTTGATATACAGTCCTTTAAAATACACTTGTTAAGCAAAGATTATTACTAACACTGCAGATGAGCACAGACATGAAGATGCAAGAAAATACCTCTGCCACTAAATGCAATTTAGTAAAATTTATTGTATTTGAAGGTTCTATAATCCTGTTTATTGTCTGAAATAGTAAACAGCACCCTTCTGGGCTGTTTACTGGGTTTATGGAATTTTAGATAGTGGGTGCACTGACACTGGAGTTGACAAATCTGTCAATTCTGACAGGATCTGAGCTGGTTACTGTGTAGACTATGGCAGCACTGTTCAATACAGCTGAGGATTTGGGCTTTCAGAAAAGGGCCGTACAAAGCAAGGAAATAAACTGGGGGTTTTACCTGAATGAGCATTCATTTGAAGCAAAAGCTGTGTGAATGTATTGGAATGTGCACGTATCTGGTTTTAGGTGAAGAAGCGCCTTGGTTCCTATGGCTTGTAAATAGAAAAATGCTTGGGTTTTTTTCCCCCCCTTGATACCAAGCATAAATAATTTAAAAATGTGGGTGGGGCAGGTCGACTGGAGTTCTGAGAGACTGTATCTAAAGTTCAGAAAGGTGCTCTGTAGAGAAGATCTGTTGAAAGGCATTGATTGTAACAAGCGGCAAAATATTTACTGGGGTTTTTCAACTGTTTTTGCAGGGGTTATACTCCTGCCTTTCTGCTATCCAGCATTTGTTTAGATTAAAATTGCTAAGATGCCATGAACTATGTGATTGTAGCAAAAATATTTTTAAGTGGACAAAAGGTGTGTTCAAGTCACAGTTTGTAGCAATATCTTTCAGATCTTGGCCTTCCTGTGGATGGTCAGTGAGTTCAGATGATTTTATTTGTTTCCTGGAATCATGACCTACTCTATTTCTGATTTTGGTAAATTCTGTTATTGTGCTGATTCTGTGTATTGCATTGTGATCTCCACAGAGGAAAACTGTCTTTCTTAAAAAATAAATATGCTTAACTTTTTATACACACAATGATCAGCAAAATATTAATTGTGTTCATGATAAAATAATGCCAATTTCTGAATTTTAGTTCACTCATGGATAGCTTCTGAAGATCTATACATTCTCTGTCTTAGTGTCTTGTTAACCTTGTTTCTGAAGTTGGCACACTGTAAACAATTGGTGATGGTGGCATTAAATAAAATAACTTTCAAAGTTACTGGCTAGTGATTGGACTGATTAAATATGAATTAGATTCACAATAACCTGATAGAAAGACATTTTATTTTCTGATGTGTTTAAGTTTATGAAGATGTTATGTTACATTGTGTCTTATAATATTATGCTAATTTAGCATAGGATTTTGTGATGTGCTTTACCTCATTATAATGTTTTCTAACTTCAGAGACATTTATTACCAAGAGGCACAAGACTTTGGTCATTTGATAAAATTTGTAACTAATGGAGTGGAAACATTTTAAAGGCTACCCAAGTAAAATGCAGCGTGTATGTGTGTACAAAATTTGAAAAGTAATTGTAGGAATGGACTTTATGCTTCTTAGTAAGAAAAGTCACTGACTACTCTGGTTTCCAGACTGGACCTTAAAAACACTGTTTTAAGTGGGTCAATCTTACCAGAATTCCACAGAGGTCCAATAAGGTGTCTGAAGAGGAAGAATCAGCTGCTTCGTTTTGCTAGTCTAAGGTAATTTATTATTTTTTCATGTCCTCAGTGTGGATATTTTTTGTTTGAGTCATTGGCAACCAAAATTGCTTCATATGAAATCGACAGGCATCTTGCAGGAATGGCCTTGGAAGCCAGTCCTTATTTGTTTAGTTTTAGCTAATACCCATGTGTATGCACAGCTTAAGAAAACACCAGTGATTTAAGTGAGAGGAAAGGGGAATTAATTCAGAGCCTGAAGCAAGAACAGTCCTTTCTTTTGATTACATTTCTGGTGTCTAAATCTGAATCCAGCATGCCCTGGATCTTTCTCTATTAGTGTGCTGTCAGATATCTCAGGGTGAAATTCATCTCCCTACTTTTTACAGTACCAGCAAAAAGCAGAGCTAGAAGAAAGATACTATATAAAAAAAGGAATTATTCTATCTTTAATCTTCCTTTGTAATATAAACCCAGCTCTCTCCACCTCTTCTTTCTCCAAAATACTGCCCCCATCTCCTGTTGTCATGTTTTTCCTACTTGTAATCCTTCTTGATACATGAGCAGGTCCTTGGCAGTTGTGTTCCCACATGCAGCAGTCTGAAGCGTGGAGCTGCATGCATTAGATACATCCTGCAAAAAGCAGAAAATCTTGCAACAAAAGAGCAGAGTTTTGGGAGACAGTACTCAGAAGCACAGTTATTTTGTCGTGTGCTGGGCAACACCATTGTATGAATCAAAGAAGAGTAGGTCCTATCCTGAGGGACAGATGCTCTCTGAAGCTGCAGTGCTGTAATACAAAGACAGTGTATCCATGGATAGGAAGCACCTAATTTATGCTTCCTTTCAGGAACCTGAAAAGGCACTTCATAGCACTTAACTAAAGAGTTGAAAGGCAAATAAGTATAAAAGACCTGATTGCAAAATAGCACCAGTGGATCTTGGTTTGGACTGACATTGTGAAACTTTCGTGCAGAGCAAAATCTCTTAATGGATATTGCTTGTATTTTGACATTTGTAATCAACCGCTATGGAGTAAAAGGAAGAGCTTTACTGTCTTGCCTGCAGACCGTAGAATTACTGTAAGGAAAAAGGTTGCAAAGTAAACTTTAATAGTTACAGGTGAATAGGACTGTAATGAATGGATAAAATCTATTGCTCAGAAAATGAATTGTGTGTTCAGATAGCAGAGGTTCCCTTTTTGTGAGATTAAAGCACTTCAGCCAACCAACAGAATTGTGTCTTCTCTGCCAATGGCAGAACTCTTTGGCCAGTGAAAATGAGGGTTGTGTTAATTAACACAATAACATTGAGCGGGTGGAAGTGGCAGAACTGAATCTGCCCAGCAAGATTTGAGGATACACAAGTATGTGTTTTTTTGACCTCTATGTGCCTTCTGAAAGTAGTATCTTATACAATCATGGGTTTAATGGGATGCTTCCCCAAAAGGTTGCAATATTATAACAAGAAAATATAAGCTAAAAAATTAGAATTGTTGTAAAATTAATGATTCCTGTTATCTCCATAAACACAGATCACTTGAACACTGAGAATCAATCTTAGAACTTTTTCCCTTCCTACTCTCACCATGTTTACTTCATGCCCATCCTCTTGATAATTCCTTCATTTTTTAGAGAAAATGACAGTAAAGACTAGTTTGCTATCTTTTTTTATTTTGTTGAGCTGTCTTTTTCAGTTTGTTCATATCATTATTTCCTTTCTAACTTGATCTCTGTCAGACTGCTGAGCTCAGAGGATACTCAAAGTCCATGATTAATGGCAAATTATGTCAGCACAAGTGGGGCTGGAGTCAGTAATGAGCAAGGGGAAAAGAAACYGGATATCTACAGGATAACAGAGGTTCTTTAGTGCTCAATTGCTGGTCAAYGCCAAGAGCAGCCAGTAAAAGGCAATGTTAAAATATTTGACACAAAAAACCTAGTAACATATAATGTAAATTAATTCTTAGCATTTATAAGGGAAAATAAGACAATCCAACTAGAGTTTTTAAGGTGAATTCATAATTCTTTCTGTATATATAGGGTTGAACTTGGAAAATTTTGTGCTTATGTTGATGACATGGTAATAAATGGTAAAAATAAAATTTATGGTAGATTTAAAGTCCCTCATGCAATGTACCATTTGATGAACATAATGCTAGTGGTCTAAGCTTGCTCCTCTGATAAGGACCTTGCCTTCGCCTTACAGTATCTTACACTTGATGCTTCCAACAATGAGCCTGAAAGCTGCACTACAAAGAGAGGGAAGCTGAGACAGGGAGGGATTTGTGTCAAATGTTATGCTTCAGTTKTTTCACCTTCATTGTAACTAATTCCTGTCTTGTCAGGTTTTGGGTTTTATTAGTTCATATTTTCTGTTCTTTTAGATCAAYGTATTTTTAGCCTTTTTGAAAAGGGCAGGACTGGTCTTTTGTTCCAATTTGGGACTGACCTCTAGGGAAACTATGCCCTAGATAGATGTTCTTTCTGTTCTTTGTACTTGTCAGTGTTTCATGCCAGAGGTCACAGCTGGAGCCAGGTTGTTGGTCACCAAGAGGATGCTCCCAGTTTGTGCAAGCAGCMCTGTCAACATTGGTTTTAAGTGTTACTGTAATGTGAGAGCCTGATTTCAACACTAAGTCCAAGAGCTCCTTGTCTCAATGAATTTGTGTCGTGGAAACAGGATGCATTGCTGAGGTGAATTCCACGTTCTGTTATCTAAAAGAGCCTTTGTTTTTTCACCTCAATTCAGCTTTCTCTCAGGTAAACTTGCCCACACAGTTAAGTGTCTTAATGTATGGTCCTATGGGGCATATTTCACTGATGGACTTACACCTGTTCTAGAAAGTCACCCCTGACTCCTGTGAACCTTCTACCTGTGGGCRTTAACTTGATAAATGGTTTAGAGAGGTCTGGAAGGATGAGAGTGGTTCTTGCTTATCGTTGGTTGATATGAGGAGGCCATCTGGTAGTCCTTTGTCTGCCCAGAGCCTGGCCTGAATCCAGGCTGCAGGACACTACACTGCATTCAGCTGTGAGCCCTTCATTAGCTCTTAGCTTGTTTTCCTATGACCTTTAATCAAAAGGATATGAAGTAACAGTTTGGCTGTGATCCATGTATTCTTGCTGCTTTTTATGAGGAAAACTCTCACTTCTTTGAAATACGGTTTTGAAGGATGGAAGTAAAATTTCCTCTCCAAGTCAGACATTTGCAGTTGTCACCACCTAGAAGGAAAAGGCAGGTATTATCTTCTTAGGTACACACTSTGAGCCCAGGGCTGTGGGCTCAGGACCTTTCTGAGCTGAAAGTGGTGTCTTTGACTTTTCCCACAGGATTTTTCCAGTTCTTTTTGAGCCACTGTACATCCACAAGCACTTCCACAGTAGAACTCCATCTTCTGGAAATAAGTTTGTTTCTGCTAATTTTACATGACTCTTGGTTCTTGTTTTGGAACAGAGAACAATCATTTCCTCTCATGTTCTGTACATTACTCAACACTTCAATCTGTGAATTGAAAATGTTTTTACTGTTTTCTCTGAAGTTTTCTATTGATAGAGAAAAATTAACATCTCATAATTTGCACCCTTTGCATTTCCTATGATAAGAGAAAGGCAGTATAATGTCTTATTTTTGGTGTAGGCTGATGATGGGTGAAAATCTCCACTGGCAGAATAAAGCAATTTATCAAAGGTTTTTGACATCAAGTCTTAAAAATGTCTTTGCTTGTTCTGGCCTTGTTATATTCTATACCTGTTCACAYAAGCAGTTTGTTTTAGACATGGGAGTTGTTTGTTCTGAGTTCTAGAACTCTGTAGTCTCATGGGGGTGGTTTAGCTTTACCCAGCTATCCAATTGGGAACCCAGTGGGAGTGGCTTTAGCGAGGCATCCACGCGGAACTGGGAAGACATCTGAATTTCTGTGGAATGTTCTCTTTCAGAAGTGAGGGAGAAGACACTGTAACTTTCCAAAGAAAGAAAATTTTTTCAAGTGTGGGTATTTCATCTTGGCATTCTTTCATCCAACTTCCTAATAATGTCCTACCTGCTGACTTTTTTTTCCAGTGTACAAATGTTTTTTTGTACATTTATACAAAATTTTCCTGAAGACACCCCCCACCCCAAGCAAGCCCTAAACCCAGACTCCCATTTTTCATACTGACTGGTGCTACAGTTCTCCCAGTGTACAAGGGATTAACTTCTCTTTATATAAATGACTCAAAAATACTMTGTCCTCATACCAAGCACTGATCCCTCGCACAGCAGCTGTCCTGCGAACTTAGAACAAAAGCTTAGCTTTTGCATTTGGAAGTGGGCATGAAAGGAAACCTGAACTCAAATATTTACTCAAGAARCTTAGGTAATAGTGAGCAGCTCTTTAACTGGCTGAAGACGCTGAAAACTTCCTGTATAACACAACAGTTGTTTTACATGGTAAGCTAGAGCACCATATTAGAGTTGCATTTATTACAATTTCTGAAAATTTTAAATGAATATACTGTGATGAAAACCTTTCTTCAGTTTTTAAAGAAAGTTTTACTTAAAATTTAAAACTTAGTAGTGTCCCTCTCTAAAACTGATTTAGATGGAATGAAAACTGGGTTTAACAAAAGCCTATCTGAGCTGTAAAATCCTGTTGGAGATGTGAGTGCTCAATAAAACCTCTGAATTAATTAAATCACTGTAATAAAATGTTGAATTCACTTTCTATATTCAGGTTTTTCTTCTTAAGTCTGTTTAACAGTATCTTTTGACTGATTTATAATTATATTATTTCTGCCGAATTTATAGAAATATAAATTTCTATAAATTCGGCAGAAATAATATAAAATGCAGTATGAGATCCTTTACCTCAGAGACCCTGATGCAGACTGGGTAGGGCAGGTGTGAGTCTGAGATTGCAGCTTCTTAGAGAGGAARGAGGAGCTTTGTTCCAGCACACAGAGAAAATCCAGTGGCTCCTGCATCTATCCATCCTTCCAGGAGGAGTGTTGAGAAGGTGAGAGTTTGGGCTCTCCTAAGAACCATGTCCCTGCAGTCCAAAGCATTTCCCCTTGTCCTGCCTATCCTGGGAGGGCTTGCTGCCCTCAGCACAGGTGTGCGTGACCAGCTGCAATCCAGCTGCACACCTTTACGTGTGGCACGCTGGGGACTTGGACATGGGGAATAGCTCTGCTGGAGTCTGTCTCTCTCTGGAAAGGCATGTCTCAGGGCAGTCACTGCCAAACCCTGGTTGGTGATGCATCTCTCCTAATCCTGGGATTTAGACTATCTRCTTTTGCCTTTCTGTAGAGTGGGGGACCCTTTACAGTGGGTTTCCACTCCCATCAGGTTGGGCAATGGCTTAATKATTGTACAGGAGAGTATTGGCTACAATGGACAAAAATACAGGTTATGTTTTTTAGAGGTTTTTACTTTTAGCAGCATGGTTTTGTATAAAGGGGATGGAGCACTAGCTAAGTAGATGATGCTTTATGTCCGTTTTAGGTTTAGGGGGTGGTTTGTTTGCTTTTGTTAAGTTTACAAGCTAAGAAGCAAAATATGCACTGAAATTGTGGGCTAATGAGAATATCTGCTGCATTTTTTCCAGAATTAAGACTTCAGGTGTAACYAAATTTGATGTGTTAAAGACCGTTTGTTTTGCAATATGAGGTCAAATGATCCCTGTGGTGTCTGGTGCAAGAGTGCACAAAGTGTGTCCTCCTTTCAGTTTGTGCTTCATTTACTGAAAGGATTGCAGACAAGACTGTGGAGACAATGGAAAATCCTGTCTGAAGTCATKTTGAATCATTTACCTGCCAGGTCTTGTGTCCTACTTTTTTCTTCCCTTTTTTTTCTGTTGCTTTCTTCCCTCACCCTTCTTGTAAAATTTTGTCTTAAAATTTAGCTATTCACTCAAATCCTTGAGAAAAAAAAAAAAGGCCAAATAGAGTTTGAAAAGCCACTGAAGGGATTAGATCACATTTAATTCTTTTTATATAGCAGACCAAATGATAAAAAACCCCTCTTTTTCTACACTGAAGTTGCTCTGTGCTCCTGTGGTTTTTACTTGTTACAATAATTCTTGGGTGTTTGTTTTTTTTTTTTTTTAATGGCAACAAAAATTGTTCTTTATGTATGATGATTGCATACGAGACCTATCAAAATGGAAGTGTAAAACTCTGTCAGGACAAGCTCTTCTAATACCAGCTGTTGCACTTTAGAGAGTAATGAATGACTACCTTTTTGTTGGGGCAGGTGTTCTTAGGAAGATCAGCATCACACTTCAGGCAATGAGAAGGGATATTTACATGGTGTATGCCATATTGTCAGCCAAACATATTTTACTAGAGCTTTGGTGTGCCCAATCTCACAGCTTTCCCTGTTAAATGTTTAATAGGAAAAGTAGCACAACTGTTGCAATGTATTTGGACAACTTCAGGCCACAGTGCCCCAGCCAAACCATCTGTAGTTATTCTTATCAGCACCTTTTGGAATTCATGAAGGTTACCAAGACATAAACTGTTCTAAGATACGACAGAAGAAGCTGAGAAACAGAATACCAAGAATGCAAGAACTAGATAAAGGAGGCCCATGAAGTGATGGACTATAACCAGTCATATTTTCTGAAGGTTGCATGCTGGATGCATGGACAAGAGAGAGGGTCYAATCAAGTTATGTGTGACCATGTGAACACGTAGCTTTGGAATGTATAAATGTGGTGTAAAGTAAAAAAAATAAACAGCTTCTGTTTAATCATATTGATTGTGTGTCCAGACCCAGCCCATTAGTGCTGCAGCATTACAAAATTAGTTTGGAAACTGCACTAGGGTTGTTAGCAAATATTTTTCAAATACCTGGCTAATTGCTGTTAATAAGTCAGTACTAAGAAGGCACTGGACAGTAGTATCAAACAATCACATGGCAGTTGTAGGATAACAAAGTGTTGCTTGACTATAAATGTTTGTGGGGGAGCAGTTGTGCAGTCCTAGTCAAACTGCAAAACTGTTGGGGGTTAGATTGTTTCTTTTTTTACTTGTATTTTCCCATAAGCTGTTGGGAGACTAACTGCTGGGTACTTGTGGATGCTTGACCAAAACAAAGAGGTGGCCAAAGGTCGGTAGAGTAGTGTTTTGTCTTGGGGAGTTCCCTCACAGGGGGAAGATGACATGAGTTTTGGGGGCAGGAAAAKGATGGGAGTAGGGGGCAGCTGTGGTCTCTTGGTCTTGGAATTTTTGGGAGAGAGGACAGCCAGGCTGTTGCTGTGGGAGGAGTTCACTGTCACCACCAAGTCCAGTTCTGGGAAATCTACCACATCTGCTCGTGAGCCCAGGAATTCTGAGCTCCTCCTGCCCTGCTGGAGCTGGKCTGGCCCTGTTCTGGCCCYGCTGCTTCTCTGGCTCTGCTTTGAGGCTTTTGGCTATGCTGACCTCACACTCCCTCTGTCCTGCTGGGACATCCCTGCCATTCCAGCCACCACYGCAGAGCTTCTGAYCTACCTCATCCACCAGCCAGTGATCTTCCACTGTTCCAGCTTGGTGCTCTCATAGTCCTGCAGGGCCAYYGAGATTAGACTGCCCCAGGCTTTGTGGAGCAAAACCTCTCCATTCCTTCCCATCTTGGCCAAGAAAGCTGTCACAAGGTTTCCTGGTTCTGTTTATTGATAATGCTGTGGTTGTTGTTTGCCTTGTTATACATACTAGTAGAGAACTGTTATTCCTATCCCCATACCTCTGCCTGAGAGCCCTTTAATTCTCTAAATTACAATAATTTGGAAGGAGGGGGGGCTTAAATTCTTTCTTCCAAGGGAGGCCCTGGCCTTTCTAGGAGACACCTGTCTTTCAAACCWAGACAAAAACAAAGGAAAGAGTCCTGTTCCTCCATACATTGCTCCTTGTGATCTTATCTTGACATTTGTGTGTGTGTGTCTGTGAAGTCATGTGCTAAAGTTGTGTGCTGTATCTCAAGTGCTGGTGCTTTGAGAGATGGGAGGTGGTGTAATATGGGCATAACCACAGGAGTGGGAAGAGCTACTTTTCCAARGTTTGTTTCTAGCGATTGCAGACTTCTGCTGCTTGGAGTAGTTAATGAGCTGGTGTTACCTGCTCTTATTCCAGGGCAGCAATACTTGAGTCAGATTGGTTTATCAGTATGGTGCAGTATAGTCTTTTAAAATAAGTCTTTCCATGGGGATGGATTTTTCCCAAATGGCCACTGAAATATTCATCCAATGCAGTAATGTCAGTTTGCTTGTGTTTCTGCTATCATTGCTTCTACTGATGTGAGGAAGGACACYGTTATGCCATTTACAGAACCTGAATTAATTTTTTTGTGGGCTAGGACTATTTCATTGATTTGAGCTATCTCCTTTCTCAGTTAGTCCTGCTCTGCCCTATTTAGTAGAATACCTTAAAAATCTATGTAATTTGTGATGCATTCCTCTGTGGAAAAAACAAGGGCTTTCTTTATGTCCCTAAGTGCACCGTAGTTGAAGGGGACAAATGTCACCAGGTCTTCTGCTGAAATTGGTGGCATTGACTCAGCCTGCTTCCATGATCCAGTTTGTATTCRGCATGTATCGCGCAAATAATGAAATGTGAGCCGGGAAACTGAGGTGGGAATTGTACCTTGGAGCTTATGGAATGCAGCTGCCAGTTCTTGCTAAATCAGGGATTCTGTGTGCTTTATTAACAGCTGCCAGTGCACACACTGGTAGATGTCAACTGCCATCTTCTATCCCTCAGGTTTCCCCACAAAAAATAGTATGGCTTAGAAGGTCATTTCCAGGTAAACCTGAAGGAGAGAACAGTACATTTTAAATGTCATCACTTTTTAGTGCTTTGCCGTTATCTGATGTCAAAGATTATTTTTGCAAAATGTTGTTTATTTAAACAGTAATTCTTTAGTATCTCATGTTGAAAATATTCTCAATGCAATCAAATAATGCCTTATAATATTAATCAGTAAGGAGAATTAAATCATCCTCAAGAGCATAATTATTGTTACTGCACCTAGTATGCAGCAGAAATTATTKGTCAGGTACAGACCAGGTATGGATGTCTTCAAAGAGCATCATTAAATGCAGCAGATAAAGCTGAAATTTATGATCTTAGTATAGTGACTTTAAACCAAAAGCAGTGAAGTTACTGAGCAAGTTGAAAATCATCCATGATTTCATGAATTCCACCTCCCTATCTCACCAAACTCTAATTGTGTGGAAGAGCCCCGAATTGTCTGTTTTCCTGGTCAGCTGAAAAAGCAACTSGCTAATCAGGCATTGCAGTGCTCTTCACCATCCAGAGGTCAGTGAAAGGAAGGGACAAGGTCTTGTTCTGCCTTGCTTGAGAGATGTGGAATTGGGAGGAAGGTGTTTGAGAGGGAAAATCCAGCTCAGRCCCTCTGTTTAAGCAGGAAAGGCAGGTGTTCCTGCTTTTTTTTTGYTTCAGTCATCACCTGAAGTGCWAATGATACGCTTTTCAGAGCAGTARCTAAGGAAGTTTCTTCCATCCCCAAATTAATAAACTTAGTAAATCATATCCAGCATGTTCTTTAGTGGAAAATTTCACAATTTCTACTGGTACTTACAGGTCCAATGAGATCTGGGATGTGTGCTCTCTACTAACAGTACAGTATAACAGCTTTCCTTGGCAGTAAAGAAATTGGTCCAGACGCATAACAGGCATGTTTCAGTTTTGATGCACCTTGGCATGTATCACTTCACAGTGACAGATATAAATCCCAGTTCAGATTTTGGATTCCTAGTCAAAAGTTTTGATTACTGGTAAGTTTTGTTCTCTCATACAATTTGGGATGCCTCTTTTGAGATACATTTTCCCATAAGACTCCAAGTGCCTTGTGTGCAAAGCAAGTTCTAGAGGCACTTTAGCACAGCACTGAAAGCTGTAACAGCTGACAGGTCCTTACTTTCATTTCATTTTCTAGGGCATTGGGTTCTCCTGTGCTTTTCTGTAGTTGTTGCTTCATGCTTCTCAGCTGCATGAAGAGAAGAGAAATTGTTGTTGTTTACTTTTGGTGCTAAAACTTGCAAAGGGACCTTGTTTCTTCCAAAGAAATCTCTGTTGAGCTTCCCCAGTTCTGCATTATACAGTACAGTTGTTATGCTCCCTTCGCTCATCAACCTTAATCCTTGAGTGCATATATAGATACAGAACTTCATGGTGTTTTTAAACTGCATTCATGATAATCTGTCAGCTGGGTGCTGAAACTGCTGAACTTTGCACATAGTAGGGTAAGCATTTTCTCAGTTAAAGCAAAAAGCTATTTTTAAGGATGTTTTAGCAGTTCTTAGCTCAGTATTAAACTATTAGTTTTTTAATAGGAAGACAAGACTCAAGCTTAATGTAGAAATTACTGTATAGTTTTATGACCTGTATTATTCAGCAAGCCTGACAAGATGATACTAATGCTCTCTTCTGGTTGTAAATTCTGTAAGATGCTTAGGTACCACATGGTTATAATGTTGGCATAAATATGCTGAAGGATACAGACGTAATTAATTTTTAGATGTTTCTTGTAATTATTCCAGTGATAGATGTCTAAATTTGTCCATAATCTGCTGGAGAATATGTCCCACTCTATTACTGCTTCTTGTAAAGTTTAATGGCTGCAGAGTCTGAAGTTGTGGCTCGGCTGTTGTGTTTTTGTTCTACAAGTGTATTTGTGGCTRCACTAAAATTACAAGCTGAACTGCACACTAAAGCAGTTAGTGGGTCTAACTGGAGGTGGCTCCTCGGCATCACAGCCCATGAGTGCTTGAGAAGGGCTCTTTGGAAGGACTAGTGGGGCTGACAGTGTTCTTAGATCACGGGCCTGAAGTGCCCCAGGTGGGAACAGCRGATGAGTGAAGAGGTAGACGCTCATTTTTGAGGCTGAGCATTGTTTCCTGAAGGTCTGTTTCTGAATTTTGGGAGTATACACAACTTCTCTTGTCCTCACTGAGAAGTTTTTTGTGCTGATGTTCTTCACTAGGTTTTAACTACCAGTGCATCTCAGTGGTTTTCAAAGGAAGGAGGTGGTGACCCCTTGTCAAATTTAAGTATTGGTCTATTTTTCTTTTTTAATTGTGAAAAACTATGGTGTATATATTTTATGTTAAGTCAAAAATATCTTTGGAAATGCAAGAAATAGAAGTTGGTCAATTTACTTATGCATTTTTATTTTGCTGTAGCTCTTGACAAAAGCAGGGACATCATCAGGCCAACAGCACTTCAGTTGCCTTTCATTTGCTTTGATGTACTTTGTAAGTGCCAACAGCTTTCAGAAGTAGGACTGTTTCAGCCAGAGCATTAGGCACGTGGAGCCTCTGGGAGGATTACTACTAGGTGCTGCTGTTCTACCTGAGAAAGGAAGTAAAGAAATAAGATTATATGTGGTGAACACGGACCGTGTGGTATGCAATCAAAACTTGTACAATTTAAACTATTACTCAACTGAATGAATGAAGTTCAGAGAATAAATGTGGACCATCTCCTTTTATTTATTTTCCCTGCAGAGAGAATAACAGAAAATACAGGGGAAAGAGATCAGCCTTTGACCCATGGTGGGCTTTTTATCATGTGTGCTTTGGTAGTCTGACACTCATTCAGTTTATCTGATTGCCACATGGTGAATTAAGTATTTCYATTTTTTAAAGCATGGAAAAGACATGAATATTCTATGAAAGGAGCTTTGCATAAGCATCACTGTTCCTTAGCGAAGAATGCATTTTTCTCTTCTTCCCTTCAACCAAAAGGACTTGAAATTTGCCACTTTAAATGSAACTTTGAATACTGAAGCATTAGGTTGATGGAGATTAGCAAAGCAGCAAGTGTTAGAAAATTATGTACTCTTCAGTGTGTAGTCTTTGTCAAAGCTTTCTCTGTCAATAAAATGTCCAAAGATCCACTTACCTTGGAATTTGGACAAAAAATACTGATTTTTGTATTTGAAAAACTGGTAAGCCTTAGAGAAAAACACTTGCTCATCTTTCTGATGCTTACCTTCATATGGTGTATATTTATAGCATTACTGTTCTAATAATCTTGCACAACTAGCCCTGAAAATAACTGAAGTGTGACTTTGTTGCAATTTATCCTTCTTGCTGAAAGGGATTAAATAATACACATCAAGGGTTAGTGAAAGCATTGCCTTGGATTTTGGATGCTTTTCAGGACCTCTTTTGGAAGGCTCTCTTTGAATTTTTTGTTAAAAAATGCTCTGTAGGAGGAAAAATATCTCTTTGGATCTGTCTATCATTCTGTGAATGTTGTGCTGATAGCARCAGGATACAATGGCTGTCAAAGAAGCCAGGTGCAGGATTTGCTGTCTAGGTGCACTGCAACACTGTGCATGAGTTCAGGTCCACATGCTGTTTGGGGCTTGGTGAGACTGGCATCAGTTGGAGTTTTATATGACATGAGGAGTGCAGAGAAAGACAAGCCTAAACTTGTCTGCCATCAACAACTGTCTCTGTTGGACAAGAGAATATGAAAGAATTTGTAACATTTACTTGGAAAGCACCATCATTTATAACCTGGTCTATCTTTTGATTCTACTGARGCTGGCTGTGCTCTCTGTTCAGTGMAGCTTTGCTGAAGGTGAGCCAGAGTGTCACTTTAGGAATGCTACTCCATTGTTTCTCAGAAGTTCTGGTGAGCAGCAAACTTTGGTCTCTCTGGGTTGCCCATGCAGCTGGCTCCTGGAGCTGTAGCTGGTACTCTTCTCTGTTAGACCATCCTTAAAGTTAAGAACAGGACCCCTCTGGTGGAAGATCAGTTCAGGAATCTGATCACTCTGTCTCCAGAACCAGGCTTCRCTCATGGGTGGAAAGCCTGACAAGATTAGCACTCCCTAGACTTCAATATTTGCAAAAAAGAAAAATTTGGTGGTGGGTTTTTCTTGGTTGGTTGATTTTTTATGGGATTTTGTTGTTGGTTCTTTGTGCATGGTTGTTTTTTGTTGTTTTTGTTTGTTTGTTTTGTTGTGGGTTTTTGGGTTGTTTTTGTGGTTTTTTTTTTAAGTTTGGTTTTGTTGCATAGCTGCTGACTTTAAAATAGATATCTGAGTAATTATGGAGATTAGATACCATCTTAAAAACACAAGTGCCACCAGAACCTTAAAAATCTGTCTTGACCAAAATATGTTTTCAGTGTCTGTTGGAAGGATTTTCTAATATTGCAAAATAAACTGCACAGGGCATTTATGGGTCTCCCAGCACAGCTAAATGTGTTAGTACTACTGGAGAGTTTAATCCATACCACACCTGGATGGTGCCTCATCCTTCTGCCTGGTGAGGCCWCTTAATTTATCCTTGTGCCAGAGGAGCACCCTTCCTGCTGCCTGTTATCTAGGGCAGCGGTGTGACGGGAAGAGTCCCCTCTGTGGCTGTGATGCCTCCAAGGGACTGCTGCTGTTTATTTGGCTGCTGCCTGCTCCCTCCTTGATGACTGGAAAAAGGTACCCAGAGTGGCTGCTGGCAAAGCACCCTAGGCTTGGGGGCTCAGGTCTGACAGCAGCCCACCAGCAGCTCCCCYGTGCCAGGCTGTAAGGACACTCACRTCTAATRTTTGCACYGGAAGGATGGATGAGTCTAGTCAGAGCTCAGGGTTTACCCATGCCCACCTGCACCTCTCAATCYCCAAATAAGAAGCCTTTACCTATTGTCTTTTATCTGCATAAGATGCCATATTTCTTTCAAATCAGGATTGTGGGGGTACAGCTGCCTTGTAACTTGCTATAACTATACTCCAAAGACCTGACTTSAGGCCAGAATCTGGAGTTCCTGTTAGGCACACTGGCAGACTTGCGCTCCAGTCCTACTTGTTTTAAAACAGAAGAATGCTGTAAACCAGTAATTCTTTACAGTTTCCAAAGTTTAGAGTGTATTGTTAGTTACCTGCTGGAGGGCTGTGCTTTTTTTTCAGTTCCCAAGTTTATCAGGTTTTTGTGTTGAGTCTCTGTGTTCTTGTACTGGYTCAGGCAAGAACAGTCCCACTCATGTACTGCATTGCTTCCTATCCTGCTTCACACTAGGATACAGAATTACTCAGAAAGCCAGAGGCTTTTTCAAGACCTGCCTGTTAATTATTTCTTCTCCATAGATGCAGACAGCCTGCATTTTTCTGTAGCTACACACACAGGCTCCACGCAGAGGCTGAATGGCTCAGGTACCTGCTGCTTTTGGCACATCACCAGGATTTGAGGCTTCCATGGTTGGCTTCTGCCATGATTCTTTTCATTCCCTCTGGAGGTGAGGGAAGGGGTTCGCAGATGTGAAGGTAGAGTGAATTTCAGATGAGTTTCATATGGTGACTGTTCTGTTGTTGACTGTCCAGTTAYTTATACAATTCTAATTACTTTTGCTAAAATGTAAAATAAAGGTTTTCTGAAATTTGACATCAAGCTTACTCATGCTCTTTTGCCAGTCATTTCATATTTCAGTGACTGAAGACCTTTTTTCCTTTATTAAAAATAAAGGGTGTGTTCATTTTTMATTTGTCACATCTTGAAACTTGAATTTGAGCTGGTGGAAGAGAAAATGTTCTTTTTATGCATTTTAAGGGACAAAATAGTTTTCTTTTTCAAGTATTTTTTCTCAGTAAAGGACTGTGGTCTTGTTGGTTTTAAAAAAATGCACTGTCCTAAATGTACACATATGTAGGAATCTGTCTCCCTCCTGGATAWAGAAGAGGCTTCAGAACTCATGGACAAAATGTTAGGACTGTAGGTGTGGGTGAAAGGTATGAACCAGATTCTTTTTGCCAGACCCACCTGCTTACAAAGGCTTGCAGCTGYGCAGCCAGGGTTGCTTAGGTCAGTGATTGCCTCAATCCGAGTCATCCAGGTTTCCCTAWAAATGGCCCTTTTGTATGTGCAGACAGAAATTATTGGAAGTGTGCTCAGTGAGAAGCAACCATGTGATGTTTTGGACCCATTGTTCCTTGTGCTCAACTGCCTTCAGGCTTGTCAGAGACAATGGATGATCTCTGCAGAGGTTTGCAGGATGTACTCCTTGATTGCTCATGGATCCTGACTTAAAAATATGTCTGCAATAATTGCTGGTTTCCAAACTGCCCTGGAGGGGCATGAGCAACTATTGTTCAAAGGAAGGAGCCAATGTCTGTTGAAAATTACTCTGAATATCATGTTCTGCACTGCAGGACTGGCTTGCAGTAGAAGGATCTTTAGTGCTGTGTTGAGAAATGTGGAGAAGGTACATGATATGAACCACTGAGAAGCTCAAGCATTTGTGCCCTGCTGCAAGTARTTTTAGTTTCTCTTGATCCCAGTGGGATTATTTGGGTGCTGGTACTRTAAATGTTGCCCATTTAATTGTCCTAAGGAATCCTGCAAGATATCTTCCCTTAGTAATTGTGTGTGGGATGGAGCTGGATCTGAAACCTGGGCTAAACTTGCTTATACAAGTGAACTGCTTGAAGAGGATATACAAGGGATGTTAGTAAGCAGGACAGTGCTAAAGTAGGGGAGGCTTGGTGTGTGGTATATTKTGTTGTGGTCCAGAAACTTCCCGTATGAATTTACTTCTTTTCTATTATCAGGTCTTAGATTTACAAGGGAACCTGGCTGAGACTTGACAAAAATAAAATTTACCTCATTAAATGCTGGTCAGTGCAAACTGCAAAGCTGTAAATTATATATATTGGTTAATGATTAAAAATTCAGACATGCAATGTGAGATTACGTCTTTGCAATTATCTAGTAAAGTACAAGAAAATCAGTTTAATTAAACAAGTGTATCTTGGAAACATAAAGTAACAATTCCAGGTTGGTACTAATTCCAGAATGTGTTTGAAGTACATTGCAGTAGAAAGACATTTGACTGCCCTACAGTAACCCTCAGCTGGTGTAACACAAACCTCAGGCCATTCTCTGTGTGCTGTTCTGATCAGCAAGCTAAGATGTTTTCCCCAAGCTGAAGATGTCTCTCACAGATGTCCAAGCAGAGAAGCAYGTTCCAAKGTTGTGCCAGGTGTGGAGTGTGCACTTGAGGTACCAGTAGTAGTGGAAGTGGTAGGMGRGTGCTTTAATTTTGATGGTGTAACTTGATGCAGCTGGTTTATTCTGGTCTGCTGAGAGCTKGTCAGGAAGAGGCATTGCCTGACARAAGAACAATCACTTGCTATCTACAGGAGACTTGGGATTTCTGTGGCCTGATTTGACCAGAATAGAGACAAAAAAGYTTATTTTGCATGCACTGAGTTMTCTTCTTGAGCTGCAGGGCTTGATGTTGCAACTCTCAAATTGGCAAGGAGAGAAAAGGGATGTGTAAGTATTCAAGTCATCAGTTCTGGGTATATTTGTGAAGTCTCACAAATTAKTAGACTTGTAAAAAAACCAACCAAATCAACCTCGTAGTGCTATACAGCAAATTCTTATGTGCACAGTTCTGGACAGGCTTTCCTGCTCTAACAGAAAAGCTTAGAAATCARGGTTTTATGAAAACTGGTTAAAAAATAGCAATGTGACTACTTGTAATACAACTTCTATCTGCAGGAACAATTTTCAATGTTTAATCAAAAAGGTTAATTACGGGTTTGCGGTTTCCTTTTTGTTTCTTCTCCATGGTCTCCATTAGGCTTTCCCAGAACCTGCACAGGTTAAGGATCTTGTGCTGGCAAAGCCCTTGGCATCCCACTTTGGTGACTGAAGGGATTMCATTGGTGGGGCTGATCCTCAGCTATGACCAGTCTGTGCAGGAGAAATTCAAGCCAGTCCATAAGCTTAATAGCATTCCCCTGCCTTAAATGGTAAAAACTTGGCACATTTGTTGACTTCAATAAGTTTCAAGAGAACAAGCATTTTGAAACATAAATTTTAGAAAAATGAAGATTTTAGCTAAAGATAAGCTTGCCAGGATCAATTACAGCAAAGAAATAGAAAGGCTTTTGCTAAAAATAATCAAGAGTTAATAGGTAGTTAAGAGAAGCCGGACCTAAGTAACTAATTGCTTGTCATCCTTATGTTTGTGCAGCTGTGTTTGTAATGAGAAAAGGAGAAACTGATAAATATATCTAAAGGAACACAGACAATTGCAAATTTGTTGCAGATGGAAATCCATTCAAAAGTCAGGAAAGAAGGAAATTGGAGTCCTCCCAGACCTCATTTGTGTTATCMTCTATGGGAGGGATTGAAAGTTCAGAATGAGGAAGACTYGTGACCACCAACTCAATTCAGGGAAACAACTGTGCACACTTAAYAGCCATTCAAGTTAATTAYCATAGGAAGCGGGGAATGGGAGGTGTTATTGTTATTGGATGCAGGTATCTGAAACTTTTGTAAATAAACAGACTTTGGAAATGTTTGCAACCTGGCAATGTGTATTAGGGAACGATCCCACACAGTTCCCTGGCACCGAATAAACGTACACTTTCTAACTCTAAACTCTTAGAGAGTTTTTGTCTGTCACAGTTGGRTATTGCTATTAGATCAATATCCATATTTAATAAATCMATTTGACTGTCAAAAAAGGTGCTTTTGATAATTTTTCATAGAGAAGTTGTTCCAAGTGTCAGACACTGGCTCTCTACTTCCAAGTCAGGATATCTGTGCAGTGGCTTGGCATGTAATACATGAGATTGACCCCATATAACCTCAGTATCATCTTTTCAAAATGTGCAATAATTGTATTCAGCAGAAACTGAACGAGGATGTCTGTGACTGGAGCTGTAGAAAATAGTCTACATCATTTATCATCTTGGTCTCCAAACAAGAAACAGAAAAGTTCTCTAGAATCTTTAAAATAATATTTTCAAATAAAATTCCTTTCATATGATCTTAGAGTGCTTCTTTTTTTCTTCAACAGAAGTAGTCAACATATGAAACTCCAAGTTGTATAAAAATAGCTGCATATGACCAGCAGCTGAGAAGCTTGATAGTTTCTTASCCAACTTAAGAAACTATTTCTTTTGTTAAAACACTTTCTTTGGAATATTTGGCTGCAATAAAGACTGTACAATGCCTTTGCTGTTCCAAACAGAAGACAATTTTTCTTCCATTTAGCTCTGGACATTGTTACATTGATTTGCAAATAAATGATCTTTTCAGTTTCTTGTCATTGAAGAAACAGTTATCTTGGCCTGAAAGCAAAACTATGTTTTGGTTTGTTTATTTTTCTGTTTAAGGGCCATAAAGTGTTTTCTACTTGATGCAAAGAGAAAGTTTTATGAGAGTATTTCTTCATGTCCTGTAATTAGGAACTTGATCTGCACATATATTTGGGAAACATTGTACGCACACGCACAGATGTTCCTAAATATAAACAAGTGGGGGGAGCTTRAAAGCCCTGGGCTTACATGTTTGATTCACAATTGGTTTGGGATTTACTCTGTATTATTTAGAAGGTGTAACTTGAGATGCAATTACATGGTTCTTCCCTTTCCTTACATGGCTATTCTACATGGCCAATGAACAAGTTCCTACRTTTTAAAATTGAAGACGCAGTTTTCCCTGTGTCTGAGTGTAAACATGGRTATGATGCTTAGAAGAGGTAATGTGCATAATGCTAGATTAAAGAGCAAAGTAGCTAATAGGTTGTTGAGTGGTAATTTTTCAGATAATGTTCTCAAAACAGTGATTTGTGTTCTCCTTAGATAKGAGTGCCATAGGCTCCTAAACTGTTTCAACTAAAAGATCAGTATTTTGATAGTGTTCATRCTTACTTAATTTCTTCATGTACTTTCTGTCACTCTGTTTGCTTTTTGAAGAGACAGAAAACTAATCTGACAGCTATAGCCATACTAATTATGTGTAACTTCAAATGTAGACTCAATAACCTAGTTTTAGCAAATGTCTTTTTAACCATTTAACACTTTTCTATGGTTTTAAACCATATTTCAGTTACAAAATCAAGTTGTTATTTTTCAGTAAAAAATAAATGGAATGCACATCCTGCCTTGTAAGTAAGGAGATAGGGAAGGGAGAGAAATGTCCAGAGCAATAAAATCTGTTCCTCATTAAGACCATTATCTGCCCTAATATAATCATGTTCAAGTCCAGACATTCCTTAATCAATGCAGTCTGGACAGATACCACAACAGCTCTTCAGAAAGTACAGATAACACCAGTGGCAGTAGTCTGACTTGGGCAGAGGCTTAAATATGCATCCAGAAAGCAATGAAACCCAGAGATAAAAGAGTGCTMTGAACTATGTCTCTGGTGACACTAGTAATATACTTCAAGTAGTAATTTTTTGATAGTTGACTGTCCTTTTTTCATCAATAAAGGCAGAATGACCAGAATGAAAAATACTTGCTGCAAGGGCAAAGCTGAAATCTCTTTGGGAGAGAGGTAGTGGAGAGACCTTTAGGTATTTCTTGATAGCCTTGTTTAGAAGCCAACACTTTCAGCATTCCAGCAAAAGAAAAGTTAATGTTCTTTCAAAAAATTTTTTTCTCCTTTTCTTTTCTTCCTTCCTCCTTCAACTTTTAATATTTARTAGCATGATTTTCTGGGGTTCTGAAGAAGTTCTGTTAACACTAGGGAATCAGGAGGCTGGGGTTTAAGTGCTTATGTATTATAAAGTGTATAAATGAAAGAGCTTACAGAAGGCCCAGGAATGCTGAATATTATAAATGGTGGTGTGACCAACAAATGGCTCCTAACTTTGGGACTGTCCACATGACTTATACCCCCTGACTATGGACCCATGAAGAGACTGGAGGAACTTGCCTAGTGTAGGAGTGACTGCCTCCCAGGAGATTCTGCAGTGTTTGGGCTTAGGTGTTCATTTGTTTCATTTTTGTTTGGTTTTTTAAGTCAGAAATTGGGCCAATTGCACTCAAGGGAGCAAGAMGGGCTCTGTAAGTGCAGGGGATCTCATTCATGTGCAGCTCTGATAGTAATGGCTTGCAAGGGGAACCTTTAAAGGATGGGACAGATCCCTGAGAGAACTGCAGGTGCTCAGGAAAGGATCTTGTTAACACCACACAAAATTAAAAAGTTTAATTGGTAGACAGAACTAAAATGATGCAGAWGAGAGGTTAAAATGGGAGAGTCTCTTCTAGTTGGCAGAACAGCCAGCTGTTGATTTGGGATTCCTTCCTGACAACTCCCAAAGCGAGCATGGGACACCTGTCCTTGTACCACTCCTGTCCAACATGCTCTGAAAAGCCAGGAAGCCCTTATTCCTACACTTGTGGTGGATGTTTGGAGAGTTTAAATAATACATGTGAGATTAATGTTGTTAAAACAGGTGTTGCCTTGTGTGTCCAGCTCTCTTAACACTAGTCCTGTGAACTTCTTTCCTGTGGAATAGGACTGGTGCCTAGGTCTGCTTTTCTAATCACAGTAATGAGACTGGTCACATGCAAAATCCTGTAGGGTTACAAGCRAAATCCTGAATATGCTGCATATGAAATGCTGGTGAGACTGTCTTCTGCAGTTACTTATACTTGGCTTTCCCTGGCTCACCAAGGCACAAAATGCCTATAGAGYAGCTATTACTTCAGCTTTTCCCTTTCGTCTTGTTATACCTTGTTACACCTCTAGATCAGTGGGATTGTTCAAGACCCTGTTGTTTTGTATAGGATTTGAGTGTTCTCTGTGATCCCTATTACAGTTTGTGCTCCTAGAGCATTCCAGAGGAGTAACATTTTGAAGCAWAATTCTTATTTGGAATAAAATAAGATTTTGACTTTCTTGAAAAGAATGAACAGTTTCTTCTATGTCCTAATAGACCCAAGGCAATGAATGAATGTTTTCTCCTTTTACAAATGAAAAATATGAAAACTCCTGTGCAATGTTAGGGTGAGAGTCTTGTACAATAAATATATCTGCCATTTTTACAAGACTTTCCTCTTGTCCTAACACCAGTGGTTTAAAAAACAAACAAAAAAAAAAGAACTTTTGATTTACTCTTATTTTATTGTGTACCTTGATAATAATTCTGCTGGAATGAAGATTCTGTGTGAGGGTTGCAAGAGAGAAGGTCTGTCATTTCCCTTCACTGAGTTTTTCTGTTTTTGAATCAGGTTCYGTCTTCCACCGCCCTCCTCCCCCCGCCACATCCCACTGAGAAATTACTAATGTAATTCCTGACAACCCTGTTTGTTTCTTTCCTTTAAACGAGAGAAAGCATTGAGCAGGACCATGGCAATAGCTGTGGAAGAAAGATACTCAACTGCAGCCCCTGTACCCTGATAYTTGAGTGATCTCTCAGTGTTGTTGTTGCTGTGCAGGTTTAATGCCCACCTTGTGAGAAACCATTCCTGCCTGGTTCTTCCTTGAGCTTTTACTCAAGTAGGATTGCCACTGGAAAGCTTGGTCCTTTGGAKCCTTTGGTTTTTTGTGCCTTCACATTCAGAGTAGGAAAGGAACTGGCTTCATGAAAGAGGAGTTGCACTGTGAATTTCAATAGCTTATCTTCTGGCATTTTCTGGCTGCAAAAGGATGATAAAAACATTGCCTCATGAAGTCTTCACCACTGACTCCTGYGGGTGTCTTCAGGAAGAAGTTCAGGCATTTCAGCCTTTTCTTGGGGCAAGAGGGTTGACTTAGCTAAATTTAAAGGTACAGTACTGCTAAATCAACAAGGACAAAGAGGTTAATGTGGGCTTTTTGTTATTACCTTTTCCAACCGCTGTTATCAGAGGCTTGTAGGTAGTACACTGTATTTTATGAATTTACTGAAGTGCACAGGGGTGATGTTTAATTAAGCCTTTGTGGTTATAGGCACTGGCCTCAAGCACAAACAAAGCTGCAGCTGTTTGGGATAATGTGGGCTGTGTGATTTCTGCTGCACAGACTGTACTTGCTGCCAGAGGAGACTGAAGGGGAAAAAATAAATCACTGCCAGAGCATGATGCACCTTGCATGGACCTGGAGAGGAAAGCAGTTCACTTTCACAGCTTTCATTCTAGTGCTTTGTAACATCAAAGTTTGGAAGAATGCACATAAGATGTTGAATTGTAACCACTGAACCAAGCTATTGGCTTCTTTGCTTCTTTGGATGTTGGTTTTTGTCTTCTTCTTCTTCCTTTTTGTAATTGCTTTTTCATGTTGTATGCTAAGTTGTTTAGGAAGCAACCTACTTGTTAGATGCATCTCAGAAAATCATTACATTGTGAGTAGCCCTCTCTTCAGAGAGTGATCAGTGTGAGCATGGGATTCGATAGCCTAAGATGTTAATGGATTTCAAGAGTTTAGGATAAGAGGAAGTAATTTGGAACAGATCAAAGGCATCTTGTAACAGAGAGGAAACACACTGGACAAAGGAATTTCAGGTACCAATCCAGTGCAAATATTAAAGAAACATTATGACAAATGGAATTTGTTAAGGAGTTGATAAAGAAAGTAGGAAGTAGGATTAATGGGGTAAGCTGAAATAGCTATCATAGTGATACCAGTATGAAGGCACTGATGTATTTATATATAACAATCTCTTTGTAAGCTGTAATTTTTGTCTTTACTTAAAATAAATATTGTCTGTTACTACATAAATATAGGATGTACCTGACAGGTTGGAAAAGAAAATTATCTCGATAAAGTTCTCCAGCTTCTCAATCTATCTGCAAAACTGAAAAGCCAGTAGTATTGCTAGTACACCCCAGTAAAAATAAATCTGGTAGGTAAGTTGGACAAAGGCTAGGGATTGGATTCTTGGTTAGTGTGTATGGCTAAGAACTAGGACTTCGGTGTTTCTGTGGGTTTTTTTTATTTCACTGTAAGACTGGTATACATGCTTTGTCTCTCTGAGCATTTGCTTACCCAGCTTTRCCTAATGAAAGGAAGATTCATGCTTTAAAAAAAAGAAAAAAAACCAAGCAACAAAAAAGATTATGAAATTCAGGGGTGTGTGTTTTAACTTCTGATGCTTTTGTATCACAAAGATCTGTTTTAGCTGAAGSTATACTTTCAAACTGTTGTCTATTAGGAAAATTGCTTTATTATCTTTAAATATTCTTAAAACCATAACAGTAGAAATCCAAGGATTTATGCCTCATGATCTTTCAGGATTTTCTACTTTCCTCTTAAGTCTCCAAGGAAGCAGTTATGGATTTCTGTGCATTAGTTAAAAAACAGTGCTCCAGAGGTCAGCATTATCATGGTGCTTTATCACAGAGACAGTGTTTACTCTGTGCAGGTCACTTCTGCCTCTCTTTTCCCTCTGTTATATGGGATTATTTGTCTTTGGGGCCATGCTGTCTTAAACCTTCTGCCCTAGTGAGATACACTCAAATATTCCAGGGACAGAAAATGGGAAAGACTGATGTACATAATGCCATGAGTTAATGTTTAGTTCCCACTTCCCATAAACATTCAACCTGCTGGGACAGTAACTTAATGTCAGAGACTTCTATAAAGGCCTGTTCAGGTGTGCTTTGCTTGAATTTCACTCAGGCTCATGTGGTTTGAAGTAACAGCAGCTGAACACATTGACTGAGGACTTAGCAATGTGAAAGCTTCTCAAAAGGGCAAGACAGACTAGGARTCAGTGGAAAAACTGATCAAATAATATCCTTTCACCTTCTCTTGCCTCTCTGTCATGCCCAGAGTTTTTGTTCTACTGGAGAGATCAYTGAAACACATGGAAATATTTTTTTTCAAAGTGTTTATTTGCTTTGGTGCTTTTCAAATAATTTTTTTTATTTTAAAACAATGAGCTTTCCCCYCATATATGTGCAAAGAAGATTGTCTTCTTTTCTTTGCTTTTTTCACAAGACACTGAGGAGCTGTGAAAATAGCATCTCCCAAGGACAGCATAACACAAGAAATTTTTCCCAAAAATATGATCTTTTTGTAGATGATAATAGGAAATGAAATTTTGAGAGGTAAGTGGAAAAACAAACAAACAAAGTAAAAAACCCATGAAAAGAAAAGTTTTTATTTTCTTACTGATTCCTGACTTTTAGTCTTAAAGCAAGGGAAAAGAAACATAGTTGGCCAGGGATGACCTAAGAAAATGGATGCAAGGAATCAAGTTTTTGTGTGTGTGTTTTTCCCACATTGTCAACACAATGAAGTATGTTTTGGAAATCTTCTGTGAAGAAGCACCTGGAAAATACTTTAAAATGAGCAAAGCAAAATTTATTTCCATATGCTCCTACAGCTTAGAAAGTAACTGATAATATGCTAAGTCTGTAATTATTTATGTTTGAATAGAAAAGCTCTGTCATTTTAGTCAGGCTTCTTTTAATTTTACATTGACTACAATGCTCAGATCACATATTTTATTATAGTAAAACATTAAAACATGACTGGTAACTATGTTTTAGCAGTAAACTTCTACATAACCCAAAAAGCAAGACATTTTTAGTGTGGTTTCATCATTCCTTATTAATACTATAAATGGGGACTATAAAAGTCTTTCTTTTACAATATATGTAATAAAATACTTAATGGATTGTGAATGACATGTTACAAAACTTGGCATTAGGTACTGCAATTTATATTTAAATGCATCTCAGGCAKAAATAAATGCTCTATAAATGGAAAAGTATCTGAATTCAGAATACATATAACCATTCATTTAGGTGCAGCATTTTGAATGATGAAATCATTGGACAGTAATTTATTTCTGCAGAAACAGGCATTTGTTGTATTTTGAAGGGAGATCCTGAACTTCCCTGAGTAAACACTTTTAAGTAGAGAAGGATTTTTTAAAAACTAGAGTGTTGTATRTATTCTTAGTGGAATTTTGGTAACCTATAAACTGAGTTCATAATTTCAAAAGCACCGAACTGGTATAGCTGCTGCAAGCTAAACAATAATCATGGGGAACTTCTTCTAGAAGAAAACAGAAGAATCAGAGTAGAAGCAAACAGTTTCACAAACCTCAGTGAGTGCTGGGGACCAGTATGTTAAACTGCTCAGTCAGCCATGAAGTGAGAGCTGAAGGATCTAYAGGACAAGCATAGATGAAAGCGACCTTATGCTTTGTTTGTAACATGCAGAGGAATGAAACAGGACTTGGAAAAAGGCCACTTAGTGAGTCCATTCCAGATCATTCCCTTCAGGATTTTCAAGTGAAATCAGGTTAAGTGTTTAGATGGGTACAGGTCTGAGCACTTACTGTGAGGGAGATTAGTAGCCATACCTGTAAAACCAACCATGCAGAAAATCAGCAGCACAGCTCAGACATGAATAAATCAAATCATTTACTTAATCAATCATATTTTATTTAATCAATAACTATTTATTTATTTGTTTGTTTGTTTGTTTAATAACTTTTAATCAATCATAGTTGCCCTTCTGCCCTCAGTGTCTGCTGCCTCCCCATCCCAGCAATGGGCTGGGGCCGTATCCTACTGCCTCTTCTGCAAGAGCTGAACAGCAGTGCTTGGAAATCAGTGTTAGTTTGGAGCAACAATGAGAAACTAAAGGGGTTCTTCTACTAGCTGTTTCTGTCCCACTGAGATATACCACCTTGCAGTGTGGGTGCAGTATGCAAAGATGGGCTGTAAGCTCCTGGGCATCTGGAAGATCTATTTTGTGAGACAAGGGGATTCCTCCCTTGCTCAACTTGTTTTCTCAAAATACYACCTTTACCAGCAGCAGCAGTGTAAAGGAACATGAAGTTTCTGGGTGATTTCCGGGAGTTAAAAAAAAAAGAATAAAAGCCAAATAAAACAAACAAACAAACAACCAAATAAAAAGCCAAAAAACCCCAAACAAACAAAAACAAAAATTAAAAAAAAACAAAACCAAGAAACAAAAACCATTAAAAAACCCCAAAAATACACAAAAAAACCCCACCAAAACCAAAACCAACCAAGCAACAACAAAAAACAACCCAGATGCTGCTGTACAGGTGGTGTTGGGGTTCAATCCATGCAAACTTCCATCTGTATCTCAAGTGGGTTGAAATTCACTGAAAATGTAGCGGGGAAGAAGCAGCAATATGATGGAGAGATTGCATATCTTTATTTCCTTAAGAAAATGGTTTAAAACTACTTGTTAATTTTAGTAGTTARTAGCTAATAGGTTCAACTCTGAAATGGGTTACTCTTCTGCTCTGACAAAAATGACAGAGGAAATTGCTATAATGGTGCTGCAGCACATCAGGGAAATTGTACTAAGTAGAAATCAATTGAGAGGGGGCTTTGACTGGGCTAGCAGTAATTCACAGGCAAGGGGAGGAGGGGGGCTTCCCCTGGTTTTTTTATTCACTCTTTCACATATTTGTAATTCTGCTGGAAAAGGGAGAATAACCAAGGAGTTGGTGTGGAGTCAGGGGTCAAGGCTGAGTCTCTGTATGTACCAGGACATCACTACTTCATAATGTTCCTGCTGTTTCTGTATTGCTGCAGTGTGCTGTCTGAGGTGGCAAAGCCCAGTTCTGTCTCTGACCTGCAAAGGGAAGTTAGAGGGGAGGTGATGTGTCTGGGCTGTGGCACTAACTCTTCACTAGAGAGGCCTGTTGCGTAGTTTAACCAGCAATACTGCTAAACATTAAACCCACTGSTATTGACTCTACCACTGCAAAGATATTGAAAGGTGTAAAGGGTTTGCGGACTTTCATTTTCATCAGATTGCAAGTACTTTTCTTGAGCAACAGTAATAATGTCTTTCTGAARGTGCTCTGTAGAATTCTGTGGATTTTTACGTTAGTATATTATAGACCTCWATTTATTTGTTACAATTACTTCAACTTGAGTAAACGGAGGCTTTCTCTTTGAGATGAAGATTTTTCTTTGATCCTGCAGGTCTCCTGATGTCTGAAACATTTGTAGTAAAAATTATGTCCCTTTCATTACTAGACAGGACCCTCTGGATTTCTACATAGAAGAYTGAGCCTGTATGGCACCTACTACTGTAAACTTTCATGGTACCACTGAGATATACCAAAGAGTATCATAAGATGTCATTCAGTACCCAGCAATGCCTATGAGGAGTATCATACTTCCCAGTGAAAGGTCACAGTTCAGACCGTGAGCAGGAGGATCTAGTCCTGTTAAAATTTCAAATGTTTTTCACAGGGCTCATGGAAGACTTGGCCTATATTTGTAGGAGTTCAGTTGTTTTGACTTGGTCCAAAGCTGTCACGCTCTTAAGAGGACAAGGGTAAAAGTGGCTGTGAGATTTTTGGTGTAAAGGCAGATCTTGGTAGCATCTTGAGCAGACTTTCTTTGCTGTTTCCTTTGGTGGAGGRGGCTTTGAGAGAACATGCTGTTCAGTTGATGGAGGGATACTTGAAGAGGAATGGTTGCTACCCTTTCTTTTTGCCACRTGCTCTATTTGTGTTCCCCAATTCTGTTAGTCTGCAGGGCTGATAAATACAGTTGTTTATTAGACGGTCTGATGGGCTGTCAGGTAACGGAATGGTTGGTTTCTCTTTCCTGTAGAGGGAAGGAGAGAAACCAAGTAGGCACTCCTAGCTGCAGCCTTCACTGCTCAAAAGGCACATAACCACTGAATTAATACCAAATAACCCATCTTAAGGCCAAAACAAAAACTTTTCAAAACAAACCAAAAARCAAGCAGTTTTCCTTTCATTAATGCTGCATYTCCCCTCCTTGAAGCTGGTTCATTAAACTGAAAACAGGCATGTCTGTAAAGAATGCTTGGAGCAAAATTAATTAGTTTTGCTAGGTTAGTAATGCACCTTGTTTTGACTGAARCTGAAATTATTTTTTCTGATAAAGGCACAACACTTTTTATGAGAATTGTCATTAATTGTATGAAATAGGACTGTGAGAGAAGAATTTGTCAAATTTAATTTAATCATAGTGACCCTTAAAAATTACTGATTTTCCTCATGAGATGCAGTAGGATTTAAATAAACATCTGAACATCGCCTGACCGCCACAGAATCTGTATTTAGTCTAAGGAATTCCCAAGTGCCCTTTCGTGTTGTTAAACAATAGATGGGTAAATTATGCCTAAGGGTAATCATAAAATGTTGAAAAAAAYATTTTATCTGACTGTGCTCATGTTCTTTTTATGTTCTTTTTCAGTTGCAGTACAGTTTGGAGAAGAGCTTTATTTTGTATGAACTGTGTTTGCAAGGGGTGATCCACCGAGAAATTAGCATGGAATAAATAGAATTTTAATTCTGCAGYTGTTTCTTCGGTACTTTAAGTGGTTGGGTTTGATGCTTTTCATTGGCTAAGACAAAACACAACTGCAAGTAAATCTTCTGAAAAATTGTGATTGGTTCCTATGGTGGATACCCTYAGAAAACTCAGTGTCACAAAATTGCCCATCACAGAAACTAGGTTACAGACGAGCTCATGGAGACAACACCCTGCTAGGTATTTAAAGCAGTTCGTAAGTTGCCAGCTGGTGCATTGAGAATTTTGGTTGGAAATGCCAAATAGATTCACTTAATGATCAGCACTTGCTTCTAGAAGCATCCCTAAGTATTTTTTTTTAATGAAGAATTAAGGTATATAKAACATATAATGTGTAATAACATCACTTTGATATATCCTCATGGGATGAGACTAAATTTCTGATGCTGRCTGCAGTTCAGCTTTATCCTGGTAGTCTGGTTCCCTCTGTGAATAATTGAAATGTTGCTGTTGCAGTGTCCACAAAAACAGCGTGGGTTTTGAGGGGAGGGGTTATATCTGCTTTTCTTAAAAACAATTTTTWAAGATTTCTTCCCACCAACAGTACTTTTGTTTTCTTGGCATCCTGACTGTGTCTGTCTGGTTTATTTTATTTTTTTTAATCCCCTCATGTGCAGATCTTGGTGCAGATTAGGCTTTCCTTGCATTGCATTCTACCAAAACACATAAATGCGGGAATATTAGGGACAGTAAGTATCCAAAGTATTTATCATTCTGGACTCTTTTATTTCTGCTGGAGTCCCAAATTTCCTTTTTTTTTGCCTCCCACTGTTAATCTCTTATTGTGTTAATAATAGATTTTTATACTATGTTGAGGATTTTCTCCTTTCTTTCTTTCTTCCTGCATAGAGAACATTTCTGCTGCAATATCTTATTTTTATGTTGTTGATCAGCTCATTATCTCTCTCAGTAACAAATGCATTCTTAATGTATTCAAATTTCTTTCACAGTACCAAATCCAGGAAAGGAAGAGACACTGCTTCGTCAGCCCATTTTTATTATCATGTTTTTGAAAGTATTCACCCTGTTGAAAGTATCAGATTCAAAACTTGAAAATCATGCTCTGTGTCTAGGTTTAGACAACACATCAGCCTGGCAAGATGTTCTTCTTCATGGGAGACCTGGTGAGCCCAAAGGTACAGCCTGAGCCATATCTGCACAGTTTGCACTYTGTGGGAAAAGTGCTTTTCCTATGTTTTCATTCCACAGATGTGGAAGAATTACTGTCCAGAATTCTCTGCRTACCTGTGTGGTCACACAGTAACTAAAGGGTTGCAAGCAGCATGGTAACAGAAGTACTCCAAGGGGTTCCTGGTGATTGCTGCTACCTTTGCTTTCTCCTGCTTGCCAGAGCTGTGTGCACTTGTTTTAGCGTGATAGGAGACCCATCACAGGGTTTGTGCCTCCTATCTGAGCTTAGGGCACAGATAATACAAGTAAGGGAACAGTAGGTCTGGGTACAAGGGCTGGATGGAGGAAGGGGCAGTATTCTGTGAGTAGTTGATTTTGGGAGGAAGGATGAACTGAGTGACTTCTGATTTAAAGACATTGAAAAGTCTATTTTCTCATTTAAATGAAAACAGACAGAAGGATGCAACAGCTACACCTTTTTGTTTGTTTGATTGGTTTTTTTGTTTTGGTTTTTTGTTCATTTGTTTGTTTTGCTGGCAATAGTATTTCCTACCTCTGGTACTAATTTTCAGTATTAGTTTTCCTGAAATGAAAATGATTTTAGTGGTTCTGAAGCTATGTGGATAAGGCCCTGCTACATCTTTATCAAGTTGCCTTTCTCTAAACATTTACAACAGTATTCTCAGCCAGTCTGTCCAGTTGCTGTAGTGCCAACACTTTGCCTCATCATGCAGTGGGTGTTTCATAAACCAGACAGTGATTCCCACCTGCTCCCACTTCCCACTACAGCTGTGACAGCCCTGCTCCTCCTTTGTCTCTGCAGGCTCTCTTCTTGTCTCCAGATGGATGTATCCACTGAATTAATGGCTTTGGGAGTGTGTTTGGGTCCACAAATGATGATAGGGAATAGGGATCTGAGYGGGGACACTGTGTGGGTGCTCCTTTGCTCTTGTCCCACTTGTGATTTGTTGTAAAGGGATTAGAATTGATGCTAATTTAAGACACTTGGCTCAGGATTTGAAAAGAGAATACATCCACTTGGCAAACGCTAGTTTTTGGAAATCTGCTGCAGAGGAACAGAAACAGTAACTCTAAAACACATCCCTCTATTTACTTGACACAAACTGCCTCCATGAGAATTTCCTTAATACATTCCCTTCAGCAAATGCCTTTTTGTTTGTTTTATAGTACTTTGTCTTTGAATGGCTTAGTGGATTTTTTTAGGAAGTGTATTGTGTTTAGAATTTGACAGAGGTTAATCCTGAATGAAGATTTCAGGTCTACTTTYCCTGTGAGCTAGGGAAGTGATAGAAAAAAAGAAAGGGATGAAAAGGCTTTAAAAACAAGACATAAAATAAAATAAATAAAAAATAAAATAATCTGACATAAATAGTTGGGTTAACTATGAAAATTGAGCAACATCAGAAACTATGATCCCTTTTATTATATGGATCAGAAATGTGGTACATTTTTCTCAAATCAAATGTAATGATATTCAACTTTTCAGTGTTACTTTGATAATGAAGGTTATAAATTGCTTATGACTCATTACTTGCTTGCTAGGAAATATGGACCATGGAAAACATCTTAGGTGATGGCTGAGGAGACTGTTGAAAATATTATCATGTTGGAGGTGATTTACTTCCTTGAAAAAAAGACTTTTAAAATTGACTTTTGCACCAGGAGTATTAAGTGGGCAATTCACACTTACTCCTACTAAACTGTAATTGATTTGTAACATGTAAAAYATGTGCTCCAAATATCAAACAAGCATACTAGCAAAGCAAAAGTYACCACAACTAACTAGCCCAGCTCTCTGTTAAAGGGAGGAGAGGTAAAAAGGTTAACAAACACTTGCAAATGTAGTTTTGCCTTCACAGTGGGAACTGAGCGACAWTAATTGGCAACTGGTGAGATTCCAGCTGTTCCTACTGGAAAAAGATGTGTATGCAGACTAACAAAACAACCCCCTAGCTATCAATAGGTGATTCTGAACTTCTGGTGTGACTTGAACCACTGCCAGCTGCTGTAGCCAAGGGGGATCAATCATTCAACACTCATTGCTCACAAATGGTGTTTGGATTCCTCAAAGTGATAACGAAACTCAGTGGCATCTTAATATGTTCAAGAGGATGTAAKTAGAGGTGGTGGTGGTACAGAAGACTAAAACTTCATAAAGTTTCTACAGGAGACTGGCAGTTCGATAGCATCCAGAAAAGCATGTTTGTGTGCACCAATACACTACTGAACACAGTAGCTTTGAGAATCTGTTGGGGTGTCTCTTTACAATATTCAATATGTCTCTATTTTTTTAACCTTGACAGGTATTGTTTCAAGCATATGGTAACACACTGTCTACTTGGCATCAGGTATCTTGGAAGCTCAGCAGAAAAAACTCAGCMTTTCTCAGGCAGGAAAGTGGAAAAGTACAGAGGGGCATCCCAGCTCCACCAGGTGTCACTTGCTCTTTGTTCTGGATATCCTTTTCACAAAAACTCTTTTGCACTGGGTTATCCTTAYGCTACTCCATGCAGAAAGGTTTCTGTGTAGCACCACAGCCTGGGCCAGTCAGCACTTTCCTTACAACACTGAGCAAGCATGCCAGCTTCTGTCAAATCACAGTAACCTGATTACTTTCGCCCTCTCTTTTGGCATAAAGAAGACTCCGTTACACTGGTTTTTCACACAACATTGTTGCTGCAGCTGAAGTGCCATGGAAAATAACTATTTACTCTGCTATCTGTCAAATACAGGAAAAAGAAACTACAGATCCATGTTCCTCTGTGGGTCATTATGCCTCACTAGTGCTGATTAGGGGTGCTATTTTACTGTGTCTTGATAATGGTTAAAGCCAAGAACCAAATACTTAATAAATGTTTAATTATAGTAGTTATTTAAACATTTCTGGGACACAATATTATAATTAATTGCAGTTATTAATTCCAGGGCTCAGTACTTGTCTTTAAAAGCTGTGTGCTGCCAAGGTCTCCAGACTTTCTCTATCAGCCTGTGAGTTCTGAGGTTTTAGAGATGACAAACTCCCCTGTGACAAGCACTATGTCTGTACTGGCCTTTATGAGTGCTTGCTGCTAAGGCTTCCATTTCCCAGGCTGGTGTGTGCAACTTGTGAGGACAGGAGGGTGCGTGGGGCAGGAGGTGAAAGGGCTTACTTGCCCTCCAAGGTGAGTTGGATRCCAAGGGTAAAGCAGATGCAATGCTCATCTATCAAGTTTTCTTGGCTGTTCCAGCACATGGAAGCTGTTGGGAAGCTTTAATTAGAAGTACTAAGACCACCAAGCAAACTGTGTTCTACTCCATTTTTAYAGGGCACAATCCTTCTGACATTCCCTTTGGAGTGCAATTGTAATGCAATTGTAATCTGTAATAAAAATAATATTAAACGTGCCAGAAGATTTTTTTCTGCTATCTTGATTATATTTCACAATCTAGGTATGTTACATTCTTGCTAAATCCTTACAGAGTCCATTTATGGATTGTAAGGATATTTTGCATCCTATGAGATATTTGAAAGTGTTTGTTARCTTACAAGCAAGTAGTTCTTTCTGTGCAGTAAAATCGACTCAGGCTAACCTGAGCTTAACCTTGGTAGCATTGAAGTGAGAAAATTTCCAAGATCTCTCTTCAAAGCTGTCTTTTGTATATCATTTGTACTCCTACAAAAAAAAAAAAAAAAAGTTACTTTGAATTACTTTGACAGAAACATTTTTATTACATCATCCCATCRCTATAATTTTTGATACAGTTTTTTAAAATTAATTTTTGTATGGACAAAGTTAATTTTTAGACATACGTTTTACAGCTCCTTCAAATCTTACCTTATTTCCCAAGATTTGAAATTTCCTTCTTTTTAACAATGTCAACATGCCTACTTGCACAGTCAATACTTTTAAGACCAAAGTTATACATATCTGGGGGAAGTTTGAGCAGGAGATCAGAGCATGTTGCAGCAACTCCCTTGTTRGAGGGTAGAAATGAGCCAAGACACAGACTTGTTTATCATAGCATGAAAAGGGTCGTGGTTTATACCTCTTAACAGCTTAGCCATCCTGACTCCAACTATTCACTGTTTGGCTGCAGCAACCTCCTTCTGTAGGTTTCCCTTGCAGCCTCTGACTGCTGGTTATTTCCTGTTAAACTATGACTGCATGTATTAGTTSGCAGACTCTGAATACAGGCTTTTACCTGGTGTAGTGGTTTTGGTTTGCCAATTTCTGTTTCACGACCAACGCRCCAAATCAAATGTGGTGGGTTAGGTGCTCATTAGAATTATTTACCTTTTTTCTGCTGTGAGATAGGATTAGAAGAAAAGCAAAGCAGGTTCAAACTTTAAAGGGTATAAAGAAAGCTTTAWTAAACAAAYCACAAGAGAGAAAATATTAATATAAATCAGAATAAACCTTCAAAACACCTCTCCTCCTCCCCTTTTCTTTCCCTTCTCACTGACAACATATAGAGACAAAACATGAAACCCAGGTAAGTTTACCACCTCTAAAATAGTCTTTCATCAGTTCTTTTAGAGAGRAGTGACTCTTTTTCATGTMATGGAAAYGTCTCCACCAGAGAAACAGCTCTCTTGTGGCTTTAATTCTCACAAATAGCAGCTGCCCAGGAATCTGCATTTGTGAAGTCCCTCTCATGTCAGACAGTCTTCCCACAGCTGTGTTATGGGCCATATCAAAACTCCCAGGGTACTATTGTAAAGATGAGCTGTTCAAAAGCAAAGGTTCTCTTCATCTCTCTCTGAGGTCATTTTTATCTCTGGGAACAGAGGCCACCTTCTCTCCCTGGGGCAGATCATCATCTCRTCTCTCTCTGTTCAAGCTTTTCATGAGATCACAGCTACTTCAACATTTACTTAATTCAACACAAATGTCTCCGCTCATATCTGCAATTTGAATGCTCTTCATCTCCCCATACTGTTTTCATACGGTTTAAMAGGATAGTCTAATAAATCACAGTCCTTCACCATGGCCTTACAAAAGAATTTCAGCCTACAACCAAGGCATCTTCTCATTCTCCTCCCATCTAGGACTAGGACTCCTCCTTCACTAACCTTSATATCTTCATGTTGTCTCTCTATGTGTTTTCATTCTATCCTTCTCTCCCACCCAAAGAGAAGTCAATGTTTTGCAAATCTCATCTGTGCAAGGAAAGAGTTACTATCTCACAGAAGCCTGTAGAGTGMGGCTGCGCTGGAGCTGTGCCAGGATCTCAGGGGCTTTAGCTGCATCCAATTCCAGCTGTGGCATCACTCTGCAGAGTTGCCTCGGGCAGGGGTGGGTGCAGAAAACAGCTGGGATCTCAACAGTAGCACAATGCACTGCTGGTGATATAAATAAACAGGCCAGGAGAGTGTTTTTACTCCTTCATAAGCCTTTATTAAAAATCAAAAGGAATGGCTCGAGAGGTTTTAGGGATTTGCCTATACCACTGCTCCATCAGGAAGGAGGTGTGCTTCGGGCCTGCATAGGTCCAGGAATTCAAACTCACAGGAGCCGTAGGAACTCGATTTTAGCTTGGGTCATCTAGGGATGTCATCTTTATTAGGTTCTTTTCAGGTCATGGYGAGGCAGGGGTGTGTGGGCAAGCAGGATCTATACATGCCCCAGGGTTTCGCCCATATGATAGTACCCTTTATATTCTTTAATTCTGATTAGGCTCGTTGCAGTTGGGGTTTTTAGGTCCGGATAGCACTTCTGGGTGTAGCGAGGTGTTATGGGAGCTCTGGTGATTTCCATAGGGGGCAGTGGTTAACTGGTATCTGGGAGGTGGAAATGGGAGGCCGCATCACCCCGGCGGGAGCGGCGGGAAGGGCTGGAGCACATGGCGCGTGTTGGAGTGATTTCTTGGGATTTTAGGGAAAGGATAAGGATTTCCCATCGCAGAGGATCCCAGCTGGGGTGCAGGAAAAACTGGACTACAGACTTTAAAACTGGGGTACAAATCTCAAAACCGACGTACAGAGAAAACTGGAACAGTTTAACCTTTTAAAAAAAAAAAACCCTTTTAACATACATAACTATAAATTTCAACACAACATTCCAATCTTGGGGCTCCTGAACCTCAGCCATCTCAGCTGGGCCTGCCTCTCTTCCTCTGCCCAGCAGCCGMTGGCTCTGGGCGGGGAAGCAGCTTAGCGGCAGGATGATAACAGCCACTGGGGCCTGATACAACCAGGAGGGGATCTTCTCTCTCCTCCCCTCCCACTCTCCAGCAGCTGCCAGGCCTGGCCCTGCCAAGGCTACAGCAGTGGCAGGCGCGGGTCCRGCCGCACCAGGTCCCAGGGCCACACAGTGGAGTGGGGCTGGCACTACCAGCACCCTGTTACCTCTTCCCGGGCCAGAAGGAAAGAGGGCCCTTCAATTCCTGACACGTGTGTTCACAGAGGYGCGTTCAGCTCTTCAATTGGYTTAAGAGGTTGTGGATATTCAAACYAGCCACTGATTGGTTTTGCCTGGCRTGGAGTAAGCTGTTAGCAGCTTCTCTGCTTACTAAACGTTCATAAATGCAAAACCAGCACACCTATGACTGCAGGTTCCAACAACAGGCTCTAATCATAGCCCCAGACTGACCTCACAGCAGTGATTTCCCCAGGCTCCTTCTTCACCAAGGTCCTTCACTAGCCCCTCCTCAGTAGCTAACCCACTCCCTTTTATCACACTTATCTTTATTGGATGTAGCTGTGAYTCAACAGGGGCCAGGCAGTATTAGGTAATCAACAYAGCTGTTACTTWTCASGGACAAGGTCACCTGTATTCCCTTCTCATAAAAGAGCATATCTGTGTCTTTGTGGAGATGGACTCAGTGGCTGGAATGAGGTTTTTTCCCCATCTCTGTAGGAARCTGTACATAAATAGCACGGTCAGAAAAGCCCACCAGCAGCTGACCAACTGATGTTCTGGAATGATTTTAACACATTTCTCCCTATTCCCAGAGAGAAGCCACCTGCCTACATTAATGATAAGTTGTGTAGGAACAAGAGACACTTATTCCTTGCTTAAAAGCTTATTGTAAGGTGAGGAGTTCACTTTTGCAGAATCTGTACAAGGAGCAAAGGCAGTAAGGTCTCTGAAGTAGGCTGGTGCTCTAGGCTGGTTCTCTAGAGTTTTTGTACTTGATTTGAAAATCTGAGAGTCCCATTTCTGCTGAGCAGGCAGGAAGGGATTTCCCCAGGTGTTCTGTATCTGTAGAAGGTGAAGAGGTCTGATCTGGTGCCTTGTTTTAGGCCGAGCTGTAGTGCTGTRTCTGAGGAATGTACCTGTGCCATGGAACAGAGAGATGCCACTTTTCAGAAGGMGCCTCGGTGCTGCCAGGGCAGCTGGCTCTGGGAGTGCTTGGTTGCCCTCCCCTTGGGCACAAGGTCAGTAATTCCTTGTGGAAGCCTTATGCTAGYCCTGCTGTGATTTTGTAGTTGTTTTGTGAGAGCCAGGGACCTATTGCTGTGACATCCCAAACTTGGGGTTGAACTATTTACTGGGAGAGGTCCACAGCGCTTATTGCAAGCCTGACAAACCCATAGACACCAGTGATATTTCAAAAAACCCATTCCTGKTGTGTTTTGCAGAAAATTAATTTGATTGACAGTTTTAAGAAGGTCACGTTCAATTAGTTAAATATTTTATTCATTCCTTTTACTGTTTTATAAAGATTACTGAGATTTTTGTGCAATTTTAATCTTTCTATTTTCTCAGAAAACTTTAGATGCTSCAAAAACACAGAACCAATTATCTATCAAGCATTTGCATAATCCTAAAATATACCTCTCTGTAAGTATATAATGACAGTGTGCACTTTWAAATAAGTTCTAGCAGTAACAAAGCTGAGGATTTGATAAATCTCACAGGCCAATTTCAAGTGAGCAGAAAGAGACAATTTGTCACAGTCAAGTGATCTTAGGACCTGCTGTCTTTATTTTCTTAAAATACAAAGTATAAAAATTTAATGCTGTAATTTTATGGAGATGTTTCTATCTCAATTCATAGGGATTTAAATACAGCAAAGTAGAAGTATATAATCATTTTTGTGAAGAGTTTTGAAGTAAACTACCTACATTGAAGTAACTACCAGTCCTTGGAAGTTAGAGGAAAATGTAGAGGTAAGTGCATGAAAAAATCTTCAGCTATTTTATACATGTGAGCTCAAAATTCTTGGGGTTTTTTTTCCACCCCTTCTTCTCTACCAAGTGGACTCTGGGTTGCACCTGATTTAATCATGACTCAATTAGACACATAAGAATTTGGGTTGCAGAGGATGATTTTGGCTCCCTGTCAGACTTCTGTACTTGYTTTTTTCAGTCTGCAGCTTCATTTGTATGCTTTACACAGGGACACAAAGCATGGTCTGAGTGGGATTTTGGACAGAATTAATTAACATGGTTGTACTGCTCTTTACGTCTCTTAGGCAATGGAAATGTTCTGCATCTGCTAAGCCAGTATAAATAATGCAGGAAGTAAATAAATGACATATAAAGTCTTTGGAGTAAATATAGTAGCATGATTAATCCTTGATCTTTGCTGATACAGGCTGAAAATAGGCAAATTGAATTTGGAGCAAACACGTGCTCCCCTGTCAGATCCCTGATCCTCCCTYTCTGAGGCTGCAATTTGGAGGGACACCTGCACCATTCACCTGCTGGCACCTGCACCATTCACCTTTTCAGTGGCCTTGAAATGAGTCAAAGCATGTAAAACCTGAGTGGTGTTCAGGGGATTGTGTGTGCTGCCCTCTGTTTGGGTGTTCATTTTCATGGATGAAAGGAAACTGTGTTCTCTAGAARTGATTTGACCTGAATAGAAAAGCASAAAGTTTCTGTTTAGATGTGATTTATTTTTCCTGCTGTTGCTGTACTCAAGCCAAGATATTGTCCTAAACTTTTAACTCAAATTTCTACCAAGAAAAGTGAYGTCTTATATTCCTGTAGTTCTTCCAGTCCATCTTGCATGCTTACAAGTGAGCCATGGTTTCCTTTTCCAGTAAAAGCCCTGCAAAAACAGGATGATGATGATGCCACTCAGTGTTTTACAATACTCTGTATTTTCTGTGCCTAAGTAGGTATTCAAATGTTGTCTTACTAAGTGGTTGTTAAAGTGTAGTAGCTGGTGTGGAAAATACTATTAGGACCTAGCTGTGTTGTTTTGCCAGTGCCTTGTTATCACTGGAGTGTCTTAGGAGGATGTACTGGTTTGAAAGCAAAACCAGTGAGAGACTCTAAATCAGAAATACAATTTAATAGGAAAACTATAAAATAAATGTAATAGTAAAAGGAACAAATGAAAAGACCCTTGGCAGAGTCAGAATACAACCTGACACCCAGTTTGTTAGAGTGGTGGTAGCAGTCCAAATGAAGCAGTCTTGTTGAAGCWGTGATCCTGTAGAAAGATCTGGCAGCTCCYGTCCTCTGAGAATCCAGTCGGGCCATGTGTTGTCTCAAACTCCAGATTATATCYARGTGGGAATGCTTGGCTCCTCCCTCCTGGGCAGCATATCTAACAATGGGCTGAYGTCATTCTATGCGYCATAYAATGGGTCCTTGACTGCCCATTAAGCAGAGAYRGYTCCCAAGGGGAGTTACCTGTGAGTCAYTGGSCAGGGCAYTGATGGGCCATTARCAGMWRRTMSTSMKGRRGGRGGGGGCAGGGAAAACRCTGCCCCACCTGKYTCCAACAACCCATGAAGAYGGTAATAGAATACATACTTTGGGCACCTTGCAACCTARGACAGAGGAATATTTACAGCAATGAGCATTAGTGGGTAGACTTTTTTTGAATGATCTAGCATTACTGTGTAATACTATGTAATAACTTTATCTGGTTCAAGTAAGTAAATAGTAGTTTGAGTGAAGCTTCTAGATTTAATGTTGTAGAAAAATGTCAATAAATACAGTGTAATRTGGCCAGATGTAATTTGTTTGACATAACAGTCTTGCACTGATGACTCGCTGTTGGGGGTTTGAGGTTGGGTTGTTTTTTTTGTTTTTTTTTGTTTTTTTGTTTTTTTTTTTAATTTTCCTTTTCTTTACTTGTTACTGGTGGAATTTTTCCCATTGTGCTGCTAAGAAGCACTGATGGTTGGGTGGTTTGAGACAGCCGGGAGGGGAAACTCCCTCACTCACTCAGAGTCTTCAGACAATGCTGGTGTAGCTGCTGCTTGGGAAAAGAACGCATTTTTCTTGYTGCTGCAGAAGGCCAGTTTCGGTCCTGTTTCTTCTGGTGTGGGGTGAGCCTCTGCTCCTGGGAGCATCTGCTGAACGGGGATATCCCCTGCCTCACTGGGGAACGGATCTGTCACCACGCTGAGAGCAGGGTCACTATTTGTCCCACCCCCCGGCTGTTTTTAATTTTTGGCACAGCTTTGAGTCTTTTAGCTGCTCCACACCCCCTGCCTGCTGAGACCTTTCATCCCTTCAGCCACAGCTCCGCAGTTTCTGATCCATCCCTTCCATCCCTTCCCCTCTCGGACAAAGCCGCCATTCCCGCCCGCTCCCCGCCCCACAGCGCCCCCTGCAGCCGCGAGGGGATCATTGCAGCTGTCCTGCCCGCCGGGAGCCTGCAGCGCCCCTGCTGGCTGTGAGCAGAACTGCACTGAAGGGGAAAGTGCCACGCTCAAGGAAGCTGTTTCTGAGTTCCTGCTTCTGTTTGTTATTTGTTGGGGTTTGTTAWTTTCTATTAGTATTGGTTTGTTCCAAGCTACCCCCTTTTGCTGTTTGCCCTTGGTTCTGCCTGGTCTGCCTCCCTGATGTGCCCTTCCCTGGCACCTGCCCGTCTCCCCTGAGCCTCCCCCCTCTTTCCAGAAAGTTCCCTGAGCTCCTGTCCATCTCCCTTGTGCCCTCCCCAGGCACCTGTCTGTCTCCCTAAACCTCTCCCCTGTTTCTGGAAAGTTCTGCTGGTTCCCCTTGGTGATTTGATGTTTAATGTTTGTCCCTCCTTCGAGTTGTCCCCAGTGCTCCCAGYTGATGTCTATCCAGATTGTAACCACACCCCGATCYCTCCTGATTGGTTTGTTGTTACTGTCCCTCCCCCTGTTAAAAGGTGTGCAAAACCYGAGAGACACTTCTCTGGGTAGTCCCCTCTCAGGGTAATTTGCCAAGCTCMATAAACCCTGASAACTTAGAACCCCAAAGGAGTCAGCCTCCTTCCTTCAACAGCAGCAGGAAGGTTTCTACCACTCTTACACYCACCGGGGTCTGTGTGTGTCCTYGGCTCACAGATCATGGCAGGGTTGCCTCTGGGCAGAGCYAGCCCTAGAAGAGAGGGACCTCCTGCAGTTATTAATGCCATAGTTATTGTTGTTTGTTTGTCTTATTATACATACTGTAAAGAACTATTATTCCTATCCCCATACCTCTGCCTGAGAGCCCTTCAATTTTCTAAATTGTAATAATTTGTAGGGAGGGGGGGGTGAATTCTCCATTCTGAGGGAGGCCCTGCCCCTCCCTATCAGGCACTGGTCTTTCAAACCAAGACACTCACCAATAACTTGTAGCTACTTTAGGCTAAAAGAGAAAAGACTGATAATATCTTGTCATGATATAATGAGAGAAAAGATGGGGCTTGTGTCACACTGTTGACTTTCCTCAAAGAAATTAGGAGTGCAGAAATCCAGCACAAGAYGATGAGACAAAATGGTTTGTARGAGACTAAAAAAGTTCAAGTAAGCTGAAAAAACACCCAATTGTCCTTAAACTGGGTGAAATGGAAGAAGATAGTTTGATATGGATTTATTTACCTTTTCTTTAAACAGTAAAGTCGCTCTCTTTCACCCTCCAATCACAGGAACATGACAGTAATATTGCAGTGAGTAGTCTGATATTTATGGCTTTTCTAGCAGGCAAACTATGCACTATTGCTTTTACATAGTCTCTTCTATTGCAGTTCATGAAGAAAAAGTATCTTGGGAATCAAAAATGGATAATTAGTATAAACAAAAAATGCAATTATCCTTGCAAAATTAGACTATTTGGAGAAAATTGGGTTTTTAAGTCATGGAATAATTTCAAGCAGAAGAGGACTACAGTGTTGATTCCAATCTCACGTTAGTTATCCTTTTCCCAGCTTCTGAAAACAATTGGTATTAGCTGCAATATTTAGATACAGACTTCGAACTCCTGCCTTGCAGAGCCAAGTCTCTATCTAGAAATGAATGAGGTTCCCTTTCTGTGTTCAAATACTGACTAAATGTGGAAAACATTTACTGAATAAATCCATGCCWCACCTTTTGTTTAGTTTTTTAATGTTTTCACATTTTATTAGTCTTGAAAGCTTTTCACCTTCTTTATTACTCTATACCAGATACCTGCAACTCCTTTCTATGTGGTGTCTTCCACCAAATGCCTTTATTTGTACAGATCACCACTGGAAATATTAATTAGCACTGGATGCAGATGAGGCTGCACCTGAACTGCTCTTGATTAACATTTGCAGAGGGTAGGCTTCCAGTTGGGTGTATGCAGCTGCATTCTTATGGTGACATTGGTAATGTCCCTTTGCATTTATGAGAACATAATATTGGGATAACACTGAGAAGCAGAGAGGAGAGGGGTTCTTCTGTCTGGGTGCCACAAAACTGAGAGTTCCTTCCACAAAGAAAAGTAAGACTGATTTGGTGTGTATTTGAAATGTAATTGCTTTAAAGCATTGTGCAAATGCCTGCAACTTCAAAATATTCTGGAAAGTTAAGTTTACTTATTTTATTTAGTTTGGGGTTGGGGTGGCMAAGTTAGAGATTCAGAGAAAGTTTCATTTAGCATTTTAAGTGATGTACTTAGAGTGGCTTAGAGAAGGACCATCYGGTGACTTGTGCAAAACTGACTTAGCCACATTATTGTCTAATTGATTCTTCTTGTGCAGGTGAGTAAAGCAAACTAATCAGACCCTGGTCTTCCAGGACTGAGTGTTTCTATCCCTGATCCAACATAGGATTTTAGCTATCCCTCTTGAATATCTCCGAAGTTAGAGAAAMTTTATCCTGCTAGAGGTGACCATGTGGCTGACTGGAAGCCTTGCACACTGCTGACAGTCCTAGGATTGTGAAGGGTCTTAGGTTTGAAAACAAAATCTTTGCTTTAGCTATTATAGAGACAGCTGTGCCCTAAGGGTGAATCACTGCTTTAGAGGCCAGGCAATGTTTATTATRTTATTTCCTCAGGAGTTACCTGGGAGTGTCTGTTTAATCGAGATCAGTGGCTTCAGAGGAGCTCTGTTATTAGATGATGCCTGGGAATGTGCCCTGCAGTCTGAAATGGATGCTACTGCTTGGGAAAGSTGCCAGATTGTTTTAAATAGCTAAAGCAGAAATAATATAAAACTTTGGAAATGTCTYATGTATTCTAAACATTGTTAAATAATTTTAGTTGCAAAACTGGAAGATGAAATCAGCAGGACTTTTACCCACAGCTGGGTAATTTGCTGATAGGAAAAGTCCTATATGGAATGATGAGTCATCTTATGTATGAGCCTGTTGCTTAGCAACTACACTCSTTAACTTCCACTTCTCACTATATTTTCCAGATTTCATTAGGTTCATCAAATAAAATTAACTTTATCTACAAAATACCTTGGAGTGTAGAAAATGTGGTTTTCCTATTATGTTGTATATGTATACTTACATCTAAGGAGCAACAGGTATAGCAGAAATGAATTTGTAATCTTATGCAAACTGCTAGGATAAAGGCAGTTGACATCAGTAAATGTCAACTACATTTTCTTAAGTAACATCTTCAGGTGTTTTCTACTATACTAGTATGTTCAAGTGTAAAAACACTTAGTCCTTGTCRTGGTTTCAGCCCAGCCAGCAGATCAGCTCCATGTGGCTGCTCATTCATTACCTCCCAGCTGGGATGGGGACAGAATTGGAGGCATAGCAGTGAGAAAACTCAGGAGCTGAGATACAGACAGTTTAATAGGTAAAGCAACAGCTGCATTTACCAGAAACAGAATAAGGAATTCATCCCCTATTGTCCATGGACTGGMRG
>CADDXX010000215.1:247522-269781 GCA_902810485.1 Alauda arvensis
GSMYCACATGGTCTGGGATATCCCTTGGGTCCCTTGCAGTCAGSTGTCCTTGGAGAAGAACAACTTCTTGGAGAAGAGTTAATGACTAAGAYAGAGAGATTTCTCTAGGTGGTGATAAGAACATTCCTTAATAATATTTTTAAAACCAAGATTTTTACAGTGAAGCTTGCACTGCAACCCTTTTTTCCTGAACTTATGGAACAAATCTTRGGATGGTCTTGAAATACTGTTTCACACAGAAATAGAATGCAACGAATGTTCAGAAAGTATCTAAAAGGTACATAGAAATTGTTACTGTTSTACTCTGAAAGAGTTTGAAACATTTTGAAGAACAGAATGCAGTGCAATCCTGTTTGAGGTTTATAAAACTGATGCAGAAACAGTGATGCCTGACACACTATAAGAGGTGATGTCCAAAATCAAACAAGTTTTGCAAGCCAGCCTCATCAGAGGTCAATAGTATGTTTCTATTAAGACAGCTGTTAAATTGGTTGAATTTAACTAGCTGAAATTAACTTGTTTCACTTGGCAATTATATAACGGACAGATATTTGGAAAGTCTCTGTTGAAAATCAGATCTTCTCAAAGCAAAGATCCAGCAGTGCTTAGCATCTAGTACAACTGGAGAGGTCTGAGGTAGGCTCCTGATCTGTAGCAGAGAGAGGCTGGTGACCTTGAGAGATCCTCAGGGGCACCCTCGATGATTTCCCCCCCTCTTAAYGGGGATATTCCTTTTCTCTTCTTAGGGAAGGTAGAGCCACTGTTTGTGCACCTCTTCCATAGGGAAGATGCTATGGAGCTACAGCACTTGAGCTAAATTTGCAGTTCCTGCATTTTACACTTCAGTGGCTTTAATTTAAAATTAGGCAACTCTTTAAAGAACAGAAAATTACATTTTCTGGAATAGTCGTTTGTTGAAACATTTACCAACATGTGCACAGGGTACAGTTTACAAACACTTCTTTCAAGAAATGTTTTTAGGCCATTCTTCAAGTAMTTTTCAGGTTGTGCACTTAAAGAGAATTATTTCCTTTATCACCTAAGGGTCCTGAGAYGCGGAATGCAACATTACAAAGAGAAGTGGCTTGAGTTGCTAAGACTTTACASCTACTTAAACTCAAGTAAGGCTCCAATAGCTTGATAGATTTTCCACCTTTTCTTCGACCTCTGCTGTTACTGTTATCCCAGCCAAATGGAATCCTGGTGTGACTGGAGGCAGCTGCAGTTGCTCTGTTGCATGGCATGGCTGGGCAATGTGCTGCGTCTGCTGAGGCGCTGCGGGTCCTGTAGTTGCTCATAGGGAGCTCGGCTGAGCTGAGCCTGAACCTAAGGGTGTATTTGAATCCATGCCTGGAGAAATGTGTGCTCTCTGCTTCCCTCTCTCCCCTTGGCTGAGCCATCAGGCATGGGCTTGAACAGCAGGAAAATGGGTCATGTGGAGAGCTCCACACACTGCCAGCCAGTAGTGGCTTGATGGAGGGATTCAATCTTGAGAAACTGTGGTTTGAGCCACTTTTAATGTTTATCCCTGAGTGGACATGCTTAATGAGTCTTAAATGAATGTGAATGGTGATGTGYGTTGGAAAAATTTTAATTCTTCCCTTTGCTCAAAACTAATGGCACACACAGCAGAGATTTCGTTTTCTTACCATGGAAGGCTTTCATAGCTCTTGCTGCCCAGATTGTTTACATCTTTTTTTACAATAAATAGAGGAAAATACAGAAGAGCTTCTCAGCAAGGCAGACCTGGTGGGGTGTTAGTACTTCTACTGGGACTTCAGTGTCTGAGTGCAGAGCAGTGGGAAGACAAAAAGGAGACAAAAATAATCATTTGATAACCTCTSTGACTCATGGGGACAGAGGCCTGAAAACATCATCCAGGCTTTGCAGTTCCTGCATCTTCATCTTCTTAGCATTTAAATCAAACTATCAGTATTTGGTATCCTGATGTTTCTACAGATAATTACATTTAACARCTTTTATTTATGCAAGTCTTGAGGAAGAACTTCATTGCATTAGAGTTATTTCTCTCTCCCATTTGTCTGAGACCAATCAGGCAGATAGAACTGTGCTTTTGTTAATTCCCAGCCTAATTTATCTTCTCTATATTTTATCTTCACCGGCTTCAGTTATTTCTTTCTTGGCTACAGAGGACTGTGATGAACTTGCAGTGAAAAATCTGAAACCAAAGACAGCATTTAATCAAAACATTTATACATTCAGCCTAATTTCCTTGATTTTATTTTTTTCTTTAGATACCTGATAYAGGAGTTTAAGTGATGGAACTAAATAACAGTTAGCAAAGCAAATGATCACAGGGAAAGTTCTGTTGATTCTCATAGCTCTTGTCTTGGGTTGATAGTATTTCATTAGTTTCATTTGAGATCCTGTGTGACAGCATAATTATGATAAAAGACTTAGCTATGTGGCATAAAATTATCTGCCAATAAAGCCTCAAAGACAAGGTCACATAGAGTACAAGTGTCTTCAAAATTAGGTTTATGGAACCAAATGTTCTAGCTACAGAAAAAAAACCCAAAACACATAGCATTTTAATTTTTTACAGCACCTCTAGCAGCTGCAAAGCAGTTCACCAAAATGGTTTCTCTAAAACACTTTTAAAAGCCATTGATATTAATTTAGTGTTTATTTTTGTTTATGCAGGGCAATATTAAAAATCAGCTTTGGGAATATGAAGCTGCGAGTTAAGAAAGCAGTAAACAGYTTTTCAATCATCTACTACATTTGGTAGGGCAGTTTCAAACCTCCTGTTCCTGAAAAACAAAACTAGGCTCTGATCCTTTTTATGGGGTTAATARACATAGCTCCTGAGCACAGATGCCTGTAGCTAGTAATATACTTTATGTGGGCTTTGCTCTTTCTTGATTGTATCCCAGAATATTTTCTTTRCTTGTTTAGTCCCATATGTTATTAGGATAGCTCTAATATTGCTTCTGTGTAGGCCACCTTGTCAATCCCTGTATTAATAGAGCTCCTGATATAAAGACCAGGGTTTTATTGATCTCCATTATACAAAAAAGAAGAAATTCCCCCTTAGAACTTCATGACCATCAATGCATTTACAAGRCAGCCAGCAAAACTGTTAGAGTATCTGACATGTGTTTAATTTCTGTTCCAAACAGCACAGCAAGGCATGTCCTGTGCCTGGCTGCCTCTCCAGTCTCTGGAGCCAGATCTGTGTGCCCTTGAAGGGACAGCCCCATGCACCTGTGCCCCACAGAGAGGCCAAGCAGCTGCCCTGGCACTGGGGGACTCCTCAGAGTGGTTAGGGAGGTCCTGYGGGGGCTTACACAGAAAGGCTGCCCCGTGCTGCATTCTCTATCAGCCCCCTTGCCCATTAAATGAGAGCCTGTGACAAGGGCTTTGATCAACTGTGCCTTTTTATGAGGTGTCTGGAGATCCCTGGATGATTTCTGCAGCATCACAAAAGATTTGGTGTTGATGCTTCTAGAAAATGAAATTAATTTTATAAAAAAATAATTATAAYGAGGGGTTTTGAAATTAAAAGAAATATTTGTGCTTGTTTTCTGACACAGAGAAGTGTGTTGTTGCATCTCCTGTCTTGTTGCAGGATATAATGTATTTTATTTTGATCAAGATTAATTTTGAGAAGAACTTCCTCGATTACCTTGTATATATGTTTGTCTTTATATCTCTGTRTGTATATACATATATGTTTATTTTGTGGTTTATAGCAGCAACTATACTAACTCTGTAAGTAAGTGATTTCTAAGGGTTTGTTCTGTTATCAGGTTTTTCATTTGTTACTGCTTGTCCCAGCGTGACTTTGTGATGTTTGTATCCCCAGTTGTCTGTTTGTTTGTGTTAGATATTGTATCTCTACCTTTAGGACTGGTTCCGAGAAYGAAACAGGGAGGAAAAAAGAAGCTTGCAGTTTGTTTGCAGACACAGAACTCACTCCTTCACATTCTGCTCCTAGACTGTGGTGTCTGCAGCATGGACAGACAGCGAGACAAAGATCTCCTTTGCTTTTAGTTAACTTTTAACTAGCAGAGGCAGAGAAGTTCCTCAGACTGGTTTGTTTTTTGTTTTTTTTTTGGTTTTTTTTTTTTTGTTTGTTTGTTTGTTTGTTTGTTTTTCTTAAGACTGTTTAAACCAGCTCTGGACTGAAAACACACAGGAGCACCAGGAGCTCACACCTGTGACCCACCGGGGCCTGGACCTTGGCATTTTCCAGTGCTGGAGGGACTGATAAGAGACTGAGCAAGCTGAGCTCTCATGGCAAAGACTTTCTCAATTGTTTCATATTATTCTCTTTTTATGCTTGTGGGCACTTTGTTTGTTAAATAAATAGTCTTTTTCACTTTTCTCTAAAGCAATTTTTTCCTAGACTAATTAGGGGAAGGCCATTTAGGTTTGCTTTCCAGAAAAACCCYATTCAGAAGTTTCCTCCCAAATTTTCCCTGCTTTCAAAACAATCCTTGTTAATGTATTCTTCTTTCCTTTGCTTTTTTTTTTGGCTCTTCTTTCAAAATCTAATTATTTTCAATTATATATAACTACTTCTTCCTTTGGGTGCAGTGTTTTTTTAGTCTCTGCACTTTGACMCTTCCCATGTGAGCCTGCATTCATTGCTTCTGCTCCTGCCTTATTGGAAATGAAAGRTAAAGACATGTAGCACAGGTAACTCCAGGTTCTTTGCTGATGGGGAAACACAGACAATTAAAAACTTTAGATGACTCTATCACCAAGTCATTCTCCACAATCTAGAGTGAGTATTTCTCTGATGTGGTGGTGCCACTGTGTCTTGTTGCCCTGTAGAAAGYGGTAAGGGCACAAATGGAACATGACAGTTTGATGGAGGTAATGGTTTCTCCATTTSAGCTTTCTGATTTTTATTTTGTTCTTATTTTTTGGCCTTGAGCTTGACTCTGCACTTCACTGAGACATTGACATATTCATTCATTAAATAYGTGTAATGTTCAATTGTTTTAGTTAATAAGGTCTTTGAAATAGGAAAAGCCTGTCTTCCTGTAAATAGTGAAGAATTCAAGGCAAGGAAGCAACTTCTTTCATATTCTGCATCGGAGCAGAGAATAATACCTCTTTCCTGATCCTGAACAGGCAGAAATTTTGTGTAGAGATGGAAAAAGTTAGATGGTGGGGCTCATTCAGTGCAYCCATAGCAATGTCTTCCCGAAAAAGGCAAAAGCCTTCCATAAAATGGGACCTGGTTTAGCTGGCTAAATGGCTAGTCTAGTTCAAGGCATAAYTAGTCTTTCCAGTGTTAACTTTTACCTTTGAAATATGTTGATTGCCTAGTTGATGTAGAAAAGTAGAACAATTTGATCACAACCCCTTACCCCTTCCATGCCCCCACAAACCCTACAAAACAATCAATCACCACCTTCTCCCTGCTGTCTTGGCAGTGTAAGACCCAATCTGGTGAAAGAGAGAAGGAGTCTCTTCTCTTTAATGTCATGGGAGCAGGGAGCTGATTTCTTCTGCTCTAAGWTTTTTCTATGCTTTATGGCCAACTCTATGTTCAGTTATTATTTRATTTTTATTAATAAACACTTCTGAATAACAGGAAAAGGCTAGTAATAAAGAGAATTGGTTTACTTGTGCTTGTGGTCTTTGTATTCCATTTGGAATTATGTTCCCAGCTTTAATTGTGAATCCTAGTTTAAGGATATTATATCCCTTTTTCTTATTTGCATAGAAATYACATTCTAACAAGTAGCATTTTTAAAAGAAAGTTTATTTTTAAAATTTAATGCCAGTGTGCTTTTCCCCCTACAAGATTTGGATCAGTACACTAAGGATATGGGGTCTGCTCTCTGATGGACTCCAATACATCAGGTGTTCTTTCAACAGGAGGAGAGCAAGAAATAAACTCAGGGCTTCATCTATATGTAAATGTCAGGGCTGTGATACCTTTATGGCTTCTTGGTCTGAACTTAGCCCAGTGTGATTTAGGGCTTTTGTGATTTAGGGCTGATGCTGGTCCCACTCTGACTGTGAGGGCTCATCACAGCACWAAAAACCCAGCAATCAGTATCCCCCAAAGAAATTCTGGTGGCCTGAGGCGCATTCTAGTTTGAAATTGTGCATTGCCAGCTCAGTGCTYATGATGCTGGAAGAAAAACTTGTCCCTAATGAGTCAAGACAAGATTGATTTTACTCAGTATCTCATTGGCAACAGTGTCTGTAAGTAGGTATGCAAGGAAGAGTAAAAGCACAGCAAGCAAGTATCTCTTTCCTACCTTCAGCTCCMTTTATCTCTGTGGTTCTCCTGAGCTGGTGGTGGTTTCCACCTCTTAGCTAACTTGTAACAGAAGTATTTTCCATAAATGTKAGCTTTTGTTAGCTTTTAGTGTCTACAAACTATTTTTTCAGCATGCAATACGTTTTTATGTGTGTTGGGCCGAGCCAAGGCCTCCTTGGCTCTAACCTSTGTCACTACCCATTTTTTCTATTTTTTTGGTAGACATTAAGATCATAATACCTTTGGTTCTATCCCAGCTCTTATTTTTATACGCAATATAAACAGCTCCCACCTTCTGATACATAGCAGAGTGATTGAAGCATGTGGCTACCTACCCAGCAGATCAGATTTTCAACTTCACTTGACTACTCAAGTGGGTCAAGTGGGTTTAGTGCTAGTGTGTTGGTTGTTCATTTTGTCTATTTATTGTACATCTGATCCTGAAGTTGCTTTAGTTCCAGATGTATCTTTCCAATTTCTTTCACAGTAAACAATACTGTAAAGAAATGGGGCAGTTCCCCCGTGGCAGCCCTGTCCTCTGAATGCTCTTTGTGCCCTGGATCTTGGGTGTCTAATGGGCCTTTGGTGCTTCCAATGAGGAAGGATTTCATTTCAGGTTTTGTTCCTTTTTGCTTAGCTGACTTTTTGCCAGTCTTGGTGTAGTTTTGCATTTGATGTACCATTTAATGTTTTTCTCATTTCAATGCCATTTCAGCTTTTTAAATCTGTCATCTTGTCTCTTAATACCCCACATGGTGCTGATCAGCTACTCTAGTTTCCTGCTTGTTCTCCAGCTRCTTGCCGGGGCAGCTTTCACTGGCCCAGCAACATCCAGCAAGCTGCCCTTCAGCAGCCTTCACCACTGTCTCTTAGTATTCAAATCTTTAAAATGTCATTTTTAGCTGCTTTTTTGGCAAGTTTCTTAATTTTTATCTAATCTGCCTTCCTGAAGTTGAGTGTCACCAAAGGATTAGTTTCCTTTTAATTTTTTTTATTGTTACTTGAGATYATTCCCCCCCTGCAGCCCCCCAAAGACTCAAGGCCAGCTCAGATTCCCCACGGGGCCCAGGGGGAGATATCTCAGGGATAGGACTGGGGATTACCAAAAGAGGCTCCTTCCATGATGTTTGAAGGTCTTTATTCATGGGGGTCCACGCGGAAAGAGAGAGAGTCAAGGAAATACAGAATCTTATCTAGGTCTTATCCCTGGTGGGCTGTTTGGCCCAGGGCCAGTGGGACAGGGGAAAGGGGGAAAGGTCAGAGGGATATCTCGGCCTTCCATATCCTGGGGTAAGGGGGAAGCAGTTTCTTAGGGGAATTACAACAGTTACTCTTGCAGRAGATACCTCCAGTTACTTTGTGGTCACTTCTGCAAGTGATGGTTTCTAGTTTTGTGATTCTGTTTGACCTGTCCTGACTTWAGACCGATGAGGGTCTCACATCCTGCTTGTGAGCTCTCAGGGAGCCTGCTTCACTCCATTACTGGAGCATCTGAGCAAATGATCTTGCCCAGCTTGTGAACAGTAACTGAAGCCTCCCCTTTGGCCATTTGTTTATTACACTTTCTGATCTCTCCTGGCATCCYGTGGTTAGTGTAGACCCCTGCTCAGCTAGAGGGTAATATAGACCCAATCCTTTGTTGCTGTTCTAGGTGAGACATTGCAAGTCTCATGGATTTTGTGGTACTTGCTGAGATGTTTCCACCCTTACATCTCCTTAGCCTACAATATTGCAGTACAGGYCACTCATTTTCCTGTCTTCTCTGGTTTTGGATGTTTGTAGGTTTTTTTTTTTTCCCTTTTATAATTCATTTTTTATTACTGATAATAAAAATGCCTTGGTTACTGTCTTCCTTTCCCAAAATTCTTCATTCACTTTGTTTGTCAGTGCCTTCACTTAGCACTAGACACTGCAGTTCCTCAGTTTCATATTTAAGAYACGAGAATCTTTATCAAATTGGACATTTTGTTAAGCAACTCAAAGTAAGTTCATTTGTTCTCATTCATGAATTGTTTTCATGCATTGAAAAAATTTGTGCTACTTCTGCATTGACTCAGAAGCTGAGTCTGTGTCCTCAGTAACTCCAAAGCATTTCACACTTATTGCTCTTTTAATTTGACACTTGGGCTCATTTTTTATCCTCGGACTTTGCACTCAGGCTTTCAAAAGTGTGCAAAGATTTTTTTTTTTTTTTGACTTCTCTAAATTTTTGGAATACTGTGTTTGATTTTAATTGATCTATGGAAATTTAAAACATTTGACCAGACCCAAGGTCATGGGCTCTAAAATCTATGGACGTGTTAAAAATATTGGCAATTTCCCATTAGTGACTAGCTCATAGCAGCCAGTGCTGTGCTTCTGGCAGGAAAGGCTACACAAACAGGGATACAGCTGCTCTCTCCAGAGATTTTCACCGACTCTGCCTTCTATCTCTCAAGAAATATGTTTATCTCTAACATCAAAAGGTGCAAAATGGGTAGATTAATGATAGTCGTCATTTACCACACATTCTTGTATATTTTATCTGCTCACTTTTAATTCCAGTAAAGGATCTATATGGAGAAACCCTCTTATGCTAATCTAGTTTCTTCAGTGCTTTATATCTTGGTACAAATATATTTTAAAGTACAAAATGTAATGGTATTTGCCATGAATAAAATTCCAAAGACCATATTCACACTGGTGAATATGGTTGTGGAAAGATCTGTCAAGTTGATTCCTTTCAACACCATCAATGCTACTGTTTTAATGGGATATCTTCCAAATATATTCCCATTTTAAAGCTTAACTGTTGTCTTTCAGTTCTTTATAACTGAATGGGAAATAATTTTGTATCAGTGAATTTAGGTTATTGTCTGTAGAAACTGAACTGTCTTTTTTTTCAATTTAGCAAAATACTATTAAGAATTAATTTATGACCCAGGTACATTATTRAATCATAGAGCTATGAAGGAGTTTTACAGTCTGGGTATTCTTTCCAACAAAGTTCTAAAGATAATTTTAAAAGCCCAGACACTTTGCTCTTTCATTGCACTATAACTCATATATATAAATGCGATTTAGGGAAGATGTTTTTACAGMAGGTGCTGAGATAGCAAAATACGTAATTCCTGATAACAATGTGACGCTGTGTGTACGGGGTGCATTTTTGCATTTCAGAAGCAGGAAATGGAAGAAAGGATGATTAAAGTAGTATAAGCAAAATCGTACCATCTCTTAGTCTATCACTGTACYGTATGGACCTTATAAATTTGTTTTGGTCTCTTTTACCTATTTCTAATCTACARTCAAGCAGAATTACCTCCCAAGATCTGACATTTGTTCTGTGTTGGAAAGGTTTCATTTGTGAAGAACRAAGTGCTGTTTAGTGGTAATGTAACATTTCTATAAGTGCCTTATTTTATTTTTTTAATTCATCATCATTTAAATGGGAAGTGGGAGCTCCTTCAGGAGTTCCAGCAAGTGTCTCAGAGCTGAGGAGGCAATGCCTCCCTCTGCACTGTTGCTTTTGGAGAAAGGAGAACTCTCAGTCCTTTCATCTTCAAAAGCCTGTTTGTCTTTTCTGTCTGTTTTTTATGTCCATGAAATGACCCCATCTTCTGCTAAGGAGGAAATATTCACTGGAGTGTTTTGTCCATACTAAAAGATAAATACATACTTTGTAAATTGCTGTTCTCTTATTTATCTGCCCTGAGACTCAGAGTTTTCCTGCATGCAAGGTGTGTGTAAAGTGCTGCATAGTGGCAATAGTAGTGCATCACCCAGATGTGTGAACAGCTCCATGGGTGTCGGGCAATGTCTTAAACTGCATTTAACTYGAGAGTAACTTACAGTGGCAGGATTTCTGTCTAGCGCCTGCTGGCTCCTGATGCCTAAGAAACTGGGCTGATTTATGTTCAGTACCTGGCCCCGTGCTGCTGTTTTCAATCTTTTTCACTGTGGATTGTGATCTGGATGTTAATTTATCAAAGCTGGAATTGACAGGTTGCAGTGTTAGAGCCAAGCTAAGAGAGTCTCATGAAGAGGGGTCCATTCATCTTGTGAGATTGCATGTAAATATTCTGTGCTCTATAGCTTTAGCTAGGTGACTGTATTATCTCATTAATCATTGTGAGAGGACTTCTGTGTTGTTGTCTCTTCTCAAGGATAGACAAACATTTACCACTTCTGTGATCAATAAATGAGTTATTGGCAACTAGTGCCTATAAACTGAGGTAGCAGCATTGCTGTCTGCTGCTTTTGTTGGCTGWCTTGTGCAAGATCTGCAGGTGGAAAGAAAAGGCCAGGGTTTAMGAGCTGGCTGAAATGCAACCTGCTGCATTTGAGAAATCTAATTTCAAAAATAAATTGAGTTTGGACTTAATGTCTTACTGGCTCTAGGCAGCGATTTTCTATCCTTTCTTTTAACCTCTCCAGGTATTGATTTTTTTTTGCAGTAACAGATTTAACGTTTGCTTTACAGGGACACCCAGTCCTTCCAGCTGTGGAGCCCTGCATTCCTGTCCCGCGGGCTGTGCAGGAGTGAGGCTGTGTGGTGGGAAGGGCCCCGTGCAGCGCCTTTCTGTGGGCTCCAGCTGTGCTCCTCCTGCACTGGGGGCTTGCTCAGGCTGGSTACTCCCACGTTATCCAGATGGAAAGGAGCTGAGCAAAATACTTCTCTGACCAGTGGCTTTTTCTGGAGCTGGTAACTTATGGCACTTTTAAATCACAGGGCAGCTGCTCCTGCTTCCCTGCATACAAATAGTATATTCAAGCAGGTGTGGGTTTGTTTTTTTTTTCCATCAATAGTTTGTTTCCTGTTCTCCATTGTATTTTTTCTCCCTAGAGGAAGCCCTGCTTAACACTTTTACCCATGCTTTAARTTAGCCAAGTGAAAATTCCTATATATGGCAATTTCATTTTCCTCATGTGCAATCTCTTTCTTACAGTGCTGTATGGTTGAGCTTAGCCAAAGGGATAGGTGTCTTTCACATCTCCTGTCTTTCCTTACAAATTTTAAGGAAAACACAAACTGTCAAAATAAACTTACATGAAGATGAAATTTTTCTCCTAAAGACARCAGAGGAACTCAGAGTTCCAAAATAAATGCCACACAAAGATCCTTAATATCCTGAAATATGAAAAGAACRCTTATACTTACAAAGGAGAAATGTTACAATCAAGTTTGAATAAACTGTTATATAATGAATACAGACAAAAAACCTTGGGGAAWGTCTGAGAGATGACTGACAAGATGTAGTAGCTCATTTTCCACTAATGCAAATTTAAAACATTTCTGACAGATTTTTTTTCTACTGARAATTTAGTGTTCTGGGACAATGATTTTTGATAATGGTAGTGGATGTTTAGTACAGCCTTTCAAAATGGACAATATGTGCTTTACTTGTTGAGCTGAAGACATACTTTCTGCTGCTGCATTAGTTGTTTTTTTTTTTTTTTAGGTATTAAGGAAAGCCTGTATTGTATGTTGAATTTACAGTGATAAAGTTGTCTAGTTGTCTGCATTCTTTATGCTGAGGGACTTTGTTGATTTGGGGGATTTTTATTTTTTTTTTTTGTGAGTTGATGGGGGTTTTGTTTGAGGGGTTTGGGTTTTTTTCCTTCTTCCTTTCATAGCAGTTTATATTATATAAATCAGTTCAGGAGAGTTAGCTGCTGGAGGAGATTCCCCACTTGGCTATCCCAGCAGAAGGTTAATTGTGTCCTAGAATTACAACAGAAAACAGAAAATAAAACTCAAAGAATAAACGCCTTGTGTTTGTAGGGCACCCATGTGTGAGCACTAAATTATTCTTACTCTGAACTCAGATCACTAGGCTATAACCAAAGCTGAATGAAAAGGAAAGCATTTCTCTTTTTAGTAATTTCTGGCCACAGAGATGACTCCAGCTTGTACAGCTGCTCAGGTCAAGTGATAACCTCCAGTTTTTTCCCTCAGTGGCTGTGATSATCAACCACGTGGTGATGAGACTCATTTTATTTATCTTTCCTGGGTAATTTTAACTTGAAAAAYGTGTCTGGGACATGGGTTCTAGCTCCATGCCTGCAGTTGAGGGCCAGGAGGGAAGTTTGGTGAGTCAGCCACTTCCTGCCCAGTGTTTTTACGGATAGTTTTCAGATTTATCAAATGCCCTTTTTTTTCCCATGCACTTGTGATTTGACATTTAAAGGCCATATTGTCTGAATTAGGGAAATCACTGGTTACTGGAATGAGAAATGAGCTGAAATAAAAATTGATCAGTAATTAGGAAGGTTAATCTACTCATGGCAGAGAGTCTGAGATTTATCCTGACATAGTGCTATTCAGTTAGTGTAGATATAAATAAAGCAAGTTGGAAAAAAAATCTGCGAAATAAGTCCTAGTTACCATGACATGGATTGGGATCATTAGGCTTGTCAACAGGAATAGATATTTAGCAGAATACAAATTCTCTTTGTTATATAAATTCTCTAATTTTATTTCATACTCATTTTTCAGCTATGGAGTCTCTGCTGAGTTGTATCCACATCTTCCCTGCCACAACCCCATAAAAAAACATCTTAAAGAGCTAAAAATAGGAGGGAGAGAATATCAAGGACATCCACCTTCCCTTTGCCCTGTTGAGGAACTATCTCCATTGCAGAGATTAGATTTCAAGCAGAAATGTAGGCATCATTTTTTTTAATAATTTTTTCTACAATTTAGCATGCTAAATATAAATGTAGATATGCATTATGGCAAGAAGATTTTTCCTAAGTATGTCAGAAGTGTATGGTTCTGTATTTGAAATTAAAGTAGCCTTTGGCAAACTGTCTGCATGGCTGTGATAAGGAAACACATGGAAGTCTTAGCTGGGTTCACAGACAGTGTGGTCAGCTGTATAGGTCTCTACTATCCGCACACTTTGTGGTATCTTCTCACTCTGTTCTTGTTTGTCATTTGCTATACAGTTCAAATCAAAATGAGACATTAAACTGGAACAAAAAAAAAGAAGAGGGAGCCACCCCAAACAGTTGATTTTATCAGGCTTGGTGAGTGTCATTAGCAGGATACTTATGGCACCAAAGCAGRTCAGGAGTGTGGCCTCTGCCAGCCCCTGGTCACCCCCATCCCCCTGTCCCCTGGGACTCACGCCTGGCATCAGCTTGGGGACAGTGCTCAGGGTGCCTGGGGGGCTGTGGGGCTGCTGCCAGAGGTGTCACTTGACACTCTAAAAATGAGGCTGAGACACCAATGGTTTTCCTTGTTATCTGCCAGCGTCTTTGTTTCCTGACTAGGGAATAGGTTTCTTTAGGTCCTCTGTTTATTCTCAGTCCAGAAATATATTTTATGCTCAGGGCCAGGAACTGTTGGGAGGTTTCTGTCCCGTTTTTTCTTTGCTTTGTGTCACATTTCATCTGCAGCTATAGTTGAGTGAACTTCAGGTTTACTGAACCGTAAATAGAAGTTGGAAAATGCTGAGGAACTTAGGTTAGAAAATTATTCTAAACTTCAATACTTATTTGAGCAAAATGATATCTTGGCATTGCCAAACCTCATAGATGGGGAGAAGAAAGGAGAGGAAGAAGTAGAAGGCATAACAAAAAACCAAAGGGTTTTGCACTTGAACAGAAGTCTTTGCCTGAAAATTTTTAAGTGCAGAAGGATTTTACTGCCTCATACATGTATGAAGTAAGTATAGTTTCTTTCTTTCAGATTTTTAGAAGATATGTTTTTCCTTTCTCTTATGATCCTATTATCTCAAGTTGCTTTGGACAGCTAGATATTAGCCATGATGTGGTATATCTCATTTGGTAATAGTGATCCTTTTACAACACATAAAAGATGTAATAGAATGAAGTATGCTAATTGGAAATCAGAATAACATGTCCATGACAATTTCATTTTACTAGTATGTAACAAGACTCTAGCACAGGGTCAAAACTGGCATATCACAGAAGTTTTGTAGTCTAGGTTCCATGGAAATGTAGTGAAAAATGGGGCTATGATCTAAGTGCTCATTCCCAGAGGTGCAGCCTTGGTGGAGGACAAGCAGGGGATGTGCTGTGTTTCCTCATAGGCATTGAAGCATCAGCACCTTGGTAGAGCTCTTTGGGGGTAAGGCATTTTGCCAAGCCACCAGGAAGGAAAGGGAGGATGCCCAGGGTGGCTCCCTACTTACCACCCCTCATTGTGCATTTTATTTTGTTAAAAAGGAGGTTCACTCTCCTGGTAAAATTTAAAAGGTTTAGTAAACAGACAATAGGAGACAGAAAGAAAGCAAAGGCTACATGTCCGGGGTGCTCGGCATTCAGCCAAGAGCTCCCCTGTCAGCTCTGGAAGTGCACTTTAAATACTTTTCTTGTTGCATAGTCGTACTTTCCTAAAAATTAGCTTTATGTATTCTTGGAACTTTTTTGCATGGCTTCTACTTGCATGTTTCTTGGCTATGGTTTTAATCCTGCTTCTTTATCACCTCCAGTTTGGGCTGTGGTCCATACTTTCTTCAGACAGCAGGTGCTGATCGTTAACATATCAATACCAGGGTCCTCATCATCTGTTCACTGGATGTCATCCCTTCCAAACAGGCAGCTCCATTACAAGCCTAACTATATATCAGCTATTCCACTACCACGACCAAGCAAAAACACAAAAACTATATCCTTACAGCAGAGTTATTTTAGCATTATACATGTAACGTTCATCTTAATACTTGCGAAAAGCCAATTTTATAAGATGTAGTTATAACAATTTCTAGAGGGGTGGGTGACTGGGCCCAAAAGTCTTTAATCTCAGAGAGCCCCAGGAGTGCTGAGTGGGGGATTGCCATGGTTTACCCCCAGCCAGCAGCTCAGGGCCACACGGCTGCTTGCTCACTGCTACCCTTTGGGACAAGGGAGAGAACTGGAAGAGTAACAGTGGGAAAACTCAAGTGTGGGTGCCCAGAAGGCTGGCAGCATGGGCTTTTTGTTCTACCTGGGGGAGCGGGAAAGTTTTAATGAAGAGATGAATATGCATGAAGCCCAAAAGCTATTGGCTGCTGCCGCGCTGTCACTCTCGGATTCCTCTGTATTTGATTGGACAGTCCTGTGTTATCCACGCCCAGGACCAAGGTTTTAAGAATGTTTCCCACGCTGTACTCCTCGCTTTTGGGGGACAGCAGCCGAATAAACTGCTTGTTCTCTGGAAGCTGGTGTTCCCTCATCCTTACCTCAGAGAAACCCTATTTATGTTAGAGTCTCCCCTTTCCCTCCTTCCTGCAGGCTCACACGCACCCACGGGACCGCCGGCTCTTCCCCAAGAGGAAGAAGAAAGTAGGACCCACACACACACACTAGCTGGGATCACAGCAGCAGGAGGGAGAGAAGTYAGGGACATTTTCTAACACTCAAGGGCTGAGATACAGACACTTTAATAGGTAAAGCAACAGCTGCATTTACCAGAAACACAGAATAAGGAATTCATCCCCTATTGTCCATGGACTGGCAGGTGTCTCAACGTCCCCATTTCCTTCTCCTCCCCCCAGCTCTGTGTGCTGAGCATGGCCCCACATGGTCTGGGATATCCCTTGGGTCCCTTGGGGTCAGCTGTCCTGGCTGTGTCCCCTCCCAGCTCCTGGTGCCCCCCAGCCCCTCGCTGGGGTCAGGTGAGGGCCAGAGGAGGCCTTGGCTCTGTGTCAGCTCTGCTCAGCACTGACCAAAACATCCCTGTGCTACCAGCACTGCTTCCAGCACAGATCCAAAACACAGCCTAGACTATCTACCGTGAGAAAWCTAACCTTACCCCAGGCCAAAGAAGCACCGGTGTGTATGTATATAATGTTTTTTCTGGGATGGTCTTGGCTGGGAACAGATGTAAAAGGAGTATCAATAAAATCTGTATGAATACAGTGATCAGCAGGCCAGAAGGTGGGGGATAAAGGAGCTGGAAGATAATACCTGTACTTAGAGAGAAACCATTGCAGAAACAGCAGATATTCCCAAGGCTGGCAGATTAGCCCCCACAGGGAATAGCGTGTTTGCCAGGTAATGTGGAGGGATAGAGGGACCAGTTTGATAAAGTGGCAGCATAACCTTGACAGTCACATCTGTAATCTGTGCCAGGGGTGTGAGTATCTGTGATCCCAATCCCTTTGAAGAGAACTCTAGTACAAAAAATATCTSTAGCACTGGCAGGATTGTTCCTCACAGCCACTTCTCCATCCTCCTGAACTGGCTGAAGTCTCAAGTAAAATAACTCTGTGCAGAAAGATGCACAAGATTCCACATGGAGGACAGACCTTCAGGTGAAGTGGACAGCATGGAAAACACATGGAGCATTGAAGGGGAGGCTGCCACATCTCCACAGGCRTCAGGAGGCAGGAGGATGTGCTACAAAATAACAATGCTGGCAAAACCATTGTGAGGAGCACACCAGCCCTCTGAGGAAAAGGAATAACAARAACACAGTCCTCAGTGGGGTCAATTTAGTGACTATACACACTTAAGGTGAGCCTGGAATGCCTTCTCTCATCCTTGTCAGAAGTCCATTAACTTTATTGGAATAGTATTGTTGCTCTCAATTAGATTTGTTATTTGTGCTCCACTCATTCTGCAATGATATCACCTTGATGGACAAAAAATACTAAAGCTGGTGTAAGGAGAGRAAAGGCTGCAATATTTTTATCACTTAGGAAACCTCAAAGGAGGCAGAAAGAAAGCAAGAAAACAGAAAAGAGACMTTTTCAGAGTTTACACCAAAATTAAGAAATTAAAGTTAATGACTCCACTCCTTTACCCCACATATACTAAAAAAGTCAGGAAATTCAAGAACAAGGAATTGTTCTAGCAGCATAACTTGACCATTTGTGGAAACCTTAGGCCYTGGGATGTTGGTATTATCAGTTTCTCTTCATAGATATGAAACCTGAAGTAGAAGCCATGGAGAGAAGAATTCARGCCTAGTCTTCCAGTCACTTTGCATTGACTGATCTGACACCTGAAAGCTAGTATTTGCAGTAAGAAAAACTAGAGCCGTTTTGTCTGGTGGATGTGTGCTGGTAGTACTGGATGGTGGGAACTGAACCAGTTTAGCCATAGGATCAGAGTTAACAGGCCAGGCAGACACTCAGCTGCAGGGAGCAATCAAAGGGAAAAGGTTTACAAGGTTAAAAACAATTAAATAAATAAATAAATAAATAAATCAGGACTTGAGTGTAATTGCAAGCTAAATATCACTCAGTACTTATAACTCACAATCAGTGCTTCTACATGCCACCTTATGACTTAGTCAAGAGCAGGAAGATGAAGGAAGGTCTCAAAAAATTCCCTCAATAACCAGTTCAAAAGACTTCTTTTTGCAGGGAATGTATTCATAAGCTGATTTGATTTGCATCAAAGTGTGTGGCAGCACAAGACAAATGTGAATTCTAAGWGAAGCAGAGAAGAGGAAGAGAAGATCACAGCACTCGAAATGCTAGAGGCATCTTTCAGATGATGTGTCCTTTTTAAAGCTTAAGTGAAAGACAAGRCTTAGATTGGTCTTGACTCCTTCACATCATCCTCAGCCACTGCTGGTGTTTGTGGTGTAGGAACTGATCAGCTCAGGTGGCCCCYATGCAGGTGTGCCAGAACAGCACTGCTTTGATTTCAGTCTCTATCCATAACCTGGGCAAGGAATGCCTTCAGGTACACTAGCAGCTTCTCCAAAACTCAGTGCTTAGGGCATAGTGATGTGATGCCTAATTTCATCTTACTAGGCAGTGAAAGCATGTGAAGGCAGAAGAAATTACTGCTTTTGAAGCAAACATCACATATAAACTAGTGAAACCTGGAGAATTTAGTTGGGATGAATATATAAATAYTTGTGCACAGAGCTATGGTTTGTTGCTTTGTAGCTGGGCCACTGCCAGAAAGTTTAACTCCTTTGGGGCAGAGGAAGTAAAAAGCATTTTAGAAATKATGAAATTCAGTCTTTCCAAGTGCAATATTTCCCCAGGACCTGCTCCTCCTTGGTGAAATGGATGCTTTGTTTTGGAACATAAGTTTATGGAACTTAGAAACTTTCAAAAGAAGTCATTCAGCCTAGGAAAAGCAGCATTTCAGACCCACTTGGCTTTGGGCATCTTGCAGCAAGTTCCCTGTGAGAGCAAAGGGTGCTGTGCTGCACCCTCTGGGAAGTCTTCATCTCTCTGCTGACACTTGGTTTCTTTTGCCACTAACTGGCTTTCATCAYRGAGAGGTAATTGCAGGTAATTTTTATGGCATTCTGCATAGCTGAATGCTAATGAACCTGGTTACTCTATCAAAATGACAGTAATAGACATTTTATGTTGCAGTACATTRTAGAAAACAGTGGACAAAGCTGGAACTGCAGTTGAACTGTCACTTGACAGAACTGGTTTATAACAGTAGCTGGRTATAACTGGATTTTTCTTTAACTGCTCCCTTTCAAAGAACATTATCTTTTTTCTTTATCAGAAATGTGCTAGCATGCCATAAAGTTGAATGCAAGAATGACTGGAACAGTTATGACAAATGTCGTTTACCTGATAAGAACCCTCATGGTTAAGAGACGCAAAAAGCATAATTGGCTCCAAAAATTGGCATTATGAGATTATTCATTGTTTAGTTGTAGACAGTGTAGCCCGACAGAAAATACATTTGAGAAACCTGGGCTGCCTTTTTGGCTCTGCCCATTTCCTGTTGGTTATCTGTCTCTTTTCTGCTTCCTTATCTGAAATAAGCCCCCAGCCTCAGCCTGCTTCAAAATGGCTGAATGCTTATGTTGCAGAGTATTTTGGGCACTATTAGTGACCAGGYGGCCTCATCTTCATGGGGTGGGAGTTTGTTGAGTYTGGGGAGGGAAAAGAAAAAGCCCTTAACATGTTCCTGTTTAGGGGCATTGCCAGTTCATGGTGCCGACAGCTGCTCTGAGATGGCCAGCTAGCAATCTTCCTAGAAGCAATGTGTCTCCTCATCTCCATCTTCCAGAAGTGGCAGGCAAAGTAAGGAATGCACAGACTGTGAGCTATTTGGAGCCTAATTGCACCAGTTAATAGGGCTGTTGATGAAGTAATTGATATTCTCAGATGTTTCAGCCAACCTCTTGTTACGGTTTAGCGTAGCTTTTAGTTAAAAAGGAAATAGTTATCTGCAAGGCCCTGAGATTGACATGTGATTCAGCCCATGAGAAAGTGAGTTCGTTTTCATGAATAAGCACATCTATAAAAGCTGGGGTTTTTGGGAACTCCTCTCTCTTTTCGCTGCTCGCCTCAGGAGAGGTCGGAGGCAGCCCCAGCTCCCTCCGGCTGGAGGAAGCCAGGGGTCTGCTGGGCCCTGCTGGGCGTGCTGGGCCCCGGCCGAGCTCGCGGCATCTGCTGAGCTCAGTGACTCTTGGGCAGAGAGGGAGGCAGAGVTGTGTGCTCCTGCTCCACTCAGACTGAGTTCCAGCCGCTGTTCATGGGGAGACTGCAGCTGATTCCCCCCTCCACTGCCTTCCACCTGGAGTGGCTCTGAGCCCGAGTTGAACCTACCCCAAATGAGACCGAGGGGTTTAGGGGCTGAAAGCTGCATCCACCACCATGGGAGCCATCGCGACCTCAGCCGCCGTTCCTGTTTCTTCCCCCACCCCTTCCACCCATGTGGCCTCAGAGCCTTTCCAGAGCTGCYGCCATCCTGGCCGAGAGCACGGGAMCATCCCCGAGCTACAGTWAACTCTGTCCTTGCCAAGGTGAAGMTTGCAGAACACTGATCCTTTCCAGGGAGTGAAGAAGATGTCATGGTAGAGACATTTCTATTTCATGAAGATACTGAGGTCTGTGAAAGAGGTGTTSTGTCTTAAGGGRTGARGAGATGAGAAGATGCCTTMGGCTGAAAATCTTTTGTGAATTGTGGTAACAGACYATAATATCCTAAAATGTCTCTTTAAATCATGGAAAATATGAACTGGGSAAATGATTGTTCAGATTGGTGATTTTGAGCAAAGGTATTTGYAATGGACTAAGTAAACATTAATGAAGCAGTGACCCTGTAGCCCCCTGAGGCATGTGAGTAAGATGCTTGATGTRATAAAGTCCTCTGTGCCAGTGCTTTGAGTAGAAGTGAGAGATATTTCTGCCCTAGAATGGGATGAAGAGTATCCTTTGCACCTGAACTGTTAATTTTAAGAATAACACCCCAGAATGCATAGAGTCCATGACCCAAGTGCAGCTGACGGGGAAAACTGCGTTTTATGGAAGAACCACAGAGACAGAATTTTATTTCTGGGCGGCTGTCTTCTGTGAGAGCTAAGAGCCACAAGCAGACAGTTTCTGTCCTTGTGGAGAGTTACCATAACCAGAAGAAAGTTCTCTCTCTAGAGAGATTGATGAAAGACTATTTTATAAGAAGTACAGACCCTGGGTTCTGAGTTCTTGCCTTTATAAATGTCTGTAAGGAAGAAAAGAAGCTGGTGGGGGAGGGGGAAGTGTTTTAGATGTTTAATTTTGATTATTTGGATTTTTTTTTTCTCCTTCTTTTAGTGTGTGTGAATAAACTATCTTTATATATTTTAAGTCTGAGTCTACTTTGCTTTTCTCTTAATGCTATCTCACAGCAGAAAAACCCTGAAACMACCACATTAAWTGGTGCGTTGGCTGGGAAAGCAAAAGCAGTGAACATGGAACTTAAAACTAACTCACCTCTGTGTGCTGCAGTTAAGGGTCAGATCAGATCAGACTTCAGAGGTTGTCAGTAGCTCATGCATRTGTAACTGAGCTAGAATCTCCTGCATTTCCTCATTTAACATTTCTTTCAATGTCTAATAAATTTACTCTTTCATTTCATCTCAGTTTGTGTGCAAGGCTGCCTTTAAAATAGCTGTTAGCCARTGATTTTGGGTTCTACACCTGTTGCCTGCAGCACAGATTGCTTGATGGCTGTCACCCAGTGTTAGTAGCACACCATGAGCAAAGAGGTRCATTTCGTAGCTCTGTTTTACAAATGCTAGGGAAATGACAGGAATCCCCAAGAAATCTTTATGAGAAAAGGAGAATGAAAATGAAAAGCAAAGCTCCTGGGGCAACCTTTTTCTACTGACTGTATTGATAGGATTGTATCAGAAATTACAGCAGTTCTCTCCATTTATGACTGTTTCAGCAYTTAAGCAGTTAACACATATTTTCTGGGCTTCCTAGAAAAATTCACACTGAGATGGAACTAATTGCACATGCTCTAAACCATGGTGTACTGGTACTCCTATTAAAACTGAAAAAAGAAAATTCTATGAATATTTTCTAAAGCTATTAGAGAGGAATGAAGGTTTTATGGGTTGTGTGTTGTCATGCTTTCTGTCAGCCAAAAGCAGCTGAGTTATCCATTGCAGGCTCATCTTTGCTCACTAGTTCAGCACCACTGCTTACCGACGTGCCTGCTGTGAGCTGTGCATCAGAGCATCTGTGTAGCAGAGTGCCTTTCTGCAGTGTCTGTGAAAAGAAATTATGAAAAGCACAGTATATTTTTGGGGAAGAAAATCTGATTAATATCACCCCCTTCTGTAAGTGGAATGTTTTCTGCTGTCTGYTTGTAAGAATCTCATTCATGCCCTATGTTACATGTAAGCAGGCAGCTGCAGTAAAAGCCTGGTGCAGAGCTCCTGGGGGTGTTCAGCAGCTGTGTTGGCTGTCATGACCTCAGTGCTGGGCCCAGGACTTGGTCGCTTACTGGAATTGGRGCATTTTGGGGAGAGAGGGTTTAACTGTGCAGGTATTTGTAATCCTGGCCCCAGAATAAGCTGATATGAAGTACAGTGTCACCCTGAAYTTTTAAGCCTTCTGATAAGTTGTAGCTTGGAGTCAGTTTTCCCATGGKTTTWCAYKTAARTAACAGGTGTTGTTTTCTAACTAGCTTGGATGTTTACATTCTTCTTAGTGGGCTAGATTTCCTTGGACAAGCATGTGTTTTAGCCAGTGTGTGTGTAGAGGTAGGAGTTTTCTCACCCAATGAGAACCTTTTCCTTTTCCTGGATATAAGAACCCCCGATTTTCATTAAAGCTCTCTTTTCTTTTCTTTTCTTTTCTTTTCTTTTCTTTTC
>CADDXX010000215.1:270054-367913 GCA_902810485.1 Alauda arvensis
TTTCCCTGGTGATTGCTGTGTCGTGTCGTTCTGTCGTGTAACAGTGCGACAGTACAGCAAAGTAAAGTTCTTAAGAAATAAATTATTTGTTAAACCAGCCTTCATGTCAAAAATATGTAAAGTTTTGACTCTCCAGTGCTCTAGTACTGTATGGAGAATGGAGGGGGGAAAAAAAACCCAAAACAATTCAGCATACATGTACAGATAAATAYTTTGGAAGATTCTGCATTGAAACAAGTAAGAATAGCAAAATTAAAAGCAGCAGATGAATATGTTGGATCAAACTGATGGCTGTGGATGGAGGTAAGAACCATGCTTTATTTTGTAATTCAAATCATTGGCAGCAAAATCCAGAGCTGTGCAACACCTTGCATTTCTATTTTGTAGAAAAATGAGATATTTCAGCATTTTTCTTTCTTAAATTGTATCAATTAGTTWAAATATTTAAAAACCTGATTTGGGAAAAATGAATGTGCTGACTTTTTTGGCTGTGCTTATGGCTAAATTCGAACTCCTTCAGCCAAGCTGCTGGCTTTGSTAGCGGCAGCATGGGTGATCTCAATCACTGCTTGTTGACTGATCCCATCTCCCATGACTCACAGTGATGGCTAGGCAAGGGAAGAAGTACCATGGGAAGTTTTTAGTCAGCTCTAGGATCATGTGTATGTGRTAGGAGGATGTGGCAGTTCCCTTTTGCAGCTTTTAAAAAGCAGCATTTCAGTTGAATTCAAAGCAGAATTTCTTCCTGGCATCCCGTCCAGCGGATGCAATGTGATTTGATTCCAAGTACTTGAAAGAAGATAATTTGGTGTTTGTTTTCCATAAAAATTATTAAAACAAATATTTTCCTAAAGCTGTATTTTTTGTGTAGAAATGGATTTTGATGCCTTTTTGAGATTACCTAAAAACAGAGGCCAGACAATATTAAGGGAATAAAAAGCAGAYATATTTATTGAAGGGCCTTCAGGTACATTTAGGGCAGATGAATCCTCCCCAGRGACTACACCCAAAAAGTATGATGGGTCATGGATTTTCATGCTTTTATAAGYTTAGTCTATTTGCATATTGGGAGTCAATCTTCCAATTGCAGCWTCAGGTAATGAATTAATTTAGCCCAAGTTTGCTCCCCTCAGCTCACTTTTCTTTACATTTCTCACGGCCTGAGACAGTGAGGTATCCTTGATTCCCAGGCCTTGAGAGGAATTGTTGTGTCTGACCAAAATGTGAAGACAATAGCTAGCACTGTATGTATTTAGAGCTATACAAAAAAGAATTATAGGATTACAAATATATGAAAGATATGCAAGCTAAAATCTGAAGGCATCAATTTGATAGTTGCAAAAACATGAAGTAATAGTGTCCTGGTAGAGGTTTGCTTTTCTGCTACCTTCTCCTCTTGTGTGTTAGTTCTACAAATGTTTTAGTCTTACCTCCAAATGTTTAAAGATAATTTAATTAGCAGCAAGGGCTTCTCCTACCTATGAAAATCCCATGCAATTTTATTAAGGYGGAAAATGGAAAAGGATAAAGATCAAGACTATAATTTTAAATTCAGTATCACACTCTCCAGTGTCTCATTATCCTCCTTGCAAATGATTCATAGCCAATAATTGTCTGTGAAGAACAAATGACTCCCCTGTTCCCAAATCTCCCACACTTATCCTTGAGATACCTTTGTTGTAGATTAAGACTTCCCCTTACTAAGTCTACACAAATGTCTCTTTCTCCTTGGCTGTTAAGAGGCAGAAAGAGATGAAGCAGCTGAGAGTGTTACCTCTGCTCCTTTCCTCAGACTGGGGGCAACCCTCAGGCAGCGTTTGCACTCAACAGAGTCCTTGAGAAGCCACCAAGATCAACCCAGAAGCAGATGCCAAAGCACCATGATGATCAGGGCTGGTCTTCTGTTTTAACACTTGTGAAAATCAAACTGAGAGGTGAGCTCCTAAACTCATGCAGGAAAGACARGCTGTGGTTGGCACTTCTCTCCCATGCAGGGACATGGAGGGAAATAGCCCACTGTGCAACTGATATCTTGAAAAAGGCTTTTTTTGAGCATGAAGGATGTTTCTTCAGTTTTTTCTGGTCCTCTCCCGGCCCATGGTTGCCTAAAATACTGCGAGGTAAATTTGCTGTGTCCTGGCTCAGCAAGAGTTGATGAGGATTTATAGAGCAAAAACAGATGGGAACCCTTCCCTAAATCCAACTAGAAGACTTTTAATGAAGAGCCTTGCAGTCTGTGCCAGGGGCTGGCTGTTTGTGTCCTCCTTGTTACAAGTCACTGTGGGCATGAGCTGCTGCTGACACRGCTTTTCTTGCAGGTGGATGCTTAAATGAGGGTGATGTGAATATGTCTCCAGTGCTTCAGCAAGACACTGTAGGTAATCTGGTGGTGGGAGGAGCTGTCTGCTCTTAAAATTGCTTTGGAAAGTGTCAGCATGGGAGCTGTAGCCACCCTGCAGTGCTACTTGTCTACCTTAARGCTCAGTCAATGTTTTTTTGGTCCCTTCACATGCTAACGCCTTCTGAGATGGGTKCACTGAATAATGCCACACCATAAATATTTCTCTGTTGGCCATCTCASTGGAAATTTTATTTCATTCTCTCTTTTCCACATGGATACCTGTTCCTCCTCACCGTAACACTCACTTCATCCAACTTTTAGTCTCTTCTGCTGAGAAATTGTTTTCTTGTTTGTTCAGGGATCTTGAGTTTTAAGCAATAGTTTTATCCTACATATATATACACATACAKACATACATACATACATACATACATACATACATACATATATGCACACACATGTATATATAATGTATTATAATTTCTTTATATTTCTTTGGAGCAACACTGTTCTGTGCTTTGGGTTTGATGGTGTAACACAGTGACCAAGGGTACTGCTGAGCCAGAGTGGTCTCATATGACCCTGGGAGAGAAAGAGATGCTGCATGGGCTCCCATTCCTCTTCCTTTGGAATGCCATGGTGGTGATGCTTTGGATGCCCTGGTCTCCCCACCTGTGAGTGCTGAAATGCATTGGCCTTCAGAGCTCTTACTTACAGACTCCTTTGTTCCTGTGTAAATTTGAGGTCGCAGCTGAAGAGCAGCACGGGAAAAGCGATAAATTTTCTAGGAGTGACAGGAACCAAGATATCCATAAAAATCTTTAAGAACTCCTGCAGGTCTCCTGGAGTAAGAGGGCAAATTACTGCCTCAGACAAATGCCTAGACTGCTCAATAACTSTTTGTTAAACATGTAAGTCTGAACGAATGGTGCTATCTTAGGTATACATTGGTGTTTTCCCTTCTTAAAACATTGCTATTCCAGTGAACTATTGGAGTCTCCTTCCTCCTGTTGCTCAAGAGCATGTGTTGTTCTTTCATTGGAAGTTGCAGTGAACTTATGTCAAGTGTGTTTCCTTAAAGGTAGGAAACATAYTCAAATGATTTTAAATTAGACTTTTCTTACTGGAGGGGAAAAAAGGGGTATAAAGGCTCTGTGTGCAGAAGTAAACCAAAAATGGRTTGACTTTACTCTGTTGCAACTTGCAAATTAACACTCTGGCATGGGTCCCAATCCCTTAGGATCACATTCCYGTGTATTGGTTATGGAAGTTCTCAGGAAAGGTGAACGTGAACCAGTAACATTTCCACTGAAAGTTTTCATCTCCAAGTAAGAGTTCCTTTTAAAATCAAACTGAGTTTCCAAATGGTTGCATGGCTGCTCAGTTTGTGAGCTACAGTTTGTGGTACGTAGTATAAGTCACCCATACAGCGTTAACTCCCTCTCTCAGGACAGTGAATGAAAAAATTTCAATTACAACTCCATTTCTTTCCTGAAGGAATCATAAATGTATTTYAAGTTGATTTGTGCTGTTCATGCATAGCACACTGAATTGCTCCTCAATGGATTAGTTTATTTTCCTTAGAGATCCTCAAAGAATTGTATCAGTRGCCATGGGGAAACACATTGCAGTGGAAGTTTAACTTGGAAACTTTACATGATAGAAAACGTTTGTAGAAGAGAAATTCATGTATTTAGGTGGATCTCTCATAAACAAGGGTTATCCAYGAAAGCACACCTGACTCTATGGAACCAGGAAACCCCTGTGATWAGAAAGTTGCTTTGGTGACTCAACAATCTGTTGGACATCAAAGCAAATATYTTCAGTATGATCCATTAATTGTCTTGGCTGTTTGTTATGCCCTAATTATAGTGAGTCTGGGCCTTGATCCCCTATTCCCCTAGACAGCACTGCCTGATGACTGATAGCTCATCAGTACTACTTACTTAGCTCTGTTAACTTGCCGCTCAGAATGTGCAGTGAAGTGGTCCAGGAACAGAATGACCTCAATTAACAGATGAAAGGTGTAACAGTGCTAAGGCCTTCCTGGCTTCTCARCTGAAATGATCTTAAAAGCAAAAATTTGCATCCTATAATTACTGACAAAACCGTAATTCCATAATCAGTGATGCAGATCACTCTTCAAGATGATTTGTGCCAGCTCCCTGTCTCTGAGCACTCATCTAGATCACCTCCTGCTCCAGTTTTGGTATTCCAGAAGCTCCTGCAGCATCTCCCTGCAGCTGCTGGACCCTCATTTCAAAAACACTTCAGAAAAACTGGCGTGGCAGTAGCCTGGGGCTTTGCACTCACTGAATCACCTTTTGTTCCTGCCTGGTGTGTGGTTTCTCATTTCAACTTTTTTTACATGCATTRCAAAATTAACTCATTTTTAAACAGAAGTGCAAGCTTTACTAGACAACAATAAAAARCTGTCGCAAATGGACTAATTAGAGATTATTGAGAATGTTAGATACTAGTTTTTCATGTCAATTTTTCTGTTTTAATTATTATAAGATTGTGATTGTAGATTTATCACATTTGTCAGATACAGTGACTTTTAATTGTGCCTCATAAAATAGTATTTTTTWAAATTAAGAAATGGCCTGAAATTTTGACTTGTAATTTGTAGATATTTGGAGATAAACTAGATAATGTATTAATAGCAGCATCCTAACCATTAATGCTTTAAATATATAATTGTAAGTGGACACAACATAAAGAATATGGGCRTGAAAAGAATCACCTTTAATGTTATGCAGTCAAGCACCTAGAAATCTGGAAAATAATACCACTAAACAATTTCTGTAAACTACATTTTCCCTTTTTTAAGGCAGATGAAAAGGAACAGGTAAATAGGAGGAAGCTAGGGCAGTGCTTAAGGTTGTAGTAGTTTTACAGCTGCCRAATAATGCATGGTTTATTTGGTGGATAGAGCACTGACCTGTTACTGGAGGAAAAAAGAATGTGTGTCAAATAATTTAATTTTGAAATAGGGTGTTTGCCTTGTTTCTTGCAGAATATTGAAGGTGAATACTGAGAGGGAAGGTGCAGGACAAGGTAGATGTGCCCTCAGCCAGATGGATTCTGCACATGGAAATGGGCTCCTTGCCTGGCCTTCTCTGGCGAGCTCCTCAACAATGGTGAGTTCAGTGACTTAACCCAAAACTTCACTTAAGCTTTTTGCCACACCACTTTGACTTTCTGGACACTTGTAGCCGTGGCACAAACCAGGGMCACCCTTGCTTTAAAAATACTGAGTTTCTAATTCTAGATACTCTGGGAAGAGATGGGGGAATGATTGTAGGGGCCTCAGATTATACCCGTTCTTGGGACTGCTGTCATGAAGGTACAGTAAATTTGAGGAGCAATTGGAAAAGAAAGCTCAAGTGCAATTGGCATGGAATATATTTATCCAGTCTAGGAACAGCTGCAGTACTTCAGATAATGCTGCTTTTYCCCTCATTTTCTTATCAGCTTCTTATTTTCCATATGCTGAAAGCTGTGTCATGTCATCCTTGAGGAATGGATCATGCAGTGATCTTTTCTTCTTYATAGCAAAGTCAGCTAATTTAAATTAAACAGCCTTTATGTTAAAGAGCCACAAATTAACTCACATTGATATGCGGGAAAGCTCTCCAACCCAAAGACGAAGTGAGTTATAAAGTAGGGGTGTGGTTTAATTCAACGCYGGGCTCATGCAGGATGTCTCTACACAGGCAGGCACAGTCACTCGCTCATTTGCCTTCTCTTTTATCCTCTACAATGTTACATTTGCGTTAAGTTTTGCAATACATCTATGCATATTCATTCCCTAGCTCCACCTAGCCCCCCTCTGTATTCTAATTATCTTATCAGTCCTTCTGTGCCTGTGCACTTATCTCTGGYGGTCGCTTGGCGGTCGTACAGGAGGAAGGAAGTCGTCTTCATCAAGGCTGACMTTTTCACCTTGCCTCCTTGCACRTGCTCACTGATCCTGTGGTGGCAGTCCAAGCCCCAAGGTTGGTCTAATCCTCCTTCTAGGGGTCCRAGGAGCCTGGTTATCTTGGCAGCCTCACAAGTTTAACATTCTCTGTCCTGTTCTGGTGAGCAGTCCTYCTCCTTATCACACATACTTGCATTCTTTCATGTTGCTTTCACATGTACACCCTGTCTTTCCTTCACAAGCAGTCAGCACAGTACACATTACAAATGTAGCAAATATTAAGCAATATACATCATCTAAATATCTATTTCTAATCAATCCCCCTCTAATTCCTAACCCYGTGTCACAATGACTTTTTACTGAAGCTGGTGAAGAACAATTGCATTAAAGAGTACTTTTTGCAAAAATTATTTTGGATGGTTGTCTTCAATTCTACTCTGAAAAGCACAAAGAAGAAACTAAGACTTCCAGRGCAGGATTTAAAATTTACAGAATTAGTAAGCAAAACAAACCAAAAAATTGACTAGATTCCTCATTAGTTAAATCCAGTTTAATCTCTTTAAAGGATGTCAAGGATGAAGTAGACTCAGAYGAGACTCAGGATGACCCAGTTGTGTCAGTCAAGACTGTACCATAAATCACCTGTGTTAGGGGACTGAACTGGTACTGTGTTTGTAATCTCAATCCTGGTCTTTCAGAAAGGCTTTAGGTTGCACCTTTATGATACTTTAAAACAGATGATAACCTGCATCATGAATTTGCTACTTTTTATGAAAGTGACATTAACATTTCAGGTGGTCAGTCTTCAAGAAGTGTCAACTGTCCCTTACCTCCTCAGCTAACACAGTCTYCAAATGCATCTGGTACCAAGAAGGCACATTAATCTAGACTTGAGTGTATCCAGGGCTGGAAAATTCTTAAARCTCTGTTTCATGTGGGGCTCTGAGCTGAAAGCCTCTTGTCTTCCAGTGAAAACACGGTGGTTCCTTGACAGGTGCATTTGGAAATCTCTCTTACTGCTTAAGCTGGACAAACCTGTGGAGTTCACAGACATCCATAAAAACAGTCAGGCAGCAGTCAACTCTCTTGTTAGCAAATTTGCCAGGAGGATCAAAGCTTARACCAGTACAGGCATTCCCTGCTTCTGCTGAGCACTAGTGTTGTCTAGATTGGGTTTGAATGGTGTAGGAAGTTTACAATACTGCTGGAAACTGCGTACATAAACTGAGATTTTAATTCTGGTATTCTCTGTTTCAAACTACTTTTTCTTACATTGCAGCACAGGAAAGAGGCCTTTATGCAAGAATCATTCAAATACATTGAGAAACAGATCAAAGCACAAAGTTCCTGCGGCAATGAAAAATCAACACACACATTTCACATTTTGGTTGGACAGCACTGTTCACAATGAGTACAAKATTAGACACCTCTGTGTACAGTTCTTGAGCAGGGTTTGACAGGGCAGGTGTAGGTGTTTGTAGCTGACACTTCAGTGGTAAGTTTTTCAAAGCACAATGCTCATTTCTTTCCCTTGGCCTCCTCTTATGTTTTTTTTTTTTCCCTTCCTGACCCTTGCCCCCAGGTCATCAATTTTTGTTTAAGATTTAAATCTCAGCTACCCTGTGTGTGTCAATATTCTGTTCATGTTTAGGCAAGTAAAACCCTCCCAAACTCACCTGAACTTAAGCCAGGTTCAAGTACAAATAGGTATAATGCACAGATTTGAACCATTTTGAAGTAGGTACATAAAGGCATGGCACAATGCTGGTAATTCATGGGAAGTGCTCAAGTGTCTTGGAGCATAACAGACCTACCAGCTCTCCTGGTTCATTTTTACTTGATGTCACACAGGGAATTATCTGTTTGCTCAGAAAATGCTTTTGTTCCCTTGTTAAGCAGTAGTAATGTACTCAAATATGAAAATCACTTTTGAGCCCGAAACAAGAAAAGACTTTTAGCCTTTCAGATGCTGTTGCATTTGAAAAATATTCATTCTGATACAGCCATAGGAACCAGTGTTTTGGAGCAGTTTTTGTAGCCTTTTCAACTAGTATGAAATGGGAAAAAAAAGATGCACATTTTCTTTTCTGTTACAGTTTTCAGTCATTTACCTCTTTCATTACCAGGATGYGCATGTGAAGTATGTGGCTATTTTGTATTTTGAATTTGGAAAGGTTTTATTGTAAAGATGAGTTTCCTGCTGTGGTTACTGCTAAATGCATGAAGATGTTGAATTTACAGTTGCTCCCATTCCTGTGGCTACAATAAAATGAAGTGGAAGATCTCTCACTGTACCAGTCAAGTAATAGGATGAAAGACGGCAAAGTTAAGTTTAAGCAAGTTGGAGAGCCCAAGGCAAAAGAAGTTCCCTCTGCTTTGGGAAAGGAGGAGTTTTTGTTSGTCCTCTGGTTAACCATGATGATCTTGTGTGGTAGTGCTGGGCTTATCCTGATCAAATGGCCTTCRCACACATCCCCTCTCACTGTGCATGTTTAAAGCCTGTCTGATCAAAGCAACTCTTCTGGATGCTACATTTCTTAGAAAATCTGTTTACATSCTCTTGATTTAGGTAAGTTCAGTGTGCTGGATAAACTAAAARCCTCCTTAATATTTTTCAGACACTGGCTTTTTAAAATGTATTTTATTTCAACCTCAGCTGTGAATGTTATTTAGTTTATCTTAAGGACTGTGTAACCTGACAGGGTTTGGTGCTGAAGTAAACCCCCTGGAGCCAAAGCTCCCCATAGTTAGCTGGAGGTGGGTCCTTTATGGGCAGAACTTGACTCCATGGGGTTGTGGGTGTCCTGGTTTGTGTTTGCCTGTGGGGTTGAATACAAGAGCACAGGAGCCTGTGTCCTATCTGATTGTAGCATCCCCCAGTAGAGACGCAATGCCTGCTCACTCTCCCTTGAGATCCTTTTCTTTAGTGGCACAACAGGTAACCCAGCCAACATCAAAGCCTCATTCCAGTTAAGCTCTGATGTATATTTTGCATTAACCACCTCTTAGGAATATTGCACCTGCTACAAAGGCTCCTTTTATGTATGAAATAATTGGGTCAGGGCTTTTAATGTTGGAGGGTTTTTTGTTCCAGATAGATAAATAAAATGAAAGTTAGTTAAGTGAACTTGAGGTTTTTCTTAGCTGTTCTGTTTAAAGAAGTAACTCCAGCCAGGATTGGYATAGCCCAGCAGCTGAGTGCACAGGGTGACCTGTGGTGGTAAGGTACCAGTGTGGGTCAAAATCCTGCTGTTCTTAGAGTGCAGACTTGACTCAGCTTCCCTCTATTTCAAAAACAGACCCAGCCTTCAGGCTCCTCCTCTCTTTGTCTGCAGAAGATACGTGCACAAACAAATAAGTGGGTGTTAATACATAATGGAACAGTTCCAGTGGGAAAGGTGGATGAATCAGAATTTTGCAAATAAATGTCCTGACATATATTTGTTGGAGGTAGCTRCCCTGCCTGTTAAAACCAGCCTCTGTTACACACACCTTTTCCTCTGAAGTTGGAAGATGGTGTGTCCTCCCCCTGTCCCCTCTGATTAGGACTCAGAAAGACCTCCCTTTCATGCTTCATGGCTCCTGTACCCAGAGAAAGGGCAGTYTGCTCATTTGTAGCCAGAGGACAATTGTTCCAACTTTTCTCATGATGCAAAAATTTTAACATATTAAAAAAAAAATCCAAAAGATTGACTAACTGTGTTGTGGTGTCATGAGGAAATGCAGTATACATGAAGGATAGCTAATGGTTCTCATGCTCTAATATTCTCTTTGTGTTACTCAATTACCACTTTCCAGGAGAAGAGTAGTTTGGGGTATATGTGCCACTCTTCAATTCATGTCTGTGCAGTACTGGGAAGGCTTCAGGGCAGTGTATTTAATGRAGATTGGTGAAATGTTCAGAACTACCTCAGCTCCTTAGCTGGGGTGGTGGGGAGTTGTTTATTTTTTAAAATTCTTGACTTGTTTTCCACGTGGCTCTGAAGTGACCAAGGCAGATGCTTGTGCTGACCCAAATGACCAGTGTGGGAAGGAACAGTGTGACAGGCCTGGGTAAGGATGGAGGTGGTGAGTGAGATTTTTGGTCAGAATTGTGACAGCAGATCTCTAGAGAGACTGGAAAGCATTGCTTCTGGCAYCCAGCAGTGACCTCCCTCAGCAGGCAATCATTTCTGGCTTGAGGGGTTAATTCTGCCTGGGCTTAACTCCCAGGTAAGCTGCAGAGGATGGACTTCCAAAATTTGTGTTTGCCTCCCCTTGTCTCTTGGTTGGATGCAAAGAAAAGCTCCTCAAACTTGAATTCTCCTAAACCACTCCTAAGCAGCATGTTTTCTACCTTTATTAGTCTCACTTAAATAACAAAAATATTATTCCTGGCAGTGAGCACAGCTTATAGTAAACAGCTTTTACTTTAATGCTTTGTTGAACAAGAAACAACACAATTATTTGCTTATGGAGAAACATGCTGTATTGTGCTGTATTGAATCAATCYTTGTGCTGGTGATGGGTGCAGGTTCATGCCCATAGTTCATTCTCTAAATAATAWTAAAAACAGGCAAGTATGTACCAGAAACAAAATTCCTACGAGGTTTTTGGAAATTTATTGCATAAAGGGGTGACTGAAAAAAAATTGGCAAAAGGCTGTTAAGAATCACTGCTCTATCCTTTTTATAAAAGGATAGATTAAAGCTTTCAAATTAAAAATCATTAAAGATTAATAAAGATGATTGGTAACAGGAATCCTTTTAATTTTCTTCGTTACCATAGATAATGATAGCCTTAGGGTAGAATGAGAAAAACATAGAATGTATGAATAGAAATGTATCCATTAGAACTGTACTATTTTTGCTTCCCTTGACAGGAATACGTAGCAAACAAAAATACTGTTACAGTACAACTGCTCACTCTGTAAATAATTCAACTATTAGCTGTCATAATGTACAGACCATTAAATGGTTCTTGGAGAGGTTCTCCTTCCTTGACATTCAGAGGAGTTCTASCTCCTTGAACATGGTTTTCATTTGAACCTTAAGCACCTGCACCAGGCTCATCCCTGTACTAGTAGCAGGAATGGATTTGGCTCCCTGACCTGATGCCAACATAGCACAGTGCCCTTGAAATCTGCATAAACAAAGGGGWGGGTCAGAGGGACTTGGTTCTGCAGCAGAGGAGCCCTTGTCCCAGGGCTTTGCCATGCTTTGGTATTGCTGCATTTTACTGCACAAGTAAAGGAGACAAGCACAGTTAAGACCCATKAATGGAAGGAGAAGTGGAGCCAAATGACTGGTACCTTTGCAATGAAATCCACTGTGCAAGTGAAAAGTGATGCCAAGGTGGTGATGGTGATGAACAGTTTCAATGCTGAGCCCTCTCTTCACTGACAGCTCTCCTTATTTTGTTAGGTTGAAGTCCTTGATGCATATTTGCAGGGAAAATTCCTTTATTTCCTTGGTGTAGGTCTTGTACTCTGTTTGCTCTGAAGGTGCTTACTTGCAGTCAGCTAATTGCATGATTCAGTCATTAGTGTTTATGTCACTGAGTGGCTGTAATGCTCTCAGGGCCCTGCTCGTGACTGTTTGTACATGTATTTCTTAGCCTATGTCACAATATATCCGGCTTTATGATAGCTAATGCACACAGAAGGCCAATTTGCAAAGCAGAGCAGATGGACATATAATCAATCTAATGACTTGATGTCACAAATGAAATGCCCTYGCAGTTACCTCTCATTCATTGCTGCCAAGACTGTTTCTGACACCTTAATAATAAAAGGCTGCTGATTCCCTCCTTGCAGCAAATGCTGCAGCTCTACCACCCCTGTCACAGGGCTGCATGTTGGATCCCTACCTGCACCTACTGCTGCATTATGCCACCCTACTTTTTGTTATTATCAGTCTGCCATACACATGATCACTTTTTCCCCCGGAAATTTAAAACCTTTCCTGAACACCTTGCTATCAGGTACTCTCTTTGTGTGTGCCATGTGTTCCTGCATTTGTTTTTGAATTTAACACCTATACTCCTCCTCAAACATCCTTGTGCTCAAAAATARTTTTTGTCTTTTCCCTTTCCCCTTTAAACCTGTGATTGAATCTTCATTAAGTCAGTAGGACTTGGAGATGTTTAACTTTCACRTTGTGCTGGCTTAATTTGAAAAGTTAGAGGCTCAGAAACTATCATGACCTTACTCATTCCCTCTGAGTTACCAATGTTTTGATTGTTTTTATCCCTCTAAGTACGTTATTATTGAAATAGYTAATTTTTTACAGCTTTTCTAAAAAGCATCCTCAGTTGTGCCTGTTGTAGTGCAGGGAGAAGACAGGTCTCAGTTCCTATTGTGCTTTCCAGTGGACTTGTGAGAATGCACTGAAGGGCCTCAGTCATTCTGGCCTGAGAAGTGTTTGCTGATGTTTGTAAAAAAGAATAGATTTTCAACTGATAGTCTCATACCTATGGACTTCTGCCATTTCTGTATGGCAATTTTTTTCCCTATTTTCCCTGTTGAAAATAATACATCATCATCAGAAATAACTGTTCATTAGGGCAGAGGGGAGTGGGGTAATCATGTGGCATCAAATTACTTAATGAGCTGCTGGTCTATCAATGTTGTCCTTACTAGGTGCATTACTCAAAGGAAAGACACAAGGCACTTAAACTCCTTTCTAGTCCTTACCTTGTCTTCGCACTTTTTCAGRAAGTTATAAATTAGGTTGTTAACTAACTGATTTATGGGATATGCTTAATATGCCAGTAATTTTCTGCATCAGTTGTAAATTACCTTCTTTTATTTTGCCATCTGCATAATTGTATTTTACCCTTTTGCCCGTGTGCATAATTTGTTACCCTGACAACCTTTATCGTTCCAACATTTTTGTGGTTTTGTCAATTTTTCTCCTATGAATGGRATACTGTAAAAATAGACATATACCCCAATGATACAAAATTTTAAGTGACAGCACTATCTAACTGAAATTAATTAACATGCCTGATTGAAATAAATAGAAAAACTGTTTTGTAATTGCACAAAACTACATATAAAATAACCTTTTTGTAAACTGGAGTTAATATGGAAAAAACTGGCACCAGTTGATTAAATAATTTTTTCTAATATATTTACCTAGTTGAATTTGTCTCAGTCATGGAAATGTGGGCAGCCATAGTCCTTGCAGCAATATGTAGCTGAGTACTAATATTCCCAGTGGTTTTCACCTCTTAAAATAATCACTTTATAAAAATATCCATCTCTGGTGCATCCACCCCTGGGAATCTCTGGTACAGGGTGGCTTTTCAAAGGAAGTTTCAGGATATTAATTCACATTTGTTTTAAGAAGTTGTTTTTGCACAGCTACTGTGTAGTAGAGGTGAAAGAATGGAAATCCTTCTCTTGTCTATTGATAGACATCCCTTGGTCTATGTTTAYGTACCTCTGTACATAGTGAGGTAATGAAACAAAGGCAGAACCAAAAGTGTGTCTGTATTCCTGAGCAGATGATAGAGTTTTACTGGTATGAAGCCTTAAATTACCTGGAAAGGGCTTTACTTGTAATTTTACTTTATAAATGGTATCCCACATCAGGCACTGCCACATAGAACTTTCACTGATATGATGTAATGAAATAGCAGTGATAAGGTCTTAGGGCAAAAATGAGAAGATGCTATTTAAAACCTGATGTGTTATGTAGAATYATTGTTTTCAGCATGAAGTTACACCACCAGAGAAAGAAGTTAGGATGTATAAGAGGACTCATCAATTTGTGCCGTGGTRTCTCTTCTGAGATAACCCCGGACTGTGATGAACRGCTGTTTTCTCACTGCCCGTGCTTGGAAGAAGGGATCAGAGAGCCTTTGGGTTGCGGTTTGAAGATGTTTATTTTAGAAGTCTTATCTCTAGGTTCAGTCACACCAGCGTGGTGTTCACAAGCAGCTGGAAAAGTGAATTCTCCCCACCCCGGAACAGCACCTGGGTTTTTATAATCTGAACTACGTTAACCTTGTTTTCCTCTAAAATCCAATAACTAAAATCCAAGGCACMCAGTGAAATCACACCTTTACCCAATCCTAAAAACCCACCACCCTTTGCAAAGAGGAAGAGGAAGAAAAGAACAGGAAAATGTGCTTTTATCACATTGATCTGCCTCCATCTTTGCCCCATAATAAGTATACAGAAAAATCTAAAACGAATATCTCCACACCCAGTGATATAATAAAAACCACACCAATCAAACCCTCGTGTCATCCAAATCCTCAGACAGCTTTGGCAGCTTTCTCCAAGGTGCCAGATCAAAGCCACTGCTATCTTTCAAGCAGGCCATGGGAGCCCATCCCCCCTGTCCTGGCTGCTGCCCATCCAGGAGACCCAGAGGGATACGCTGGTCTCCTACAAATTTGTGATAAGAATGTGCAAGACATTTAACTTCAAGGTTGTGGTTTATTCATAGGGTAATAACTCATTTTCCAAACATCTGAGTCTTGTCACGGTAAAGATTAAATAAGTTGAATTTTAAAAATTGGGGTACGTAACTAAACAATGGGTAACTGCAACTTCTACAAACTGATGCTTGTGAATTCAGCAGATCAGTGGGTTTGTTCTGTTAAGWGTTTTAATTGGTTTTGAGGGCCAACTTGCAATTAGACTTTAAGATTTCACTTCGGTATTATTTTGGTTMAGCTGTTGTTAAGCAGTGGTTTGTGGTTAAGAGCTCATTTCTGTTTTGGTGCTTGTTTGGGTTTGGTTTTGTTGGTRTAGTAACTGCAGTAACAGGTCACCTTACAGCAGCTCCTTTCTGTTAGTCACCACCGTGGATCTCAGTGGAATCCTTGGATGGAGGCCAGCTGGTCCATTCACGACCATGGCCAGTTACCTGCAATTATCTTCACTGCATGTTTTCCTTTAGTCCCCTAAACCCTCTGTGGCCTTACCCTATTTTGCATGTCAAAGTACTAAAACTTACTGTTTCACACTGTGTTTTCTCTGAATGTGCTTGATCTGACATCTTTAAATGTTGCAGATTTCCAACCTARCATAATTTCATCAATTGTTAATACTTTCTGCAGTCAGTGTATTAGTGGTTTGGAAAGTTGGCAGGAAGCCCTGTATTTGGAGATAGGCAGGTTGAAGGTGTTTATTTAGCTGAAAGGAAGGGCAGGATGAATTTTCCCAGTGTTCCATAAACTATGTATATATCTTTTTTTTTTCTTTCAGACTACAACTTCATGAACCTAGATTTTACAATCTATTAATTGGATGCAAGAAAAAAAAAAAATCAGCTCTTCATCTTGATCTAATAATGAAATATAAACCTATAGTTTAAAGAGACTGTGTATAGTACTAGTTCTTAAGGTCTTGCTCAATAAAGCTTCCAAGACGGGCTARGATATGAAGAAGTAAAGTTGCTTAAAGAAAATACCTTTTGGGAGGCACAATCCTTGAAATCTTGTCTTCTGGTGGTTTTGGAAAGTATTTGCATCAGTATTGTCAGGATGGAAGAATCCACTTGCTAGAGCTAAATTTGAAACAATTGTAAAATATCAAGAAAAAAAACAGCAAGCACAATCAACCTGAAATGGCCTCATGCATTTCCTTCAGTCCCTGAAAAGTTACTGTGAGCTGCCCTTTWAAAATTTATCTGGTTGGGATTTATAAAAATAATTTCCCTCATCTCTGATCTGAGCATTGATCTATAGTGTTTAAGTGCAATCCTGATATGGGTGGCAAGATCCTTTGAAATACACAGTTTAATGCTTCCATTATAGATTTTATTATCAGCAAATTTCTTTAAAAGAACACATGCTGCTTTACACATGAGATAATAAGTAATGATGATAGATTATAGATTAAAGAACCAGACCTTMATTTAAAAAGTACTTATGTGGGGGTATTTCAGAAGCTGGTAGAGTGCTGATGCAATGGGCACCTCTTGGGCAAATGTGCTTGTTTGCTTATACAGAACACATAAAGGACTCTTGGAGTCAGAAACAGAGACCACAAYACTGGGGAAAAATCAGTAACTGCAAGCAGTTTTGTGAATTTGAGGCTGCTGTGGCTTTGTGAAGAGCAGCTAAGTGTTCTCTGCCAGTAGCATGCAGTTAGAAGTTCATTTGTGGGAGAAAACAACAACAACAACAAAGTCTTAAATCCTGATGTAAAAGAATTTGAAAAACTCCTTAGATTGGAAAAAGAAAGCCCCCGTAGTATACAAATTGATTACAGGAGCTTGATGTAGTTATACAAATAAAAAACTTTTCTCTTAAAACCGAGGTGATAAAAGCTTATGTACAAAAATTTCTTATTTCCTCAGAGGCTGAGGCAGATTGTGCTCTCTAATGAATTTTAGAGTTTTGCATATTAAATCTGAATAAACCCCCCCACATTTCAGGTAACTCTTGAACTGCAGTGAATTACTAGAGAAGATGCTTAACTTTTTTGCTTATTTTTTCAGTCAGTTTTTATTTTTATTTTTTATTTTTATTTTTTTTTAGAAATAAATTTGTGCTAGGTGATAGTACACTGGGTTGTCAGTGACTCTTCTGCCCCAATGAAGATGGAAGTAGCTCTGAGCACTTCTCAGATTTATGTGTGGGAGTGGAGTCAATGTCCAGGATGCCCACGATTGCAGGTAGGTGCAGTACATAATTTCTCCTGAGCATTTATTGAAATGTGGGAGTGTTTTCCTGCAGCTCCTGCTGAAGCAGCAGCACTGCTGCACTGTYGTGTTGTAGGTGGCTTCCCTGAACAGAGAGAACAGGCTTTGGGGGTTTTGTGGTATTTGTTTCTTGGACAGAGGAAGGAGATCCAAATAAACCTCAAGCAGTCAACCTTTCCCTCCCACGTGGTGTTTCCTTCCATTTTTCCCCCTGCAGTTACAGTATGAAGTTGATTCAATAGAAGAAGCCAGAGAGGAACCTGACTGATTTGCAAACAGGAGTGAAGGCAATGTATTTTTGAGATTTAAGTTATTTTTTAGGCAGTCTCTCTCCTTTTTTTGCAATCTTAGCCTTAAAACAAGTACTTCTCAAAAAAGGATTAATCTTGTCTGTTAACTTGATGGTCTAAGTTTTAATCTTGCATTCGGAGTACGAACAGCAAAGGCTGTAGCACAGAGAAAATTAGAGGTGAACTAGTTTTTCTTTATTCTTGATTATAGAGTTCAATGCTTGCACTTCTCTCTTTGCAGAAAGAGCCCTGTAATAACCCTCTRCACTTCCTTTTTATGCTTTCCCACTACTCAATTAAGAACTCATTAAACTGCACACCTGCAGYGTCTTTACCCTGAACTGTAGTTTTTAACCCCCTACTTCTACATAATTATAATGCAGCCTGTGGATTGCCTGACTTGAACGGAGTGAAAATGCCAGTAAAACTTATTTCTGACAATAAAGCTGCATATTGTTTAAAGCCAGCCCATAAACAAGAACTGAAAAGATTTTTGTGAGTACAGAGGACTAGAAATATTATATAAMATGACTTTCTGAGTCAATAGGATGAAGCAGCATGATAGTGAATAGCTACAGTGGGGTGATGCTCCCCTGGACTGGGGATGATGGAGCAGAGGCTTTTGGGGATGGGCTGTAATGTTTTGGTTGGATGCAACTTGTGAGATCACACTGTGTTCTGATGTTTTCGTGTCCCTTCAAGGCAAATGAGCTTTGTTAAGTCTTGGAAGAAATGCTTTGGTTCATGTTAATTTTGGAGCATATGTTGCAAGTAGCAGGAGTTCAGGGCTTTTCCATGGTATTTGACAGAGGTTCCATAAAGTGGCACTGCCTGTGTGCCATTAGTGCTGAGCCATGTTCAAGGAGTGAATATGAAAAAATATAGGATTCAGTCATCAGTACTACATGTTCCCAGCTTTTTTCTCCAGCCATAAAATTCCATAATTTACRAATGATCACTGAGGATTTGCTAATATGGCAGGAGAGGCAACAAGAAAAGTGAATTTACAGGTTTGAACAATGCAACCACTCAGTGCTGAGTGATGTTTGCATATTGGGCTCTGCGTCCTGAGGATTTTTTTTAACATATATTTTCACCATTATTTCTTTCCAAATCCAGCATTTAGCACAACCAAAGAAGGCTTTATGATGCTCCTATTTTGAAATTTTTTTACTTACTGTCATTATGAGATCCCAATGGTAAAGGAGCTGCAAGAATATATGCTTTGTTTGAATAATGGTTTAGCATCCTAGGAATGATTTTTACCATATGGATCTCTACAACTTTCTGTCTACACAGGATAAATTCTATGTGGCACTGCCGGAGTCATTTGGGTGCTTGCTCTGTTTTAAATGACAGTAAAATGAGACATGGCAGGAGGGCAGAAAGACGAGGTGATTGCAGGTTCTTATTGTTTAGCAGGAGACAGCAACAACAGCTCAGAAGCAGGGGGCAGTCAAAGGAGTCCTGCCAGGAGGGAAGACATGGGTGCTTGAGAAACTAAGGGAAAAGGAAGGAGAAAGGAAGATATGCTAGCAGCTGCACAGTCCTAGGCACTTGCCTGTATTATCCCACACACTCAAAACTATCCAGCCTTGAAATMGATCTCTTGGTGACTTTTTTAAACAGTTATTTACCTTAAACAAGACCTGAACCATATTCAGCTACATGCTGGTTCCGAGGAAAGGAACAGGCTGCATTCCAGGGTATTCAATGTCTTTACATTTTTTCAAGTGCTACTGYAATCAGTCTGGAGGAGAATAAAGATTCTGAAAGGCAGACAGGAAGGTGCAGGAAGACGCTCCCCCATAGGCTGGCTCTCTGAGGAGAAAAGGCCCAAAGTGTAATTTTAATAGTTCCCAATAGCTGGCTCCTGGAATACAGAGGGGATGGCAGTGCTGAGAGCACATGTCACCTTAACGTCACGACCAGCAGTTCTATTGGATCACAAGGCAATGCTACAATGTTCCTCAAACTCATAACCTTAGTGCAGGCCCCAAGGGTGATAAACATCACCCCAGGGAACACCAACTGCAAGCGAGGTGTGACAGAACACAACCCCAACAACAAGCACAGCAACTCGGAGAGCAAATATATCAACTGTGGCACCAGTGATTATTAAACCAATGCAATGGATGCTTATAACAAATGTGGTTTTACATGCTCTGCTCACACCTGCCATTACATCAAACCTCCAAGCCCTACACTGGCTGCCAGAAGGGACTGTTGTGATTTCACCTGGGCAGGTATCTAAACACCCTGCAGCTAGTCACTCACATGCCTGCTGCAAGGAGGGCCAGGGAAGGAGGAAAAAACCTGGGGGTTGAGAAAAGAGCAGTTCAGTAATTGAAACAAAGTAAAAGATAGTAATACTAATGATTAATTATAATAACARCAACAGCAATATATAATGCTGCTACTAACAATTATAAAAATTAATAAAACTCAGCGGAAAAAAMCTGCCAAATCCAAAGAACTGATGGACGATACAGTTGCCCTCTGCTTGCTCACTGATGCCCAGCCCCTCCCTGAACAGCAGTCATCCCCTACCAAGTAACTCCCCACTCAGTTTATTCACTGAGCATGTGCTAAGGAAATTAATTCTATCCTAGCCAAAACCTAGAAAATTTGTGAAGCCTGCAAAACATCCACCAAATGTCCAGTAACATCCACCTGTAACAATTCTTATGATAATAAAGTCTCTGTTCAAAAAAGCACAGGAATRTCTTTCCTGGCCAGTTCTGGCAGGGAGCTGTGCTGCATCTCCCAGCATGTGGGAGAAGCTGTGGGAAGTGTACCAGKGTAGTAGTGCAGCTTTAAACCAAACAGGCATTTTCCACATAAGGAAAGGGAATTTCAGTTTTACCATRAAACTGATTAGGAAAATGCCGTAGAAGTTTCTTTGCTCTCTTGGCAGCCATTGGCTCAATGCCAAGAGAGAAACACAGTAAGTCTATTTACCTCTCCCTCAAAGATGCAGCTAGTCTCCATTAGGAAGTTTGCCAAAAATACCGCCTAAGTCATCCTGTATTTAACAGAGAACACAAAGCCTCTCGGTTTGTGCTCAGGTTCTATTTTGTTCTTTTATTGTTAATTATTTTACAAGTTTATTAAACCTTTTGCTTTACAAAACATACCCAAGGAGCCGTCTCGCAAATTGTTTTTAAAGCCATTCCATGAGGTGCAGGCATCCTCAGAGRGACTGATAGATCTTCACAGGGCTTACTCCACTCTGGCCCCATGCTACACTCTATCATACTGGAGCTGTGCCTTGCCTAGGGTTGGCAGCTGTCTYTGGGCAGGCTGTATGGCCAGACACCAGCAGCAGGCTGGTCAGTGCTGTCAGTGCTAGGGCTGCTCAAAGGGAAACAGTGCCAGCTGTTGGAGGGCAGTGGTGCCTGTGCTGTGCCTTAGGTGGTTCCCCTGCAGGGGAGATCTGTGCTGCAGATACATGCAGTGTAGAATAATAATCACATCTCTCACTAGGAAACCCTATCTGGGCCTTGTAACCTGCACTGGGTGTAGCAGATAACAAGTCGATGCCTCTGCCAACTGTTACTTTTACAAATCTTTTAAGCTTTCAAAGCGCTCTGAAACCTGGTTGTTACACGAGTTTTGTTGAGGAGGAAAAGAAAGACTTAATATGCAACTTYAAATTATGTGTAGGAAGGTGGCAGGAAAAAACAACCAGCCTAATGTTGTGGCTGAATGAGCTTTTATCAAACACATAATTGTGAGTTTGATTGCAGTTCAGATCCAGGAAAAACTGTGTGCTTGCTGGGCTCCGTCAGGAACGCTTGTTAGCAGGAGGGATTCCTCTCTAAGGAAGCAGACAGCTCTTTCCCAAAAGGGATTTTTTTTCTCAGCTGCTGGTGGCTGTTTACCCAGGCTGCTGCTGGAGGCTGCAAATCCAAAGCACCAAAGGGAATCCAAACAAGTGGGAGCAGAGATGCCAAGCATGGCAGMGCTGAGATGCAGCACCAAGCAGCGAGGGAATGCAGGCACATACTGGGAGGCCACCCAGCCCTGCAGACGTGGGAAGAGACGGGAGACTGGGCTAAACCACAGCAGGAACACAAATCTGCTGCTCTGCACCGCATATCCCAGGTGTAGTGATTTGGGGTCTTGATCACAGAGTGTAAAAGTAGACATAACTTGTGYGTGTATTCTGCAGAAATATTTGGACATGCATGGTATTATTACACACATTACAGGGATGGCATTAAAGCATTAATTTGGGTCATGAATTTGGGAAGTGTTAGATGGCATGAGGCTGTAAAGGAATTATACCCATTCTATAAAGGAAGAGCTGTAAATCTTGTGAAATTTTCCAGCCGTGTAAAATTTACTAATAATTGGTACAATTGCTTTAATATTACTTTTCTGTTGYTAACAATTTATGTGAAATGGTTCTCTTTTGTCCCTTTGGCTATTCTTTCCACTGGCTTAGTTGAAAGTGAAAAGGCTGTGTTCATTAGTTTGCCTTGACTGTATGCTTTGGCAAATGTGGTATTTTTTTTTGCTCAGCTTTCTCCCTGGTGGATGGTGCTATTTGTCCTTACACTAAAAATTCAAGTTAGCTCTGCATTGCTCAGTGTGATGTTTTGATATTTTCTTCTGAGCTGACTATCAATAAGTCAGGAAAAGCAAAATCCAGAATGTTGCTTATTAAACAGGATGTGCTTGGAAATGCAATATGAGGACTGCCACAATTTCTTTATTTTGCCACTCTGTTGGACAGTCCTGCACACTGTTCTGCACAACTGATGCCCTGTTTTTACTGCAGCAGGTACAGCCTTTTCTCAGGATTTGAATTTGCTTGGAAATGAGTTCTTGCCCTACCCACATCACACCTGTGCCTGGAAATGATACAGGTATTGTCCTCCATAAATTATTGCCAACTTTCATTGGCTGTTTGTTTGATGACAGTGAAGTTCAACAGTCACAGATGTTTACACTGGTCTCAGCTGAAGCTGTTCAGATTTGCTTCATAGCATGAATCTGTTATTATGGCAAAAAAGGGAACGTCTATGAAGACTGAATGCATCTTGAATTTATGCAAAGTATACAATTATAATATATAATTCTTACAATGTGAAAAAGAAATAACTATGTTAGAGTTATAAACTCTATGTTGGAAGTACTTTGTCCTTGAAAAGTCTGCCAAGGGCTGCCTCTCGCAGAGACTGAGTAATAACTAGCTTTAAAAAAGGATTGGCATATGTGGTATTTCATGGAATGGGACCTAATCCTGACTATGACTTTCATGTTTCACCAAAGGGCAAATGTTAAAAAGATGGAAAGTAAATTGAAAATCTCCTGAGGTAGCATCAAAATTGATGTAGTAAGAAGAATATTACAAATTGATAAATGAAGCTGGTGGATACKGAATATACTTTTCATTGCAACTCAAAACAACTTTTTAATTGCTCCTAAAAGGTGCAACATAACAAAAGAGTTGTTGAGGTCCCAGAAGCAGCTCTTGTCTGTGAACAGTGTGTGTTAGTTACGGAGTTGTTTTCAGGATTGACTTATGGCTTTTATGACCCTTGTCAATGTAAAGCCTCCAGGGAGTCTCTGCCAAGCTGTGTGCTTGGGCTCAGTTATTGTMCAGACCGGCTCCGTGGGAGATGTGCCTTCTTAGCTGACCTTCAGAGACACCCCAGAACTTGTTAGCTGCCCTCAGTCGGGGCAAGCTGCAGATGAGCTCTGGCTTTAGCACAGGTGTCCCTGCCAGGGGATCCCTGAGGTTCATTTGCTATCAGCCATGCACGTGTGTGCTCCTGCCTGTGCTGTTGCCTTGTGCTGCCGTGGCAGGCAGTGGTTTGTGCTGACCAGGCTGTCTGTAAGGCCRCTAAATGCACATGCTCACTGCTCAGCACCACACTGTGCTTTTAGGTTTTCTRATTTGATGGGGCAAACACCCATTTTCTTCTGTATTTCTTGTTYTGGAAGGCAGGATTTATGGTTATAATTAATTGTTTGTGCTGACACAAGATTTAGAGGACTGGTGTGTACAGTCTCTGATCATCCAAGTTATTGATTTTGTTTCTCACTTTTAACTGCGTGTGCATGAATGCAGAGTACATCGCATGCATTCCATCACTATTTTTTAAATTTCAAAATCTCACAGAAATATTAACCAAAAAATTGGATCAAAACTAAAATTTACCTGATTTACATCTSTGTGACTTTCAGTAAGGCTGCTTGTGTATAGTCAAGCATTGTAAGYCAATTTCAGCCCCATATTGTAGCAATTTAATCTCATATCTACATTGACAATATTTTTTGCTAGTGTAAGTGATTTTTATGGCATTTCAACCCCAAAATTATCATATTACTGCAAAACTGATTGACAATTTTCACTTTAAGCCCTTGTTTATGGAAAGCTTTTGCAGCTTATTTAAATGGAAGTTCAAATGCTAATTTGATTTGAATGTCTATTTTTGGATTTGTGTACAAAAAAAGCTAACAGAGAACCTGTTTCCTTAAATCAAAATACTATTTTTTTTTCCACATCAGMGAGCATTCTTCTTTCAAGAAAGCCTTTAGAAAAATGACATCCAGATTCTTATCCTGATTGTTGGTATTCCATTCTTTGAACGAGCTGAGCAGCAGCCCCTGTGAAGCCATGCCTGAAGCCTGAGATGGGATTTGCAGAGCTGCAAATGACCATTCTCAGGGCTTGGGTTTAGCACTTGGTGCTGATGACTGAGGAGGGTGCTGAGGAAATGTCAGGCACCGGAGGGTAGACAGGCAGCACCACAGGAACAGAAGGTGCTCTTCAGCTGCTCCAGTRCCTTGAGACAGGAACAGTCCTGCAGTCCTGGGATTGCTGGGCCTGGTCACAGCTTGGTTTGTCTCATCAGCAGTTCTGAGARGGCAGAAAGGTGCCTCTGACATGTCTTGTGCATGCTTAGTGAAAATTCAGCCTCCCTCCTGTGTCCTGGCTGCTGCTAACCAGAGAGCTGAGCTGAGAGTGGGACAGGAGGGTTGCATCTCACTGTCCAGCTGGAAGGGAGCAGCTCCTTTGGGAAAGAGCTCAAATGCCCCAGCAGAATTTGTGGGGCCAGGATGGCTGATTTTTTAAAGAAATGGGTTGTACAGTGACACAGACAATAAAGTTGAGAGTACATCCTTCACACTGAAAATAAAGAGGATGACTAATAAATACATTGAAAGTTTTATTTTATTTATTATTATCACAGATATTCCTTATGGTGTATTTCCATATGTGTGTGCTACCTGACTGTGACCTAAATTAACTTTTCCACCTTCTACATAATGAATGAAGTTGAATGACTTAARTACAAAGTCAAGTCATATTACTGAAGTAGAATGTGTTGTTATTAACATGTTATCTAATTTGCATAATGAAATCAGATGGCTTTACAATGTTTAAGCTTTTTTATTTTAGATCTAATTGTCTTTGTGTCTTTCATTATTAACTAAAAAAAGTTACAAGAATAATGTGTATGAACTTTTGGGATGATTGATTTAAAACTGAAAGCCAAAGCAAATTAAGTGCCTTGTACTGATGTGATCTGGCACCAATGAAGGACAGTAATGGTTTTAAGACTAATTTATTTAACCTTCAGCTTATTTCTAGATCTGATGTTAAAATAAGACTGAAAGCTTAAGCCAGAAAACAGACATGCCTTATGTAAGTCTGACAAAATTCCCTGCATACAAACAGTTGAATCACCTTGTAAACAATGTGGAAAGCACTAAAGTTTTGCTTAATCTTGCCGTAACAGTGAAGCTGGGGGTAAGAATTTGACTTATTCTGAAAATTTGGATGTTCAAAAAGTGACTGTTTAAGTGGAAATCAATCAGCACTGAGCTGTTTGTGTAAATGTGCTAATTTACAGATGATTGACAATGTGCAGCTATTTCTAGATCAATCTCCAGTTGAGGTGCATGTGGACTTTTGCACATGTAGCTCCTGTAGTCTGCTTTATAGTGTCACCTTTTAAGTTTAATGCCTTTCAAAAATGTCTTCTGGTCCTAAATGTGCTGCAGCAGATCTGTGCTGCTCTATTAGTGTAGTGGTTTCACGTTCACCAATTTTGCTTTCYGGCCAATGCACCAATTAATGTAGTGGTTCTAGTATTTTCTTGCTGTGAGATAGGATTAAGAGAAGCAAAGCAGGCTCAAACTTAAAAGATATAAAGATAGTTTTATTCACACACACTAAAAGGGAAAAAAAAAGAATAAAAACGAAACTTTCAAAACACTTCCCCCTCTCCCACCAGCTTCTTTCTCACAGACAAAATATAAAGACAAAAACTCAGTACCCAAGGTCTGTACTACTTATAAAATAATCTTTCATCAGTCTTTTTAGAGAGAGAAGTCTCTCTGGTTATGGTAGCTCTCCACAAGAAAGAAACAGTCTACTTGTGGCTCTTAGCTCTCACAAAAACAGCCAYCCGGAGAACTCTGCCTTTGTAGAGTCTCCCATATCAYGCAGCTTCCCGTGGCTGTGATATGGCCATGTACTCTCTACATACTGGGGTATTATTTAAAATGAACAGTTCAGGCACAAACGCTGTTCTTCATCCTGTTTAAGGGCAGAGATACCTTTGACTTCTTCACTAGTGCAGAGGCTTCTTCAGCAYATCTCAACCTCTGTTCAAAGCAYTGGCACAGAGGACTTTATCACMTCAAGCAACTTGCTCAAATACTTCWGAGGACCACAGGGTCACTGCTACATCAATATTCACTTAGTCCATWWCAAATACCTTTGCTCAAAATCACCAATCTGAACAATCATTTCCCCAGTTAATATTGTCCATGATTTAAAGAGGCATTTTAGGATATTATGGTCTGTTACCACAATTCACAAAMRATTTTCAGCCTAAGGCATCTTCTCATCTCYTCATCTCTTAAGATACAATGGTTGTCTCACAGATCTCAGTATCTTCATGCATTCTAAATAATGTCCCTACTATGACTTTCTTTTCACTCTAGAGAGGATCAATGTTCTGCAAGCTTCACCTTGTTAAAGAATGGGTTAAATCTAGCTCAGGTTTGCAGATGGTCTTGTGATCTCAGMCAGGCAGCAGCAACTCAAAGGTTCTAAGGACCCGTTGGGGGAAAGACATGGCGGCCAAGATCTCAGTAGCTGAGCTGGTGGCTGCCTTCCCCACTTCACCTCTCAGTTTCATTTGGGGTGGCTCAGCCAGGGCTTGGGGCTGCTCCAGGGGAGCCCAGGGAATCAACTGGATGTTARAAGCTGTGGCTTCCCCTTCCCCACTGGCAGCCACAGGAAACTTGATCCTAACTGGGTGGGGGCACATCTTCCTCCCCCTCTCCCTGCCCAGGAGTCAGCAAGCCCRGCAGCATCCCRGGAAAGGCCTGGGCTAAGCAGGGCCCAGCAGGCCCCAGCTCCCCCCGAGAGGAGGGAGCCAGGCTGCCTCTTATCTTTTCAGAGGCAGGGAGGTCTCGGGTTTCTGGGTCTTTTGAGTCTCGAGATGTAAGGAAAAGTCTCTTTTTTCCTAGCCCCATGGCAGAAATGAAGTCCAGAAYTGATGTCTTTGTTGTTCAAGGTCTTCTCTTATCTRTTACATTCTTTTCTGCCCTGCGAGGTCCCWTSAGCAGCTCAGAGTGCCAGATCTGAACCTCCTCCAAGRGCRGTGTTAACCCTTTATACTAAGCACYGTGTGTGCTATGTTTACAATTAATTACCAAYACCTATGACCAGTGTTAKACAGTGTCTTTCTATCCTAATCCAATCSAAARGTGCCACCATCACAGCAGAAGATGGAGGACAAGAAGAAGAAGGACCAGGACATGCCCAAATCCCTCCATCTTGTCCTTCTGATCCCCATTCTAAAACCCCAACATTCTACTTTTCTCCCTGTTTTATGTTAGTTATCATTTTAACTATACTCTTGTGGCTTGCAACTCCTCACGTARGGTTGGCAGACATTCCCATGGACTGAAATCAAAGGCACTGGTACTTTTGACTTTGTGCCAAGGTTCTTGGACCCCTTGCCAGGGTCTTGGACCACCCAGGGCTCTGACAGGGAGAGAWAAGAGGCAGTTCCCAGGTTATTCAGCTTGATATGGGTAATTCACAAAGGCAAACTTTACTTTCTCATTGGCTTAACAAGGTGTCAATATTTAGCATTAGCTCCTGATAGGTGGCAGTACTTTTTAAACAATTCTCAGGTTGCAAGGAACTGTTTCACCTTTAACTAAAACCAAGCTGTGCTAACCCATGACACTTAGTAATTGCTAACAGGTTACAGGCAAAATTCTCCTGTGTGTTTCTGGAGCATTTCCTAAAAGGCACTGAAAGAACACWGTTAAAAAACCTCCTGGCAATAATGGAGTGAAAAACCTTTTATTACTCAGCCTTTGTAGGCTCAGCTCCTCAGGCATCACTGGCTTAAATGAACTGCAAAGTTTATGACCAAGCTTCTTACAATACTGGGAACATCGTTTTGAGTAAATCTATAAAACAGGGACTTCCCAGGAAATAGTTTGGAGCAAAYGGCATTGATTAGAGAGGAGCACACCACCAAAACTTGGGCACAAAAATTCCTTGAAGAAGTCCAGTCAACTGGCTTGCAGTTGTAATTTTGTGATGTATATATCTTGGATTGCTGCAGGCCTGCCATAACATTGGARCTAAATCCAATAAAAGTGTAGGATGAAAAAAGGATGTGCAAAGTGCTAAGGTGTAGACTGCCTGCAGACAGGCCAARGCTTTGTGGAGTTGGAGTCTCAGATCCATCCTTTGAGGGGGAGTGGCAGAGGTCAGAGCCTCTCTAGTCACTCACTCATCAGAAGGCTGAAGAGGGCTATAATAACTAGATATTACTTAGCGCTTGATTTCTATTTCTGTCAGAATGAATTGGCAGCTCTGTTACTCTTCAGCACCTGATTTGCTTTTAGCAACCCACATGTCCACTTTCACAATTAAGTTATATTTTTTATAATTAATCCCAAAGTTTGCAAGTTACAGTTGAAAGAAATGGCTTACCTATCTCTAGTATAATCCACGAGCTGAAGAAAACAGCAATACAATTCAATCAGGAGAATTCTTTAAAATTGGCTTATATGGAAAAGACGTTACCAAGAAATTCAACCTAAAATATCTAAATGTACCTTATTTTTGCTGGACAAGTGCTAACTTTCGTTAGAATTACTCAGGGCTCAGCTGAAGTATTGTAATTCAATTTTCAAGAGCAGATAAGCTTTGAAGTTAGAAGGAAGGGTGTTTAAACAGGTATTACTATTATGAAGATGAAGAAAATATCTACAATATCTGAAAGGAGTAAGTTTTCTACTGTCAATAATTTTTATATAATTTTGAAAAGTTGCACAAGTATTTGACTTGCTAAACAAAAATCCCAACTCCACAAACTCTCCATGACTTTGAAGATCAGACCATGATCCAAAGCACCAAGTGTGGCATTAAAGAGGAAAACTCCTCATGATTGTGGGCAACTCCTGATTTCTAGGGGATACTAAATCTAGAAKGAAAGTTCCTTGGCAAAGTAATAATCCCAGCAGCTCTGCACAGGTTCTGTCCAGGTGTGCTGTCAGCAGGATTGTCTGCTTCTGCTGATGTGAAGCTGCTTTGGCACATGGCAGCACTGTGATCTGCACTGTTCTGGGCTCAGGGTGTCTCTGGTAGCTGTGTAAGCACTTGCAGGGTCAGGGTGTGACTTGGAATGTCCTGCATGGGGCTGGGAGCTGGACTCGAGGATCCTGAGGGGTCCCTACCACTTCAGCAGGTTCTGTCATAACAGCCGGTGTGTAGGGTTTGCTGCCAGATTTGATTTCCCTTGCTTTGCCACGTGGTTCTGCAGTACTCACCTGCTCCAGTGCTTAAAATCACACAGAACCATGTATTGATCTTTTCYTTCAAGCAAAGCTTGAAAGATGTTTTAGGATGCAGCCTCTGATRAGGAAGGGAAGGGAAGCTTTCCATGTTCTTTGAGTGAGAGGCAGATGAGGTTCAGGAAGGAAAGGCTTGTAGCAACCTTCTAAGAATCTGCAGCTCACGCAGAGAAGCTGAGAAGCCAAACCTCCAAGGTGCTGAAAAGAAAAACTYCCTTAGGGCCACAGGAGAAAAATGTGTGTTTTGCTGCAAGCCAGAAAGGCAGAGCTGACTAAGCCTCTGCTGGAAGCATGAGCCTCCTGCAAACACTGAAAGCTCTGTTTCTGTCAGGTCCCTATCACAGCTAGCATGAGGGATAGCTCTCACTTCCCTGGTCGAGTTATAGTATGGAGAGTCAGTGTGTGCTTTGAAAGGGTGCACACAAATTTTTTATCTGATTTGGACTGAAAACTCAATTTGGAGMTGAGGAATCTTTGTCAGTGAAGTTTTTTTTAATGAAAATTGGTAACTTTCCTAAAAGGCCAGGCCTCAGTAGATAGGTGTATTTGCAAAGCAAAATCTCTCAAGAAAACTTCTTATTTAGCTGTTCTTTTGTTTTCCACATAGTATAGGAATATGTTCTTTTAAAGTAGCTATTTGTATATTCCAAACTGGGGAAATTACAGTCCTTATGGTTTGTTCTGGTTTTRCAGGTAACCATTTTAAAAGCTTGAAATTTGCTGAATATTGAGGTAACAGCTGCTATGGCAGATCCATCCCTTGATGCAAGTGGTGTAAAACATGAGGAGGTCTGGAAACTGAGAAATTACTTGACTCTAAGGTAGGAAAACCTCAAACAGGTCCCATTAACAACCTGTTCAGAAAAAGGTAGGCCATAAAGAGAATGCTTTTGAGAAGGTGCAGGCATAAGTTTTTCAATAAATTCCAAAGTGACATTGAACATTGCCTTTGCTTTTGGTGGAGGAGAGGAAGAAAAGYTACGACTGGCAAAAGTCTGGGCTGGAATTGAAGCCTAATGTTCTCAGTTGTGTTTTTCTACTCAGCTGAGGTTTGGAAGCCACTTGTCACAGTGTGTAAAATGCMCAGTTCCAGGGATAGTCCCTTTCTCCGCTCCACATCTGTAACCAGAATTGAAGTCGATTAAGTGTAAACAATGTATAGAAACAATTGGGATGAAAACTGCCTGTCTTTATTATTTATTTATATCAACCAGAACATTAAATCTAATAGTGCTTGCAATGAAGTCTAACTGAAGTTTTGTTCGTTACCTGCTGGCCTCAGCAAATGATGTACCTCTGAAATTCAATTGTGTTTTGCTTAGAGAGAAACAGCTCCTTGTCCATCTGGATTAGTTTAKGAACTACAACAGTTCCTAAACATTCTTGTCTTTGAGTTCAGTGGTAGTCTCAGATGGGGAAAAGGTCTATTTTCATGTCTGCTGGAAACAGTTGCACAGAACCTGACACAATTTTTCCATTGTTTTAAATGAGCTATTCTATTATTTTGATGSACTTCTGGCAGTTACAGCATAGAGAGATGTGTAAGCATCTGTCTATCTGTAGAGTAATTTCTAGTGCATCTAATAATATATTCTGGGAGCAAGAACAAGGAAAGGGAAGAAATGGGTGGCAATATTAGTGTAAAGGGATACAGCTTGTGGCTTTAGTCTCTGTTTTCCTTTTAAATACTACTTTCTACAACCTAGATGARAGTGAGCAGTCTTTACATGGATCACAATCAACATTTTCAAGTGTGATGCCTTAGTGTTTTCCCCCTAGGTGCAAACTGGGTTCTTTTAATAACTGGAGACTTGGTCTACTTAGTATTTATTCAAAAATTTCATATTAAATGGATGCCAGGCATCAGTCCTGTTGATTWATGTTCCTAAATGATTTTAAAAGGKTCCAGAGAAGATTCATGCCCCACTTGGGACTATCAAAAGCTTTTGATGGTTGTGAAACCTGGTGTAATGACAGGCTGATGATATTGCTACTGATTTAAATGAAATTTTACTGAATCCTTTAATAACTGCAAGAGAGATGGAAATGACCATTGTAGTAGAATCCTTGTTTTGTTTCAAGACATAAATAAAAATATCTCTGCATTTGTTACGACACAAAGAACAAACTAAAACTCAAAAGTCATTATTTCCTTATAGGATTAGAAGAAAACAGGGGAGAAAGCTTAATGAGAGTCGTGGAAAGGTTGCTGTGGAAACAAGGAAAGGAACAATGAAAAAAAGCCATCTTTGAGGAGGTAGGTCAGGAAGGTTAGGTTAAAAATCAGACACATTTGGTTATAGCCAAAAAGATCTTAAGGGAAGATTTTTATTTTCTGTTGAAAAGTTCAAGAGCAAAAAAAAGTTTATTTGCTGTATTAAATGTCTGTAAAACTGTAGATAAGTTAATGCCAAGGAAGCAAAATTGATGCTGAATAATTCTGTAATTGAGAAAAAATAATGACAGGAATTTGAAGTTGCAATGATGTGCTGGATTGAAGAAAATGCTGTTTTCTTACTGCTCACAGCATGTGCACTGTGAAGAGATATTGATTTGCATGGTCAAATACAGCAGGGGATGTGTAAAGAGTACCCCATGACAAAATGCTTTCCGTGCCAGTAAAKCTGTTATCTGCAGCTTGTTGGATGGGCTGTCTAGGAGCAGAAAATGGCATTGTGGCTCCCAAAAATTAGATTCTGTACAGCCAAGTTATGCCTTAGCAAAATTGAAATCCATAGCAAGATTTTCATCAGGATATATCATGTGCTTATTTTTTTTACCCTGGTTGATGTGCCATAACAAGAACACCTGTAAAAATGGTAAAAGAAAAAAAAACAGTCTATTTATGACGCTGCTGCTCAGGCAGTGCCATCTGAGAGCTGCAAGCATGTGTGCTGCCATGCCAGGACTGATGGACTCCTACTCACCCTGTTATTGTTTTGTACCTTTCTTTGCAAAGCACAGTAACCATAAATTGGCTCAAAGCTTCCAGAGATTATTGCTGTATCTGCTGTCAAGTTTTAATTTTGGATCTTGATCATGTTGTATTTTCCAGTGTTTTCAAAGACTTGTTGGAGCAGTTGGGGATATAATAGAAATGTTCTGGGTGGAGTCACAGTAAAAAGCAGCATGGTGGTGTAAAGGAAGGAAGCTGAGTTTTTACACAAACATTGAATATCCTGGTTTGGAAGGAACCCACAAGGGCAGTTGTGTGTGAAGTAATTGGGTACTCCTGCAGAAATTGTTGTGTGCTCATGTGTGCTATAATCGACCATGCTGCACTTGGTGATTGCCCAAATCCCTGATTTGTAGAGGTCTCTCTGCCTTTGGGGGAGTCAGCTCCTCCCAGTCTGGGGGTGTTGGTAAACTTACTTTGAAGATCTCCTAGTCCTGTATWGTTGAGAAGGATGCTGAAGAGCACAGGGCTGAGGRTGAAGCCCTGCAGAACCCCACTAGTGACTGATCACTGGCCTGATGTGACCCTCTCACTGCAACCCTTGGGGCCCAGCTGCTCACCCATCACAGGGCAGGCTGGAGCCTTGGGGGCACTTTCCCTCCTGCAGCCAGGGAGTTTAAACTCCAGCACTTTGTGGTTACTGTGGCCGTGTCAGTCATGAGAGCCTCTCTATTAACAAGTGACAGATCACAGAGGGCACCTTGTAGCCCTGATCTCTCTGAGTTTTAGAAATTTTAAGCTTGTTAGTAGCTTGTTGTTAGTAGTGCTTGTCTCAAGACAAAGTCTTGAGACTKTGTTCCCAGAACTGTGTTTTGTAAACAATTTCCATGTTCTCAAAACAATATCCTTGCACCTGGTGYTTGGTGTTTTTCTGCTTTACCCAATGGAGTCAGAAAGGTGGTAATCTTTTAACCAATCATRTAAGTCTCCACGAACTATGCTATATATATGAGTGGGGAAATCAGTAAAGTAAGCCCTCATCTTGGAAAATTCAAGAAAGCCTTCTGATTATTGGAGTCTTGTGTGTCCAATAGCAACAGCACCTTACCCAGTCAGCTCCCTCTGTACCTATGCCTTGTCCATCTCATCCAAGTGTTCCAGGGACCTATTTGTACCAGCTGTGGGGTATTCCAGTTARCACACCCAGTCAGGGAGCTTTCCTCAAATTCTGTGGGCTGAATACAAGCAGGCTTTAACTTCATTTCACAATATTTCATTTTCTATTTTACAATTAGGAAGAACTATGTTTAGAAGGAAGTGTTAAATGGCATTCAGCTTTCTGAGGTGGATTTTTTTCTAGGCAGTTGTTGAATGTCTGCAGACAAAATCCTCTCCCAGCAGTTCTTAGCACAAGGCTCCATTGCAGTACAGACATTTTGCTAATGAGATGAGACTTACTATAGGACTGAAATTAATTTCTGTGTTAAATTTATCTGTATAGAGCAGTTATAAAATTGCTTACAACAATCAAGATCCTGGTAGCTTGCCAGCTTTTTTTTAATAGATAAGCAGTTTGGAAATAATTATTTTCCAGTAGTGTCATTGAAGTTGAAAACATTTTTTTTCTCCTACTCTTTCAACTTTCTTTTTAATTAAGGATGGGGCACATGTCCAGAAATGTGCAATGAACAGGCTGTGAATTCCAAGTGTGAATATTGTACTTCTTTCTCCTCTCAAACATTCCCATGAGATGTTACAACACTTAAGCAGAACAACTTCTGTACTGCTCTGTTCTATTTTTAGTGGTATTTAAGGTGTGTTAGAACCCATATCTACAGTACTATTAAAAAAATCTGTCCATGCATTATRCACACCTTTTTATTTAGCTGGGAAAGAACATCTATGCTCTAAAATTATATAAAACCTGAAATTACAGAAAAATAGTTCATAGACATATTAAAATGCATTTCATGCCTCTAATCAAGGTGGTTGTACCTAAATGCAGAAGAGAGCAGGGATTGTRAAGAGCACATTACCTCTTCATGTGATTTTTAAACCAGCATCTTTCCCCTGTTGCCGTTTGAGGCATACAGTCACTTTGAGATGCTGAAGGGGCTGCTGGCCTGCCTCTGCAAGAGACTGAAAGGGAAAAGAAGATAATAATAAAAAAAAAGAAGAAGACTGAGTAGGACATTGAAATCTGTAGGATATTATATCTTGAGTTCAGTTACACCACAGCCACTGTTTTTTTTTTTCTATTTTTTTTCTCCTCTGTGTGAACAAAAGAGAATATTTGGTAAGCTTAAAAATTACATGGGCAGACAGTTGGCTTCTAAATTTAGTAGCTTCTCAAAATATATCCCCAAAGTCATGAATAAAAAGCTTTTATGAAAGCAAAAGAGTTACAGGTAATATGTAGTATTGATTGATGAGACTGGGTGGGGAACAAAACAAAATTACTTTACCATCTTTGTTCTCATTTAGTTAAGAATGCATTGGGTTATTTGCAATGCAGTAGCTTTCAGAAGCAATGTCAAAATGTGGCAGGTAAAAAGATATCAATAGAAAGAAAAAAATTTTCGAAGGGTTATTGATGCAAATATRTGGAGGCACCTGTTCTTTGGATTTTGTATTTCATTGACAGAGACAGCAAGGACAGGCTTCTTTACCCAGTGGCCCTAGGATTGTCTTGGGCTTGTTTCAAAAGAAATTTGAAGTGAGAAGAAAGATTTCTGTGTGAATCTTTTGCCAATTGAAAATCAGCCTTAGTTTTCAAATTACAGAACTGAGAAGACACAGATGAGCGAAAAGCATGAAATGGACTAGAGAAGAAATCAGAGCAGGCTCCAACCAACATGAAGAGGTTTTTTATCACCTTGAATAGTTTGGTAAATTTCTTGATATTTTCCTTTTTGGTTTAAATCCTGGAGCACCCATGAGTCCCTAAGATAGATGAACATCTYATTCTGTTCTTGGTGTTCCCTGAGCTAAGGAATCAGACCTACACTCTCCTTTTAAAGCACTCTTAGTTCAAAGTAAAAACTCCAGAGYACTGGATTAAAAACTTCAAAGTAATGCCCAAGGTTTTTTCTGCATTGCAGTCTGCCTTTGGGATTTAACTGTCAATTCCCCCTTGCATACCTGCCATTCCAAAACTGGCATGTAAGCCTCCTTTCCAGAAGAATTACCTGAGCAAAAGTGATCCTGCCAGCTCTGAGTAGCTCTGTGGGCAAGTGGCACACACACCTTTCTCRCTGGTGTACTTCAGTCCTTCTGGTGCCTGTATTTATTCTGGTGGAACTGCTGTAAAGAATTAGCTGCACTGACTCTTAAAGCATTTAGTTTATAGAGACGCATTCTTTTCGCAGGACTTAAAGCTGTGGCCTCCTTGATATGGCAGAAGATGAGAGAGGAGAGAGAAGATATGGGCAGGAGATGGGAAGTTCAAAAAGCAGGCACTAGCTTTGCCTCCTGCTGTCTCAGTGACAGCAAGGGTGCAGTGCTGGCACCTGGCAGGGTACCCTTCTCCTGGGAGGGAAATGGGAATGAGAAGCATCACTGGGAAGGCACAGAGCCTGAGGGGCAGGCAGAGGGTGACAGTGGGGCTGTGGGGGGAAGCAGGCAGATATTAGAGATGTTTGTGAGAGGTGAGTGCTGGTGGAGAGGGTGCTGTGTGCTCAGGAGGCTTGGAGTTTCATGGCAARCATGGCATGGAAAAGGACAGCCCAAGGAAACACAGCAGACACAAGYAGACCTGAGCAGGGAGCTGCAGTGCTGATACTTGCCACACTGTGTGTGTAAGTCGGGCTGCAGAATTTGGCTCTTGAAAAGCAGATTTCCAGGTACACAAGAGAGGGTCAGGCTAAAAAGCACAGCAGAGTAAGGCTGTATCTGAGAACTCCTTTTGGCTCCAGTAGTACTAGTGTACAATGCTGAGAGGTACAGGATGACAAACACTGCACAGGGGTCACCCTGGGGGCTTGCAAGAGTTTCTGGTCCCTGTGTGTTTTCCTGGCTGCCTTGGCTTAGATTGGCTTACTGCTAAGACGACAAGCTATCCTGCTTCTGGCAGGCTACATCTCCTTGCTGATGGCTTCCTTAGCCAGAATAATAAACACAAGCAGGAATGCTGTTGTAGGCAGTCAGGCTTTGACCGGACCATGACACTTTCTCAACTGTAAGAATAATTTCAGAGGAGCAGACTAAGGGAAATATTTTTTTTGCTTAATAGGTTACAACATCTCATCAGTCACATACCACACAACACATAATTTTATAAACTGTTGCACTTTTCCTGGATATAAATGGATTGTAACTGATAACCCATAAAAAATTAATAGTTGGTTGTAAGTTTTTTTAATGGAGTAAAAAATATTGCAGTAATGAAAAWGCTGGCATTTTAAGGACTGCTAAAGCAACAGATTCATCAGAAGAATGTGTTAGCAGAATAGCTGTGTATACTCTTGGCTATATATGGCAAAAAGAGGATGACAATGTTTACAGGTTAAGGATAATAAAAAATTGRGGATAACCAAAAATCCAAGAAATTGAAACTGGGGCGGTGTGAATTTGTAAGAGATCAATATTGAAGGAAAAAAAATTATCAAAAAGAGTGCTTGAAAGCCAGTACTTTGGGAGAGTTTCATCCCTAGATACTCTTGATCTGGTCATTAGCTTATATGGTAGATACTGYGCAAAATCATCTCACCACAGGGTTGCAGAGCAAAGATCTGGGCCTGTGCRGTTTTATTGTGTTTTGCTCTTTGAGTATTTCACTGTCCATTTTCCTTTCAAGTYAGATAGAGATTTTATAAACCTCAGAGAAATTTCATCTTCACGAATCCTGTTTCCCTCTGCCCTTCAGGAGGGGAGTAGCCATTTCCTTGTGACAGAAGGAATCACAGRGGAAGTCAAACAATGCATGGCCTAATAAAGTGAATGCCACTGAGAAATCGATCTGCATTTTTTTGGTGCAGCCTGTTGCCATGAGTGGTATGCACAGCAGACCTGCTCTAGACAGAAAATAAAGGCCTCTGGTAAAAATTAGCCTTTTTCAGATGTAAATAGAGAAGATACTGAAATGAGGGACTATTTGGCTTTTATTTGATGCAGTTTTCTTTCTAAATCAGCACCGATACTTCCTTACATAAAGAAATGCAGTAAACACTGGAATTACTATTGACACTGTTATATTGTACAATGGGTAGTTATCTCTGTCCCCCTTTCTTACTTTTAAGGACCTGTTTGTTGAATTCAACACTTAAATTCCATCAATAATTTAGCACTTAATTTTCTTTGGAGAGAAAAAATAAGATAAACACTCTATTTTCTTAGGTAATTCATGGTTATGAATTGAATGACTTGCTTAAAATCAATATTTATGAATAATGCATAGGATTCTTTTCTAGCCACTTCATAAATACTAAGCTGATTGAAAGAAAGAGAGAACACGTTAATGGAAATATATATTTTGGCAGTGGTAAGGTTTTGTATGTATGTTCTAATATATATGAAATTGATTTTGCACTTTCACTGGTGAAGGAAGTCTTGAATCAATCAAGTGAACACACACATGAGCAGGTGTTCACACAGCTTCCCTATTGCCCAGGTGCTGCCCAGGGCACCATTGTAAGGGACTGTGGGACACTCCTTTGGCATGCAAACCATCCCACATGTCTTTGTAGGATCACTGGGCAACTGTGAGCTCAGGCAGCTGCTCCTTCATTGTGCACATGCCAGCCAGCCCTCTTGTGCTGAACCTGGTCTGTGTGTGTGTCCTGCATCAGGGTGGTGCCTGGCCTGGCCAGGCAGAGCAGGCACTGCCCTGGTGCTGCTGGCAGGCAATGGCTGTGCTGGAAGCAATTTGGGAAATAAGGGCAGGAGAAAGGATGGAATCATTTAAGTCACAAAGGTAACAAATCTTGCCCTTATAACTTTTGTTTATTACATTTTGCATAAGAAATTATGTAAATCTCRTCAGGAGGTTCTTTTGTCTTCTCTTTTCTGTGTCCTTGTTCCCACATTTCCAAAAAAAAWGGAGTAGTATTATATAAGCAACAAACTGAATAGAAAATTGGATATGTAGGTTTTCTTCAGCCATATATACATGAATCTTGCCAATGTGTCTGATTCTGTTACTTGAATCAGTGTAAAACTAAATGCAAGGAAAATTATTCCCGAGTGGAACTGATGAACAGTGTAGTGTGTGGAACAGCCTGTGCTGTCAAAGAAGAGGAGAGTCACATGTGGCAGCCTTTGAAGCCAAGTACAGTTCATCTTCTGGAACATGCAGAGCTTTCCTCAGAGCCAGCCAAACAAACYCTTTTCTGAGGTTTTTTATCTTTACAGCTGAAGGTGGATGATATTGCCAGCAAACCTGAGGAAAGCTGGCCAGGGGCTGCTGCTCAGGGGCTGGTGATGAGCAATTGCTTTTTCCCCACTTGTCTCCCATCCTGTCATGGTGGGGAGTGGGCAAGCAGCCATGTGGTGTTTAGYTGCCTGCTGGGTGAACCACTGAAAGGAGAAGGGCTTGTCTTTTTCTTTGAAGATGGAGTTAAAAGCTGGAGAGAAAGTGTGAATCCCTTGGGTTGGGAACTGTGGTGCTCAGCACTGGGGGCCTGTTTTCAGCCATGGAAGTAGATGGCTGATTAGGAGGGAGTGTCATCTCTGAAACAGTGAAGATGACTGAAGTGTGGGGCAATGCACCATGGAAGAAAAGGGACTTTGTGTGTTTTGGCTACAGTGACTCTAAAGCTCTGAGAAGGAGGTGAAGTGTTAAAAAGAGGTCTGAAATCAGAAATAGTGCCAAAAAGCTGCTAAACAATGCAGTATTTGAGGAAGGCAATAAACTKTATAAGGTAATGAACAGATTTACAGACTTGGAAAATGGTGAAGAAGAAAAATGCATTTAGGTTAAAAGCAAGCAATGAGTTTCTGGACAGGTCTGAGCATACATTCTGAAAAAGGGAGAATGAGGTTGGGAACACTGCATGAGTGCCTGCTATAAAACCAATCTCTCTGACTTGGAAACCTCCTGGAAGTGACATTAGGCTTAATTATGTGAGTGCTCTGGCTGTTTTATTAAAAATTTCAGCACAGTTTGTGAAACACTCACTCCAGAAATCACTTCAGTCATGAAGTGCTCCAAACTCTCCTTGGTCTGTGAATTTTGARGGTGCCAGGCAATGCTGGAGCCTGTCGTTTGGGCAAGCACATGGGTCTTGGCCTGCAGGGTGCATTAACTGAAGAGAGGACTAATAAAAAAATCTGTAGAGAAAAGCACCAAAACCCAGTGGTCTTGATAGTCTTGTGTTTTCATAATAGCTTGTAACATGAAATAAGGTGGATTCACACCCTTAACAGTTTTAATGATGGATTCCCTTCCTGCACTGCTCTGATTTTTGCCTTACCATTTTATATGAAAAGACATTTTGAGGGAGTGGCTATACGAAGATGAACAACCTCGTGCCTTTATTAATTGTTCAGATCTTCTTAGTCTTCCAAGGAGCAATAGCATATGGTTTAAAGCAATAAAAGAGGAGTGTCAGAAAGGCTTGGGAGTCACCACAGTAAAGTGCAGAGAATAGAGACAGAGAAATTGCAGATAGGAGTCAGTTAAAAACYATTAGAAGTCAGTATAAGGACCAGGGGAGAGAGATTATATTTATGAAAAAAGAGATGGAGATCTCTGTTTGAGACYGATATTGCTGAGTACTTAACTTTGGTGAGCCAGAGGTGTAGCAGTGCCTGCTAGCACAAGAGCTAAGTCATTGAGTGAGGATTGGGGTATGARGATTCAGATGGGAAGCTGAGATCACCTGGACACAGTATCTTACGAAGGTGATGTGGTCKTCTGGGGAAATCTTGCAGTGACATWGAAGTTTTGTTAGAATTAACAGTTCCTTATATTATGTTTCTTAGTGCTATASAGATACTTTCTCCTCAGTAATTTGCATATCAGTCAATAAATGATATTTATTTCTTGGCCCGGACTATTCTTGAGTTGTGCCCTCTMTCTTTTGCTCTTGTCTTTTCCAGTACTGGAATTACAGTTGGAACCTTGAAAATGCCTGACTTTCCACAGGTAATAGCAGATTTCATTTCTGTTCCAATGGATCATATTAATGATTTGTATAATTTTTGCTCTAATCTTTTTCTTGTTGTTAACTGAAAGCTCTCAAGAACAGGTGTTTTTCTTAAGTACTAATTTTTGTATGATTCTTAATCACTATTGCTAATTACATTCTTTTCAAGCATGGAATTTCTCAGCACTTCCATGCAGAGGTCAATAAGAGGGTGATAGCATGTTTGCTCTCTAAATTGCAGCATTTCTGTCTTCCATTTTCAAAGCMTAAATTGAAACTAAAAGTTATGTTGTTGTTTTCTGTCATTGCATTTCCTTTCACTTCAGYATTCCCCTTTGCATGTGGCAACCATGGCCCAGGACCTTGAGGACTGTTAGCATACATCTCATCACCAAATCCAGCAGAGATGGTTTATTACAGAGAAATGCCAGGTGACATTTTCAGAGAAGTGCAGCCATCCCCATTCTTTAGATCACAGAAAAATCAATTTTGTTACTATATAAAGGTTAATAGCATCAGCAACCAGATATTTCAATGAGATAGTGTCAGGCTCCACAGCAGCCACCTTCCTCCTAGAGGAGAAGCAGGGAGGWAGACCAGTGTCACTTCATCTTTCCTGTAGGTAAACCAGAAAAAAAACAGCTGTCATGAATTTTGTCTCCTACAGAAATAGGAGGTAGGATCTATGTATACACATTACATCATGATGTGGTTTATTGCAGAACAATGGTTTTGTGCCTGGGGCAGTGCAAATCTGCAGGTCTCGTTGAATATAACTGACAAACCACTAAGGGGATAAACATTCTGTTGAGGGTGCTATGGAAGAAAGCCATTTTTCTCCCATTTTTCCAGAGAAAATGAGGCTTAAGCARTTATCTCCTTGTGCATTCTATGAACATGATTCTTGTTTCCCTTTGGTCTCAGACAAACAAGGATTTATGTGCCCACACAGGGGAACCATGGTGGGAGATGAGTCCCCCCAGTCTCTCCTTAAGCACACTCTACACTGTATTTTCCAAATGCTGCTCTGCAATGGTTCGTGTCACAGAAGGCTAGCAGGGGGAGAGATAAGTACAGCTGTGATCTGGCAGCACTCTTGGTACCTTGAACTCTGCTGWTGGGGATAGCACAGGAGGTTTTGTGGCTGTTTCAGCCCTGCAGCTGCTGGCATTGTTCTGCCKGCAGTCAGCTCTGCARCACCCACCCTTATGGGAGGAATTGYRGAACTGACTGAAAAACCATGACTTCTCCTCTCTCCTAAGGCAGACCATGATAGAGGTTTACTGAAACTGAAGAATTCCAAGCAGACTGCCTCTAATATCTTCACTGCTCAATTATTCAAAATTCAGCTTATTTCACTGGCAGTGCCAGAATCACTGTCCTCCCCCATGCCATCAGCAAAACCAGTTCATCTAAATGTGAATGAAGGTGGGTAAAAAGAAAAGGCACTTAAATCTTTGTTTTACAGGAAGGTGGGCACAAAAATCCACAAGTATATTCTTCATCTTAATAAGTTACCTTTGAACTAAAATAGTTTTATTTGTTAATATTTTTTTTTAATTGGGAATCTGTTTCATTATGTAAGGTTTTGTTTGTTTTTGAGTGGTCTGTAATCCTGAAAGGGATTTGCAGAGCAGCTTCTGAAAACACCAACCAGATTAAGTGTGTGTCAAGGAACATAATTAGACATTGAGATATGATATGGGCATTGTTAGAGGCAACTTAGAAAATTGCAACCTGGCAAACTCTGTCTCATCTGAGGATTAGTTACAGCTGAATGTTTGTCACGGAAAAACCRAGGAGGGGAGGATGGTGCATGTGCTGGTGTGTCTGGGTCTGGTGTCCTGTTGAGAGCTTGCATGAGAGTGYTGCAGRGGTTTAATGARACACCTCGCTGCACTCAGCCAAGGGAAACACACTTGGGAGCCCCATCCCTTCATGGAAAAACACAGGTGCTGTGCCTTGTGGGGCCAGGGAGGTGCCTGAAGCTCATGGGAGACTACACTGTTACCTGGGTATCACTACAGTCCCATTCATCTTACTAGCTAAGAGTATGTTATTATATTGTCAGCAAAGGACTATTTCTCTTTTCTTAAACAGATAAATTTTGAAATATGGTATTTTATACAGATGAAAAAGAAAATTATGTATGATATCGAGTGCTTGATTCTTTTCAGGATTCTTACTTGAAATTTCAGATTAARCTCTTCATCTTTTTATTTTTATATAGTGCAAGTTGACATCACTTGTTTCAAATTAGACTGAATTGTTACCCTCCTGCTCCCCTGCAGATGTACTATCCTTTCTGACATGCAAGCTTGACAAATTATAAAATACAGAATTTTCTGAAACAGAGAAGAAACCACTTCAGAATGAAATTTGGTGGTGTTTCAGAGTAGGTTTTGGTTGYTTTCCTTTGTAGGCATAAACTAGGAATTAACCYGTTGGGATGTAACAACCTGTCTGGGAATTACAGATAGATTTGGTGGTTTCATATAGCTCAGAAACTGGCAACAGGATGTTTGGGTGATTGTACACTATTTCTGATATGCTGATTCAATTTTGGATCAGTAATTCAGAGGTGATACCACTCCTCCATGCAGAGCCAGATTGTTGCTATTTAAACAATGGATGTGCTGTTACACAAAGCTTTGAAAACCCTGCAAAACTGAAGTCACTGACTTCAGCGCATCTCTGAGGTTTGCCAARGAGCAGGTGTTCAAAGCAGGCTGTCACCTGGCCTGTTCCTGTCAACTATTCCCACRTCATTAGACAAGCTAATGCTACATTGGTTGAAGGCAAGGGAAGGTAAAATTAGAAATGACTTGAAATGATCCTTCAGCTGACTCAAGACRGTTTCCTCTGAGTACTGAGCCTGCGTTTTGCCATGCTTTTTTGCTTTATCTCCAGCGATCAGAGTGAACACAGTTGAAATGTCTTACATTGTAACCAAACCACTTGTTTCTGGAATAGCCATGCCTCTGTGGAAGCAAGACAAATTAGGAAAGAATGTGGCAGAGAGGTGTGAAAAATACACAGTATTAAAGTCTTAATTTCTTAGAGGCAGAAAAGTTCAGTGTGAACTGTAGGGTCAGTACCTACATCTTAAAAGCCTGTAATAAGAAACAGAACTAAGTCCACATTTGATAGTGACATCATCTAAGAGGTGTTGTCTTCTGAAGACTGATCCCAGCAATAAAATTAAAATCTCACTTGAAACAGCAGAACTATTCAGCAGGAAGGAMTATTAATGCTAATTTGAAAATCATTAAGAAGAAGCCTGAAAGAAATTATATAATAAATAGATAATAGATATAAAAGTTATAATTTTAGGAGAAGATGTGCTAGCTAACATATAAGATCTATGACTAGCATAATAAAACCACTGTCAGGGGAAAGTGAAATGCTGGATGTCCATTTTTATGAAGTCTCCATGTTGTGCACACTTGAAAACAATCGAGTGCAAAAAAGAAAATTGAGCACTAGTTCTCCTGGTTACAGTTTGAGRCATGGCAGGAACAATGCAGTGTTCATTAAAATACCCAAACCATTCACTCTCTGGTATGCTGTGGAATTGAAATCCTCTCATCCTCCTGTTCCTTTAGRACTGCCTGGCTTCTCATTTTTCATAATATAATAAGGATTCAAAAGGTTACAAATGCCAASCAGCTGGTTACTGGTGTGTTTGCAATACTGATTTTATTGTGGAAAGCMCTGAGAGATAGTGTGACCTGAGCAACCTGGTCAACCCCATATCTGACCCAAGACGGGACCAGGGTCCTCCTCAGTTATCCTGAAGTGTAAAGGATACTTGTGTTTAGGATACTTGCATGCTAAGTTATGACAGCTAAGTGGAAATACTTGGGACATGCTGAGTAAGGAGAGCACACTGCTCACAGCCTCCTGGCCAGGCATGCTCTGGCACCATTTTTTTTTCTGGGTYTTATTTTTTGCCTGATGTTGTGAGACCTAAAAGATGTACTCATTTGAAACAAAGGTAACATAACAGCTAATGCATTAAGATAACATTTCCTTTTATAGCATCTCCTATTACATGACATTAAAACCCCACAGGAAATAACCAAATCTGAAAATTTTAGTATAACTTTTCCCTTATTTTCAACTAATACGGCACTGCTGTGTCATACTTCTGAACTGGAAAAACAATAAATGTTATTGGTATTCAAGTGACTGCACCAAGATTACCATCCTTACTTTAAATTCATACCTGATAAATTCTAGAGAAGTGATTTCAAAATTGGACTTGCCTTGTGTATTAATTAGGATTTTCTAACAACTGTTCTCATAACACTTGTGATGAAAYAAATCGTTCCTCTGGGCCAGATGGTGCCTTTTGTCAGGTTAACTAAAATACCATGCCTGCTCTATGGGAACAGTTATGCAAATAATTAATTTGTCACTTCTTTGACCAAGTTAAGAAAAGCTAACAAAAAAAATCTACAAAAGCTCTGCCCATAACTTTGAAAATTGTTTATGGAGCTGTTGGATTGTCACTATAGAGRTGGACAAGACACTTGTTTCTTCATGCAGAATAGCCAAATATTTATTCACATAGCCTGTACTTATACAATTATCAGAAGGCACCAGGTTTGAATCTAATTGGTCAACAAATTACTGAAATTCAGTTCATTGGTTGGTAATGGCTAGTGTACATGTCTATCAAACTTTTCTCTTTCCAGGTATGTTTACATTTTTTTGTCTCCTGGGAAGTGAATGTTTCACATGAGTAGAGTTTTCCTTCCTGCAGGTGTGAGCTATCTTCTCACAAGAAAAGATTGTTTTGCAAACTGATTCTCATTCTTATAATTCTTTTCTCATGGGATCTTATCAGGCTAGCTGTCAGCTTAGCTGAAGTAATGAGGCYTGATTTTACAAGGCCCTTTCTTTTATAAGGTTTTACCTATATGTAACACTGGATTAGATTCCAATCCTTTTGCTCTTGTGGATTTTTACCTTAATCTTGAGATTTCCCTGGTCCAGTGGCATCACTCAGAGAATGACATTCCAAAGCACAGGAGAAGCAAAAGTGAAAATGGTGGAACAYTGGCACTGGTCTGCAGTGGCTTTAGTTTTGTTTGTTTGTTTGGAAAGCAATGTAATATCAGGAATGTAATTCCTTCTACATTGATAGTGGAGAGTTCAGCAGTTCACAGTGTGAAAGCCTTTGACTGGAAACATTTTTAAAAACAAATRCAAGGAGGTGAACTTGTTCTCTCATAGTGACAAACACCATGCTGGCTCAGAGCAATGGAAACTTCCACATGGTGGGACTTTGGTAAAAGTCAACTTGATACTGCAGATGCATCACTGTGTCTCTGTAAGATGATGCTTCAAAAAGGCAAATGATCCATTATAATTTACTTTCCCTCTCATCTTTCTGGAAGCATTAAGTATTGTAAATTATTATCTATCAGCATTGCWAGGGAGAAGCTGGAATCTAATGCAGAAAAACATGATGGTGTTTTGAAATTATTTTCTCTCTTTAAAAACTAAAAAAACCCCTAGCCTTTGTTCCACCACAGCAATTACCTTGCGCCTCTTCAATTTGTTATTTTAATCTTTATAATGYTAAGGAATGTTCTATTAATTAAATGTCTTTCAGAACAATTGGATGTGTCTTTTGTAACTGATCAATAAATAGGTTACTTTTTATAATYCTAAGTTTCTGTTTTAAAAGTGGTAGCATTAAAGCAGGAGCCAGACTTGTCTGGAGTTGACTGCTGTAGCACATTTGCCTCACATCCATGTTCACACCACCTCCTGCTCTTTCTCTCGGTTGCTGTGTGAACACTGTATCATAGTGCTAAAATTGACCAGAGGAAAGGTGGTTCATCTCACTGCTGCAATAGAAAACTTTCTTAGGAGTGTGAGGTGCACTGAACTTTCAAACCCTCTTCATTAAACTGCAGGTTGATTGTCTTTCCCAGTGCTTTCTTAGAGGTATTTTCTGTTTCCTACACATCATTTCTGGTAGTTCCTCTGAGAGAGGTACCTCCTCCCTAATTTCCATTCCTGAAGGTTAAGAATAAGWTCTGTACATGCTCTGTGGATCCAGAGGACAAGGCAAAAACCGRTTCTTTTGGCTAACACCTGCAGAACAAAGTTGTGAGTTATATTAACCTTCCTAATTTTCCTTGTGAGTTATATTAACCCTCCCAAGAAGCCCTAAGATTAAGAAGTAGCATAAACCAGTTAAGTTATGAAYTTGAGGAAGCTTGAAATACTACTTATGGAAACTAGGGCCCTCATTTGGAGTGCTGGTRTGCACTCAGGACTGGCATTTGGTACTTCAAGGTCTGATATACAACAATCTGTTAGCAGAAAAACCTGCTCAACTGATGGTTACTTGATAACTCCCTGAACCAGAGATTAGCACTGGGTGGTATTTCCTGAGCTCCACTACCCTTTTTGCATCTAAYGAATAACATAAACATTGTTTTTCATTGCTACTTACTGTTCAATGAATGGCAGAATGATGTGTGACCAGAATAAATATTTGAGTATTCTAGTGTCTGTGAAATTATCTTTTTGTTAAAAAAATGAATTTAAGAGTACACTAGGCAGTTCAGAAACGTTAAAGCAGTGAACTGGAATTGTCTCAAGGTACAGGATGGAAAACATATTTTTAGTTTACTCAGCTTCTTCTTTAATGTGAAGGCTAAACAGGTTTCTGATGAAGAATGACATCTTCATGCATTTTAAATCGCAGCTGACTTTCTTAAGTGTCAGTGAAGCCCTACAAAACAATTGGAAAGCAGTAAAATAGCATAGGCAGGTACATGTGCTGAACTGCATGCACAGGATTAAAGAAAGTGCCAGTGGGAATAGGCTTAACATGGCAGATCAGAACTTTTCATCAATGCCAAGAGAAGGGTGGAGGATGGGCAATTTTCAAACAGGAATCAGGATTAAATTTTCTCATCTAATGGTGGAAGTACAGTAAGGASAGCTGTCCTACCTGTTTGAACTCTTAACTAGGCATTTTGTTCAGGATGGGATACTTGTGACAGTGATTCACTCTGTGCTAAGCTGCCTTTATCTTAGACCCTGTGAGCTTTGTTGGTACTTCTTTGGCTTTGATATTTTTGTGACAAGAAATGTTTGCCTTGGTGGTTTATAGGTGGTGCAAGATGCTCCTGATAAACAGACTGAAGGAGGTCTGTTGCTGTGGGTCCTTATCTGCAGGTGGTTGGTGCCTCATGTCCCACAGCCCTCTTTCCTGATGCTCGTTCTTAGTACAGGAAGGCAGAAAATGAAAGATAACAATATTAAACATTTTCTATATATTGCCTCACTTGATTATTTTTTCTACTGCATCATATTTAGTGTGGTAAAACCCATGATTTTCTCAGTACTGCTCAAAATAGTAGAACTTCTTTCCTCTAAACAGATTTTTTGCCTCCTGCAATTTTGAATGTTTTCACTTGTGTTAATGCCCATTTATGGATAGATTTGGATTGATATGCACAGAAAGCACAGCTGCTAATTCCTTCTGGCAAATTGGCTGGAAATTGCCAGGTACTGAGCTCTCCCAGATGTTTTAAAGGAAAGTTTTGGCTAGACTGTCTCAAGGGAGTACTTATTTTGTTTAAACTGGTTCAGTAATTTCTCATCATTTGACGAGCTCTTGGCCTGTTACCTTTTCAAATACAGATTCAAACCCATGCCTGTCTTYTCTATGTATTTTTTATTAACAAATACTAAGTAAATTGACCAGTTCTAAGGTACAGTAAGAGTATTTGCAATTGATGGTATTTTTAAGAAGCAGGATAATCAAGGTTTGCAATGTTTTCTGTATTTTAATTTTCTTAAAAGTAAATGCATGAAAATACATATACGAAGTTATGCAAATTTGGATGCATTGTGGTACTTTTGGGAGAAGGCATCAAAGTTTGGAGTGGGATCTGGAACATTGTGTATGAGTGCCATAGACTTCATGGGGAGAATAACCTGCAAAGGAGTTTCAGAACAGCAACACAGAGAACAGAGTAATCCGGGGTTAAGTAATGGTGTCTGGCCATGTGGGATTTTCCATTCAGATCCTGTCTAGAAAGCAGATAAAAATGGACTTGAGCATGGCATAAGCAATCAGACAACAAGGTGAGTTAGTTTTAAGTTCAGTGTTCACTAATTTYGCTTTTCTCGGCCAATGCACCAATTAATGTGGTGGTTTCATGGCTTTTCTGCTGTGAGATAGGATTAAGAGAAAAGCAAAGCAGGCTCAAACTTAAAAGATATAAAGATAGTTTATTTACACACACTAAAAGGAAACAAGGAGGGAAAAAACCCTAAAGAATTGAAATGAAACTTCCAAAACACTTTCCCCTCTCCTACCAGCTTCTTTTCTTCCTTACAGACATTTATAAAGGCAAGAACTCAGAACCCAGGGTCTGTACTTCTTATAAAATAGTCTTTCATTAATCTCTCTCTAGAGAGAGAAAAGTTTCTTCTGGTTATGGTAACTCTCTACAAGGACAGAAACAGTCTACTTGTGGCTCTTAGCTCTCACAGAAGACAGCCGCCCAGAAACAAAATTCTGTCTCTGTGGTTCTYCCATAAAGTGCAGTTTYCCCCRTCAGCTGCACTTGGGTCATGGACTCTATGCATTCTGGGGTGTTATTTTTAAAAATTAACAGTTCAGGTGCAAAGGATACTCTTCATCCCATCTTAGGGWAGGAATACTTCTCACTTCTACTCAAAGCACTTATATCAGTGCACTTATATGCAGAGRACTTACATCAAGCAACTTGCTCATATGCCTCAGGGGGCTACAGGGTCACTGCTTCATTAATATTTACTTAGTCCATTACAAATACCTTTGCTCAAAAATTATCAATCTGAACAATTATTTYCCCAGTTAATATTTTCCATGGTTTAAAGATATATTCTTGTCATAGTTTGTTACCACAATTCACAAAAGATTTTCAGCCTAAGGGCATCTTCTCATCTCCCCATCCCCTAAGACACATCACCTCTTTCACAGACCTCAGTATCTTCATGCGGCCTAAATAGAAATGTCCTCACCATGACTTTCTCTTCACCCTAGAGAAGATCAGTGTTCTGCAAAGTTCACCTTAGCAAAGATAGAGTTAACTTTAGCTCGGGTGGGCAGATGGTCCCGTGCTCTCGGCTGGGCAGTGGCGGCAGCTCTTGAACAACTCTGAGGCCACATGGCGGAGGGAGAGGGGAAGGAGCAGGAATGGCAGCTGGGGTCATGATAGCTCCGTTGGTAGATGTAGCTTTTACCCCCCCCCTCCACCCCTTGGTCTCATTCGGGGCAGCTCAACTCGGGCTCGGAGCCGCTCCAGGTGGAAAGYGGGGAGGGGAAGAACCGGCTGTAGTCTCTCTCCACTGGCAGCTGCGGAACTCGGTCTGAGCGGAGCCAGACATATCTTCCTCCCCGCATCCGGCCTGAGAGTCACTGAGCTTGGCAGATGTTTCGAGTTAGGCAAGGTCTAGCAGGCCCGGCAGGGCCCAGCAGGTCCCCAGCTCCCCCCAGCYGGGAGGGAGCTGGGGCTGCTTCCTACCTCTCCTGAGGTGAGCAGCAAAAAAAGCGGGGAGTTCCTAAAATCCCCAGCTTTTATGAATGTGCTCATTCACRAAAACGAACTCACTTTCTCACTGGCTGAGCCATGTGTCAATCTAAGGTCCTTGCAGCTAACTACTTCCTTTTTTAACTARAAGTCATACTAAACCATGACACAAGGGAAGCAGTCTCAATGAGTAGAACTTGAAGAATAGCCCCCTGGCAGGGTATTACTGCCTTTAGTAGTTGCTGTGTCTATAGAAAATGCTGCCCMATGGTTACAAACCTGTGGTCTGAGTCAGCCAGGGTTTGAGTGAATTCTTAATGTTGTTGAAATCAACAGCAAAACTTGGACTGACTTATACTTAGAGCAAGATTTCTTCTCTCAGTTTTTTAAGTACAGAGAAACAGTAACTACAAAGGYCAAGGTTTTCAAAGTTACCAGAAAGATTTCAAGTGCCCTGAAAACATGAATTGTGGCTGTTGCTTCCCTTGGGCAGCTTTTGCAGTCTGAATTCTATGTTAATGCAAAATTCTCATGATGTATTAATGACTCAGAGTGAGGACACACCACAGTCACTGTATATGGATTGCTGAACTGGCCATTCAACAGGATCCAGYCCTCATCTGTCAGTGCATAGAAGTACAAATCCAGGGCAAGAGATTTGTAGCTTGTCTGGAAGTGGTATTTCTCTTGCAAAAAGAGTATTTGAGTTGCGGAATTAGCACACATTTAAAAATTATTAAGGAGGAATACACACAGCTACCCCTGGGCTTGCTGACACTTAGCCACCAAAGACCACAGCTGAGTGAGAGCACAAATGAACCAGGTAGAATKATGAAGTTCCTTTTTCAGACATGAAAGCTTTTTGAGCTTTCCAGCAGAAAACCAGGTAACAKTCTCAGTTAATGAAGTGTCAGATTGGAACCATGGCACAACCTAATTAAGCACTGGCCATGTGAACATGCTGGTAGTGACTGCTGAAAACAGTTTCTTTCCTCCTGCCTTTGTTCTAATCCAAGTGTTACAGGGCAATGCTTGGTCTTTGAAGAAACACAAATTTTGTTTAGGAATTTGGTGGGTACATTGGATGGGACTGAGTTCATATCTGAACTATAAGAAGTGTATCCATCTGCTTGAGATTATCAAGTATCCTAATGCCACCACGTTCTTTAGAGCAGGTCTTCATTTCACCAGTTCACAAAAAATGCTCACATCTTAACAGAAAGCAGCAAGGCACCCAAAGAGAGGAATGTGTCATCTATGTTCCCTCATTCTAGGGTTCATAAAAATGTTCTTGTTTTATTACAAGAGAAAGAGAAAAGTCAGCCATTTAAAGTTTTGTAAACGTCTGAATCAGTCTTTGTTCTGAGCTGTTCTCAGGGCTGTAGATGCTCCTTGGTAAGTGTTTTTCACACAGAGACTTGTTTGTTAAGAAGAGAGGAACGGAAGAGTCCCTCTGTGAGTGAGCCAAACAAATGTTTGTGCTCGGCTGTTTGAAACAGGTGATATTCAAACTCCAAAATAGCTCTAAGTTTTCTTGTTTAGCAGAAGTGAACATAACAATCAGTATGGTCACTATCACTCTTTGTCCCAGACTTGAGCAACATCCGGCTGAGTCTGATTGGGACATCATTCTCCTGTTGTGGCCCAGTTGCCTCATCTCTCAAGGGTATGGCATTCTGTTAGTAATYCATTTGCTGAATCACAAAGTGACTCTGCCCTGTCCACTCTCAGTTTCAAGCTCTAAACAAAACTAGTAATTTCTGCTGCCAAACTTCCAAGAGAATAAATAGAATCCCGGAACTGGGAAAAATATATGAAAAAGCCCTTTCCATTCTGTTCTCTTTGTGCTAGAGGCTCTGYATGTCCTTTGAGTGTCAGATCAAGCTGTGCATTCAGAAAGGCAGCCTGCAATAATATGTATTTGCATATTGTTCTGTACCACAGAATGCTGATGGTAAATGTACAGTTTCACTTCCCTCAGCCTGTTCATTGAGACAATGAAGTTAATGTGTTTGTAAATCCCATCCATGTCTTTCTAGAAGGGGAGATATTTGCTATTTTTTACTTTTGTTCATAGAAAATAATTAAAGAATAATCCTATATGAAGTATCTAAATGATATAAAATCAGTTTTATTTTTTGTATGATTGAATTGTATTTTTTTATTTTAATATATTAATATATATTACAATAGTTCTAACAATATGGCTTTCTTAATTAATATAAATTATCAAAAAATTGGAACTTAGAGGTTATTAMAACTAATTGATGTAAAAATTCTTGCAGACACTAAGCAACCCTAAAGTAAAATATTCATGTCAAAAGTCCCATTAGAGCAAATCCATAGGTCAAGTGAAAGTAGACATGAGTTAGGCATTTAAATATTGACAGATCTGTATTTCCAAAATAAAGATGTAACAGTCTGAATAAATAAATCTCTGAAAACATTTTGGTTGGAAACTGCACATGAATTAAACAAAACTCGTTAGAATTACAAAAGATGATAAAACTTTGAAATAGGAAGTGTTGCTGTTTCAAGGCCTTGTATTTGCTGATTTTAAACGTTGCCAGCCTGGAAGTGTGGTAGATCAGCTTTAATCTTTGGAATAGCCCAGGGCTTGGATCCTTTAAATCTGTAATTCAGAGAGAGAATAACTAATTTCTGTGTATCTTGAAATCAGGTTTTAAAAAAYACAATTAACATGGATGCCAGCGACTGAACAAGGATGTTTTATCCCTCCAAAGAAGGAGGATTAAGGTTAACTACACAGAAGCATTTCCAACACCTCCTTTGGTGGTGTTTTTTTGGACATGTTATTGTTTTCTTTTTTGTTTTCAGTTATGGGTAACCTAAGACTTGCAATTAAGAGAGCAAAGAGGAAATGAAAATAAATTAATGAGAGTAGAGGTTAAATTAACATAACCAGTGTCATTGAATGGAGACACCTGAAAATTCATAACTACCAGAAAACATCCTGCTGCCAGAGGGAAGAGTCATTTTAACAGCCAGTTCCTGGCTGATATTCTCAGTTTTGGGTATGTGCATATTTTATTGAGTTTACTGAGACAATGTTTTATTGTGAGGTGGGATCACTTGACTCAGTGAAAGCTTTGAGCCTGAGAACACCACAGAAGTGGCAAAAGATAAATACTCCTGTTCCATTAACAAAGGCATCAAAGCTTTTAAAATATCAGGGCCTATTCCCACTTTGGCAATTCTTAGTACTACTGCTTATGATAATTATCTTCTTTTAGTAGGAAAACAATGATGTAATCAAGAGGAAATTTCTTCCATGCAGACTATCCTCATAGTGAGGGGGTCCGATGTCTAGAACTTCTACTGGAAGACTAATATCACACTCGGAGGTGTGATACTGGGTTTGTACATTTTTAATATATAATTTATATGTTTTTATGTTAACTTGCCAAAWTAGAAGGTTTTGTCATGTGGAGAACTATATAATGCAGAATAAAACAGCACATTATCAGGAGAGGCACAAGAGCAACAATTTGCTTTGACAGCAGTTTTGTTTTCTAAAATACATCCAACATGATGCATGGCATTTTATTTTTCTGCCAGATTAATTATGCAGCTTCCCATTTCAGCCTGCCATCACTAGTGTTATTTTACCCACGAATGAGTCTCCAGCTGGGCTGGCTGTGCCCAGGCAAGCCATGCCAGGGTGTCAGGCTGTGCCTTTGTGTCCTTCCTGCTCCTCACCACAATTCCAGCACTTCTGTTTCCTGGGGTGTGTGGCATGTCCATTCAATTTACATGGCAGACACAGGGGTGTTACAGCAGTGCTCTGCATGTCTTGGGGAAAGAACATTTACATCCCAGAGTGTCACCAAAGCCACAGCTGTGCTTTGTTAAGGATCTAGCACGTGCCAAGGCAGCCCCCATAAGCTGAGGGAACAGTGCTCCATGCCAGTTCCCTGTTTGAAGGGTTGGAGGGTTTGTGCTTCTTTGATCTAGAAGCAGATTATAGGTAAAATACTCTGATCACAGAACCCCAGAATGGGATTAGGYTGGAAGRAGCCCTAAAGTTTAATCTCATTCCAACTCCCTGCCATWAGCAGGGACACCTCCCAAGAGACYGGGTTGCTCATAGCCCCATCCATTTCTGTACTTTCATGGAGACYTCCCTATGATTCTCTGTGTGTGATGMTAATCACAGCTGATTTCATTTTTCTAATGTGCTTATACAGTTGTAGGGGGATTTTATTATTACTACTTTGTTCTTACRAGGGTCTTTCCTGGTATAAGTTCCTATGCAATATTGYTGAACTTGTTGCTAGGGGACACATWTTTTTCTGAGGCCCGCTATATCCTAGCAGGRAAAAAAAAGTCYCTATTAATTTTTAAATTGATTTAAAGATCCATTGGGGAGAAATTTTTAYATAATTTTTTTTGTAAGTATTACAAACTTCTATTGAGTGCATGTTCCCATGATTTTGTTCAACAGCATTTACTATGCTATGACAATTGAGAGAGATAATTTAGTTAGACCTGCAATGTAGTAAGGCTTTTTTGACAGYTAAATTGTCTCAGTAATACCTTTAACACATCATCGAAAGCAGTCCAAGGTTCAGTCTCCTTCTGCCAGTTAGTTGTGTCTTGGTGATGTTTATTATGGGATACTTTKTCTTGTAATGGAGATTATAGCTCGGTGACACTCACAGGGAAATCCTTTTCCTGCATACTGAATTATTATTACCTGGACTGAAACACTACTTTTATAGTTTATTATGTTTTTTAAATTACAAGTTACTCTTCTAAATATTTTCAGTATTTAGAAGAAATAATCCTTTGAAAATTACTCACTACTTAKCAGAGCAACTTTGGTAGAAAACAGACCGGATGTTTTGTTTGAGAATCCATCAGGGCTTTGGGTAACTTAACTGTCATCAGATTTATTCAGCTGGGTTTTATCTCAGAGAGGAGAAGCTGCTGCTTCCAGGGGTGTCCTGCACAGCACAGCAGAGAGTTTGCTGCCTACACAGRAGAATTTTTACCGAATGTTCCTTCCTGTTGCCAGGACTGCAGGTAGCAACAACACAGCAAACGATTCCCACAAGTCTTCCTGTGACACAATTTTTGGGAGGCCTTTTTAAGTCATGAGTAAGTGCAGGTGTGCGCTGTCCGAGAGTTTGGGCCAAGCCCGGCCGGCAAAACAGCAGCACCACTGCAGTACCTTCGAGCTGGATGAGGTCTCTGTGAGACCGCCAAGCCTCTGGAGCAGCCCTCCGCGATGGATCGTCCTGGAATAAAGGGAGAGTCTCTCVAGGGGGTAACAAGGACTCTTTATTATCCAGGAACTGCCCCCGAGAGCCTGGAGTGGCTCCGAACAGGGGTTTATAACGGGAAGCAATCAACCAATCGCGAGACAGAGAACAGCGACGAATAACCAATCACCGTGGGCGGTGGGGGGAACCCGAATCCAAAATCCAATCCCCTTTCTCCCTGAGCAGAAGTCTCTGGAAGCTTGGGAGTGTCTTGGGGTGACGGACAGAGGATTTTGGGGTGGGGGAAGCGAGATGGACAGCCGCGGCAGCGGGGAGAAAGCGGGGGGGCGCGCCGGCGATGGGAGGGCGCCGTGGGACTGCACCTACTGCGGCTGCGCTGGGGGACCCGGGGGCGAGGCCCGCGCCTCGCCTCCCTTGTCTCGCGGCCACTCCCTCTCGGCCCCACCCCGGCCGCCACCGCCTCTCGGCCCGCGGCGTGGCCTCGCTCGGCCCCGCTACCCCTCGCACCGCACCGGGGTGGCCCGCCCGCCGGTACCGACTCCGCCGCTCCGGGCCCCGCGCCCGCCGCCCCCGCTCTGCAGGTGCRCCTGGCAAGGGGGAGGAAGGAGAAGGTGGGTATGAAGGCGGAGAGACCCCAGAAACAAAACRACACAGCCAAAACAGGGGGAGACAGGGCAAAACAAACCCTAACATGGTAACACAAATCCCAACAAGYAAGAGCYTTCAAAAYGTACTAACTGGGTGGGCCACCAGGCCATGTCTTCTGCTCTTTGTTGCAAGGTGATGCAATAAGAGAAAATGTTCTCAAATACCTGTACTAACTTTCTAGCGAGGCTGAATTTTTGTATTAATCACAGTAGTAATTGRTGTCAAGAAATGCAAACTTAAAATATTTGAAAACTTGTAAAACAGCTTTAACATTGTTTTCAAATTAACATTTAAACTAGTGCTGCTTCTAGACATTTAATTTGCATATATAGAATAAATGATATTAGAAAAAATACAAGGACAAATCCTGTGGAAGAGAAACATTGTTTACTTCATGGATATAGAATTACTGGAGAATTAAATCAGGAATTCTTGTTACAAATATATCTGAATTTTGGAGCATGTTTCAGAACTACTACATTTCTTCATACACTATTCACTTTATCAGTGTCATAATGACCCTATCTGCACAATTCCAGAGTACATCAAAGTGTGCTAACAAGATTTTTTTTGTTTATTAAATTTATTCATAAGGATAAGAAAATAGTGTAAAACAGAGTACTTTGCTGGACAGGATCTTTAGGTGAGATTTCAGTATTTCAGTTTCTCTGGTTTTTGTTTTGTTGGGTTTTTGTTTGTTTGTTTGTTTGTTTGTTTGTTTGTTTGTTTGTTTTTGGCAGAAACAGGGAGTTCTGCCTGTTAATATCCTGCCTAGTGAGTCTGGACAGCAGCTACAGGAACAGCAGGTTTATGAACAGGGCCAGGCCACCACAGTGTATAGGCAGCCACAGAGCAGAAAACATTCTTCTCATTATTCCTGCTGTCTCTCTCTSAGCTTTTTGCTCCCTCTAGTTATTKGGAGATATATCTGAAACACACAAGGGAAATTTAAAAAAGGACAATGATAGAAATAACAGACAATTCTTGCTAATAATGAGGTTCTGAAGGTAGAGCTTGTGTTTGATTTATTGTGGTGTCTTGTAGTAAACATGGGAAAAAATACTGCTCTTGAAGGTTTTTTAATCTTTCTTAATTTAAAATCTGAATGAAAACTAACGTAAAACAAAAAAAAATCTGCCATCTGTAATGTTATCCCCATATTTTAACATCCTAGACGATGGAATAAGGAACCTCTTTACATCATTCTTCACTTGTGGTACCACTTCAGCCTTTATAAATCTTTTCATATCTTTTCATTTTGTAAAGAAATTGTTCCCTGTTTTTGTCTGTGATAAGAGTTCCTCCTTACTTCTTTTTTTTTTCCTTCCTTTTTTTAAATTTATTTTATAGACATTAAAATGCTCCTACTTGTGCTATTCCCCCTGCCTGCCCCCCAAATCTCTTAGCAACAACTACTGTTTGGTACATGGGAGGACTGCAGGCAGAGCCRAATTGGCAGGGCCACGGCAGCCCCTGGGCTGCTGGGCGTGGCCACTCCTCATCCATGTGCAAGTGGTTTCAGTGGGAAGTGTTGGTTTCCCCAGGGTCCTACTAATGGATATGGAGGCAGGGAAAGGTGAAAAGAGGAAAGATGACCACTAGGTTGATAGTCAACAAGTAATTTACCGGCTGGTTTTGTTTGCCTGTTAGCCACTTTCCCACCATTTATTAAGTGTTGTCTTATAACACAGGATTTTTCCTACCTTCAGTTGAGCATCTTGTTAAGTTTGCTTTTATTCCTCATGACTGTCCAGTTAGAGAAACATCTGTCTTCTGGAGCACCAAGTGATGAGGTAATACAAAATCAAAGCAGCATTCAGTACATTTGAAGTATTTTATGTTTTAAGATTTCTATTAGAATATCGTCTAAAAAGGAAGTTCTGCTACCTCTGTACTATTTTCATGTGACCTTGCATCTGAAATCAATGTTTCTGTRCATTGGTTCTCTACGGAACCACTTCACCAGTTTCCTAATTTGTTTTGGGTTATATTGTGCWTCTTATTTCACTGTTTCTTGATGCATGACTCTTCTAAAATATATAAGGGATTAATTTTATAAGATKCTGAGTGCCCTTGTGCTCTATCTCCAAAAGCCTGGATCAGTAATTTAACCTATACCTGGGGGGGTTTTCTGGGCTTCTTTCCAAACTGACAGGTTCTTATGGAGGTAACCAGACCAGAGCCACTCCGTGCATCTTTATTTGATATGGAATTGGTGTGCTTAGAATTTTGTGGTTAAATACAGCACATGAGCATAACCRTTACTGCAAAACCAACAATCTTTGCAACCAGTATTTCCAAAGTTGATTACTATTATCTGTAACTATTCAGAGTAATTCAACAACATGTGAATGAGCATAGTTTGGGCATTCAAACTGCAKTAACAATACCCTGCAGTGACTCCATGTACTGGCCATATGGCTCTAATTAAGGCATCTCAGTATTTGTGTTTGCACACTAGAGAAAAACAGACCTGTCTTGGATGATAATTTAATCCTCCTCTCCACTGTGCCCCTTTTTGCTATAATTAAGGATATATACACATCCTAATTGTGCATTTCCACTTCTACTATCTATGRGTTTCATTTTAGTCCAAGCTCAAACCAGCATCTAACATTTGAGTTGGGTATAATTGTCAGGTTAGTTGAGTCACTTTATGGCACACTGGCAGCATAACTCCAAATCAGACCCCTGTCATCAGCCAGCYTCTGCCAGAAAAATCCTGGGATATGGCTTTGTTAGTGCCACTTAGGAAAAATTCAATGAAAACTAAACAAGCATTAAGCCATGATATTATTTAATAATGCTTAGGTTTTTTTCTTTTTTTTTTTTTTATTGGATTCATCAGTGTACTCTGACTGTATTGTGTATCAAAAGCAATTGTCTTTTTTCCCATCTTCTTATGTTTCCCTATTCTTTCATCCTCTGTGTTTGCCTCACACTAMTACCACTGATGTTCTGCTTGTCTTCCCCACAGCTCATTCCTTTCATCCACAGTGCTGCTGTTTTCACTGCCAGTCTCATTTTCCCAGCCCTACTTTTTGTTGCCCATCTTCCCTACTGAATTGTAGAGGAAGACTCAACTTCTGGAAAGAAATATTTTGGACTAATGTATATGTTTTTTCCTTGTATTGTAGGATTGCAATGTAGTCTGTTTGCAGGGGTCAGTAGAGATTGCTACACCCAACTTTGATATGAGGGTGCTTCTTTTGCAAAYATACTAATTGTTAGTGCATCCTTGAAAATGATCTTTCAAGGAAGCAGTRTCCCCTGAATCTTCTGGGGAAACCTACAAAATAAAAAACAAATGGTAATTTGCAGTAAATATTTACACTGAACTTTTCTAGGACTGAAATATGAAGCCATATGCTAAAACCATAGTGRACCCCTGTTTAAGTTAGTCACTAAACCTTATTTGCCACAACATGGACTTTTTCTCAAGTGCTTTTGACTAGAATAAGTTCTCAGTCCAGCTTTGTAGAGAGAGGAAAGGTGGGGGTCCATGTCCCAGGCCAGGAGGTACCCCTGCCTGCTCCCATCCAGGTTGCACAGTGGCTTGGGTGCTGTTGGATTATTGCTCTGCCTGCASGTGTAGAAATGACACAGGGCCAGTGAAATTTGCAGGGTGTTTTCCATGCTCTTCTGCATTTGAACATGAACTGAGTCCAGACTGGAACTCCAGCCCTGAGTCTGCCTCATGCATGAGGCTGTGCTAGATCAAACTTTTTGTTTTCATAAACCATCTCTTCTTGGCAGTGGTTTTTGAAGAAGCAGGCTGTGTTCTCACTTGAGCCAYGGCCTCATACATTCAGTTAAAGTTTGCCTTGTTTGTCACATTTTCCGTCRCTCTTATTCAAATTGTGGCTTTCTCCATTTTGCATCTGGCAGAGGAATTTCTGAGTCAAAGTGTCAGTGTAGCATTCTTAGAACTAAAACTATATTAGAGAAATTTAGTCTAATTTAGTCTAATTTGTCTTYTATTTAAGCATGTAAATATATTACTGTAGTTTCTGTATTTTTCATCTGTAAATGTCCCCAAATGCTGAAATACCATTATGAAAAAGCAGCTTTCACAGCATTGTTACTGCTGCTACTGGTAGYGAACTATCACCAGTAAGAAAATCAATACTGGCATAGGATTTTTTAGAATGCAGGTGTCTGGCTTATCCACTGCTTAAATAAAGACATAGGTCTAAAGTCYATAATAGCAAGAAATTTCAGCTGATATAYTTCAGGACCACAAAAGAAAATTARATTCCTTTGAAATGTGAGGGCAAYGTGCCACTTATGTAGAACTACTTATGAGGATGTAGGGGCTTTCCTTCCKTTTATCCCASTCCCYAAAATGTTGCTGTGTGTAAAMAAATGCCTTTCTCATGAACATGATTTAACACTTYACCTACTGTTGTTTTTCATTACTCACAAAACATTAACTGATAAGTGAGGATTCCTGAGTAAGGGATTTGTAGTGCAGGTGGAGGTGCAGGTCTTTGGTCAGKGGTCACAATTCAGTTCCAGTTCTTTATGTTACAAGAGATAGCAAATATTTGGAAGAAGGACCTCACTGTTTCTTGCTCTCCTGGTACTATCTCTGCAGAAGGACTTGTCTCCTTCCCTTGGATCTCTTCTCCTCCTTTTAAAGGTTGAAATGGGTGAGCAGGTTGGGGGGTTTTCCAAACTCGGTTTTAGTCCACTTCAGGACTTAATATAAATGAGCCTCTGTTTTGAGCTGGAGAGGTGTCAGGGGACAGAGCTTCATGTGACTGTTAAATGGCGGGGGCTGGAGCTGGCAGGGAAGGTTGGAGGAGGAAGGAAACTGGGGGAAAAGGGAACAGTCTGGACTGAAACTGAACTCACCTCTAAGCCTGCCTCAAGCCTGGTGCTGAGATGAGCAGTGGGGAAGCCACTACCAGCATCTTGATAGGCAGAGGCTGTTTCCAGGCTTCTGGGGCTAGGAATGCTGTCTAGAAACATTTCATAGCACTGGGACTCAGTGCTATGTGAAGGCTCAGGTACCTTTTCTGTCTGCCTGCTCTTACAGATGCAGAAGTATTGCTATAGAGATAGGCAAGGGAGCATCACACAGCAACAGGGGTAGGAACTCTTTCTATAGCCCAAAAAGAATAGGAAGGGCTTTGTGAGAGAGAAAGAATCTATTCAGTGTCATCTTCTTCAAGACAGGAGTAATCCAGAATAAAAACAGACATTATCAAAGGTTTTAAAGGTGTTTATGAGTTCAGGGTGGTGATGCGTTCTGCTCAAAATTGTAAACAATGTTGGTAAACAAGGTTTTTGTTACTACAACAGTTAATAACACTTCCCTCTTGACATGCTGGGTGAAAAGAGGAGAGCACTGCAATGCAGTCTTGAGACTCATTTCTTTTCCCTTCAGATTATTCTGCTTCTTTTCTTTTGTAAAATTATGAAGATAAGAATATTAATGAGAGGTTGATTAAGGTATGGCACACAATAGCTCCTAATTGCATATGTTGCCTCAGTCAGAAGCTGACAACCTAAGAACTTCTACTCAGCAAAAAATTATTATCATTCAACGAACTATAACCAGCAAAACCTCAGGAACGAAGGAAAATAGATTACTTCTCACTTTAAAGGATTCAAAATGTGTCAAGCAAGGTAGAAAAAGATAAATACACTGTAGCAGAAATTCAGTTACTTCCTAAGGAAGCAGTGCAATTGGGCACTCTCTGCAAATAGATGTCAACGGTACTGGCTATATGTACCATTTAGTGGCCTGCAGACTATGAAAAATATTGAATTCCTAATTCAATTTATTATAATTTTGTTGACTGTGAGCTAAATTTGATCTCCATAAGGCTTCTGGTGACAGACTTCCTTGCTATCCAATGTCTCTTGAGCAGCTGCTAAAATGCATATTTCAATATATTTGCAGAGTGCAGACACAGTTTGCCATCACGAGTGTTTTACCTGGGGAATTGAAATAAGTTAGAAAAACAACCACGAGAAACGGTCAGGAGAGCAGTTCTGAATAACTAAATTTATTTTTGAATATATATATATATAAAAATAGAACAAAGTGTGGAATTTGTCAAATGAATTACCACCGGCTACTCCAGCCTTTGGGAGTTGCCTTTGGCACTATCTGTCATGGTATTCTGCTGCCACACTTCCAGCGGGAGGAACTGATTTTGGCTGGGAAAAAAAACCCTGGAAGCTCCTGCTKGGGCCCTGACTGAGGTTAACTACCCAGAGGAGCTGCCCCTGAGCCTGTACCTGCCCCAGCCCCGGACTGAGGTACCTGCCCTGAGAGCCTCCCCTCGCCTCGCTCCTTGCCCGTGTGGGCASTGCCCTCGTGTGCCTTCAGCACGGCCCGGCCTGGCAGCCGGCTGAGCCCTGTGTGCTTCCTGGGATAAAAGGGAAGGGAAGGCTCATAAGGAGAGCTTGCTTTTTTTCGTCAGGGAGTAGCTTGACTGTGTTTGAGGGAGCTGTATAAATCTGGGGGTCGTTGGACATTTTGAGGATTGCGGGATYTGTTTTCTCTGCTCTGTGGCCTAGCGCAGCTCTGCAGGGCCCTTCTGGTGCTTTGCACCCACTGGGTGGGGTTGTTCGGGTTTTTTACACCTTTCCTGGCTCGTTTGGCCATATGCACCATCCCTCTCTTGCCTGGATAGCCACGTAGTTGCCTGCTGAGGTGACTCGCAGCCCTTGGCAGGTGTGGGAGCCGAGCTCTGCTCGTGGTGCTGCCCTCAGGGCTGGGCTGAGGCTGCGGCCACTCCCCGCGCAGAGTCCCTGGGAGCCGCTCTGGGGTAGGGAGGCTTTGGGGGTGCCCTGTGTCACTCCACATCTGCAGCTGCTCCCTGCAGGGTCCCTGAGAGCTGCTCTGGGRTAGGGAGGCTTTGGGGGTGCCCTGTGTYACTCCACATCTGCAGCTGCTCCCTGCAGGGTYCCTGAGAGCTGCTCTGGGRTAGGGAGGCTTTGGGGGTGCCCTGTGTYACTCCACATCTGCAGCTGCTCCCTGCAGGGTCCCTGAGAGCTGCTCTGGGRTAGGGAGGYTKTRGGGGTGCCCTGTGTCACTCCACATCTGCATCTTCCCCCAGTGCTGCAGTCTCCTGACTCCAATGGCTTCCCTGCAAAGCCTCTTTTTTGTGACTTTTACCTGCTGCTTTGTCCATTGGCTTCCTGCCCCCCCTTGAAACTGGCTTAAGAATATTAAACTACTTTTTGTTCTGACTGAGATTTAGCATGCATTTGAGATGGCTATTTCTATGGCAACTTGCCAATGAAATTATGCCATGAGCGTGCTTGGGTTTCTGAAATGCTGTTGTCCAAAACAGTTCTTCATATASGAYGGGAAATGTTGTCCTTGCTTATTTAARAACTATTCTATAGTAAATAAGATTAAATGCATTTGGTTGTTTTTATAGTTGTGTGCAGTGAATAAATATTAAAGGAATAGTAGCAGCAGGGTGGGGAAAAAGCAAGGTCTGGAAATAAAGATTATTTTAATTAAAATCTGTGAGAGCCTCTGATTTCTCTGACRTTTTAAATTACATTGAGCTGCAATGTAATTTAATTTTCAGAGCATTTAAGTAGTCCATTCTTGAGTATTGACTGGTTATCTTTTGCCCCATATACAGAATTGGAATAACTACCTTATTGCTGGAAAAATGAGTACTGCAGYGTAACTTCTGCTTTTCAAAAACGTTTTTAATCAGTGATCAAGTCAACATCATTTACTCTAAATTAAGGGAATAAAACTCTAATGGCTGGAGTAGGTTAACAGAAATGCAATTAAACCTTGCACCAAAATCGACTGTCTTGTGGGAACTCAGAGCACAGCAGGAAGAAGTTTATGAGTCCCAGTTTAACCCATAATTTTTCAGTTTTACGTATGCTTACATCCATAAGGGACCAACMCAGCTCTGTACAAGCACAAGTGTTGAGCAGGAGCTTTTGAGGAAATGCATGATTTCAGTATAGCTAATTTGTCATCTTTACTACTGAAATTTTCAATACATATCTTTATGTAGAAAGTAATAGCAGTTCTTTCACTTCCAAGACATATCTGTCACAATTAATAATTGTCTTGGGAAGTTTTCTGTTTCTGGAGTAGAAAAAGGTTGTAAAAGCAAGCTCATTTTCACACGTCTCATCATAGGGRTCAGGTGCTAAAGCATCTGATTAAAAGCATTTAAAAAATTACCTGTTCTCAGTRTTTGTGGGTCAGGTGTGTCTTTTTTTGGTCTAAATTGGACTCACCTGTGATTTCAAAGTTAATCAGTGTATCCTAAATAAATTGCTTTACAGCTGGTGCTGTTGCTCAATAAATATCGTCAACTTTTTTCRTAAAATACTAGATGAATTCAATCTATTATCTAACCTCTCAAATGTATTAAATTATTATTGTGCTACATCATAGGAAATTTCTTGCTTATCTGGAGCTAATAAGGTGCTTGAATTTATTTGCAAGTGTGATTTTTGGCATGTTCAGAATATTTTTGAATACTCTAAAAATGAAAATGCCTGAAAAGCACTTAGTATTTTGAACATATTTATCTTAATGGCTGATTCCCAATCTATAAAAATGTAGAAGGAAGTTGTTTTAAGCCTTGAAAAAGCYGTGCAGTATTTAGCTGTGGAAATAATTTCAGAGGCCTTCAACATAGATCRTTTTAGTACACACAACAGCTTGAGCTGATGCAAAGTATGTTTAGTGTCATGAGACTACTGTGCTTGCAAAACTGAGAAATTTTTTGTCCTTCTTGGAATAAAAATAGATACACTCCTAAGCTGTGTTTTTTTACACAGTTCAATGGCAAAAAATATTCTTGAAGGTGCTGGTAGAAGAATAGCTGAGATAATAATTTGTRTTGTAGCAGTTTTATGAGAACTGAAACACCTTAATTTTTATTTCATTTCCTTTTTGATGGAAACTGTGGCTGTATGTTGTGGTTTTGAAAGGACTGTCTGTAGTGTTATTCCATCAGGCACCTCATGTATTCTGATGTTTGCTTCAAGAGGTGAATGTTGGAGTGCAGTGCTCACAAGGAAAAGTCATCCTGGAAAGATGCTTTAAACCATTCATAGCTTTCAGATTAATTCCTTCATCGAACTAGGGTTAAACCAAGTGGCAGTGATTGCTTGGGAGTCAAGGATCGTGCAGCTGCACCTCTTGTTGCTCCAGTGCAGTCAGGCTGAGGGAGTTTGGTGCAAAGGGGAGGAGCCTGGGAATACCTACTGGCAGGTGAGGGTTTCCAGTGAGAGGAGATGGTCTGTTCAGTGGCTGTAGCTGATGTTGGCTAGAGCTTGTATGCTGAGAAAAACAAAGCTAATTGCTGTGCTGTGTTAACATGAGTTAGAGTAAGATRAACATGGTAGGAAAATGAATCCATGGGCACTCTAATCTTGGAAGGAAGTTTGGTTGTTTTTGACATAGGTGTGCACCAGGAGAGAGGAGGGATGAATGAGAAGCGTCGTGCAAGGCAAAGGTGACCATCTGGGCAGTGGTTGCCACGTGCCTGATGTGGGTCAGAAATGGGGCTCTTGGCAAGGTGCAGTAGGGATGGGCCCTCTGTGCCCAGGAGGGATATGGATAATATGGGCAGGCTAGAGATCATTCCCACTTGGGCATGCGAGCAGCCCTGTCACACCTCTTGGGAGCCTTAGTGTGTAATTTGGTTTCCAGAATGGCAGTGGCTTGTGCCACACTTCTTGCAAGTTTAGTTTTGAAAGTGAAAATGGAGCTTGCTTGGTGTGTGAACAGGTGTGAACAGGTGTGTGATCTCCACCCATCTGGCTGAGATCACATCACCATCTGCAAGCCCGGGCTAAATTTTAACTCTTTCTTTGACAAAATGAAACTTGCAGAGCAYTGATCCTCTCTAGAGTAGAAGGAAAAGTCAGAGTGGGAGACACTTAGAGAGATGACATGAAGATACCAAGTTCAGCGAAAGAGAAGTTGTATCTTAARTGATGAGGAAATAGAGAAGCTGCCATAGCAGTTTTAGGCTGAAAGTCTTCTGTGAGCCATGGTAACAGGCTGTAATAATGCTAGAATATCTCTTTAAATCACYGACATATGAACTGGGAAAATGATTGTTCAGATTTGTGGTTTTGAGCAAAGGTATTTGCAATGGACTAAGTTGTTGCACTTCTCTGGGAAATGGCTTCTCCCCCTCTCAGAGRCCCCTGGAATTTGTGAACATATATCTTGACCCTTCACTTCTTCCCCAACCCTATTGGCTTATGTTGAGCTATCCCCTCCTCTGGATAAACTWACATAAGGCCCTGTTCTCCTTTGTTCTCTCTCTTCCCCACCTTGGACCATCAAAGAATAAACATCTCAGACAACTTTGAGRGAGAKCCTSTTTTGGTAATCCTTTGTCCTACCTCTGAAATATTCYCTCCTAAGCCCCTTGAGATCTGAGCTGGCCTGGGAGTTTTGGGGGRATGCTGGGRGGAATCATTTTCACTAAGTGAATATTGATGTAGCAGTTGTCCTGTGATCCAATGAGATGTTTGAACAGAGAGAGATGAGATAAGAAGCCCTCTGTGCCAGTGAAGAAGTGAGGAGACATCTCTGCCCCATGAGATGAAGAAATATCYTTTGTGTTGAACTGTTAATTTTAAATGACACCCCAGTATGCATGAGTCCATGGCCCATGTGCAGCCATGGGAAAGGCTGTGTGATRTGGGAGGTCCATAAAAGCAGGTTCCCTGGGCAGCTGCTTCTGTGAGAGCTAAGAGCCAAGTAGACTCTTTTTTCTTGTGGAAAGTCACCATAACCAGAAAAGACTTCTCTCTCTAAAGAGACTGATAAAAGATTATTTTACAAGTGGTACTGACATTGAGTTCTGAGTTTTGTCTTTATACATTGTCATCAGTGAGAAAGTGAATGGTTGTTGGGGGGAAGAGAAGTGGCTTGAAAGTTTAATTTTGGTTTTCATTCTCTTATTTTACTGTATTATTAAATTTATCTTTAAGTTTGGGCCTGTTTTGCTTTTCTCCTAATACTATCTCACAGTTGAAAAAGACACTCAAACTACTACACAAATTGGTGCATTGGTTTGAACAGTTTCCCCCAGTACTGGTGTGTTACAGTTCTGTATTGGTACACCCAGGGGCAGCATCCCAGCACTGGCAGCTCTGGTTCTTCCCGAGCTTTTGAACTGCCCAGACAGATTCTGTGTGGAGTCCTCTCAAGCTCTGCCCCTGGTGCTTTTGGCCTGCCTGTTCCTTTTTATGAAGTTATTATTAAAAATGTGGTGTGGTCACAATTTTCAACTTAAATTTTGCCTGTAAATAAAGGTTTTTTATTATTTCTGTGCATCCAGAARTCTATTGTGCTTTCAGCTCTCTCAYTGTATTTGTTGCTTAATTGATTCATGCTTTYACTATGTCTTTTTTATTCCCCTTTCTCTTACTTCAACATAGAATTTATGACATTGTGTCTAAATAAGAAGAGAATTAATCCAAATTGATCTGATTCCAAGTCAAGGGTTTTTATGTTTCAGAAAAYCTTGTCCATTTTTATTTTTTAAACTCTATTTAAAGTTTTGCCTAAAGCAGAGAGAGGTGTTTGAAGCTTTGAAAAGTTGAGATTTTTGTGTGGCTCCAGTTCCGCCATGTTGAAATTGTTTTCCATCAACCTAATGTTTCTTGTACTGAGATGCTTTGATAAACACTGGGGTTTTAGCTGCCTAAAGGAGCCTTTGATCATTTAAGATTCATTTTTTCTGTAGTTGTGTCTCTTCTGTAAGAACATATGCTTGTATTCTAGATGCTTTTAAATTCAGCAGTTTTCCTTTATCTGAATGGTTTCAACTTTATTTGTGTATTTTCCTGTTTTCCTCTTATGAGTCACAGTATCCAGTTTTCTAAAGCATTATCTTGGTCTCTTATCTCTCTGTAAACTGCTAGGTGATACCGTGTATGCAGGATGTTTTATTAAATGGAATTTGTTTGCTTTGTGTTACACACCTATTCTTTGGTCTCTGTAAATCTTATCCTAGGCAGGCCTGTCCCTCCTTCCCTCCCCCGCTGCCCTATCTTTTAATCCAGATGTGTCTTTGCTGAGAGGCTTTGCTCTCCCCCAGCTTGTGAGCAGTGTCAGACATCCATGGCTTTGTGTGGGATTTCCCCAGCAAACACACWTGTGCTCTTCTGTAGTTTCCATCAGAGTGGAAAATTCTTCAGCTTAGATGACAGATAGTGCTGGAGGCAACAGCAGCAGCTCAGAGCAATGTCATGTAGGTGAGAAGAAATGAGATCTTCCTGAAAAGAATGGAGGGGCCAGGAAAGATCAGCAACTGTAAGCCCATGGCAGGCAGAATCAGAAAGCAGGTGGTTCATTYACCAGTAAAGCATTTTCTTCAAAAAGATAGCCTTGCTTTTTTTCTTATTATTCTAGCAGAACCGAACAACATGGGCCAAATCTTCCTTCACTTTTCCATTTTGAAGACTTTTCATTCTCAGCAGTATTAGATTACAATTTCTTGAGTATTTTTATGAACTATCTGAGTTTGAAAATAAAAGAGAAACCCAGCTTTGTTAGAATCCACACCCTCTCTCTCCCCCCACRCCTGCGCCCCCGGCTCGGTGTATTTGGAACCYGCCGTGTTCACTCCTCTGTGGGCAGGACACAGGCAGTCCMGTGCGTGCATGCAAGCCTGCGGGGTAGAAAGGGTGAGTTTCTAACAGCAGCAAARGGTTTATCTCTGSGATAAGGATAAGGGAGACTGACTTCCAGCAACCAGGCACTTTATTGTGACCTGGAGRCTGAAAGCCTCGAACATAGAGTTACAGGCATTCTTAAAACTTTCCCCAAGGGCGGGGATAACTTGGAACCGTCCAATAAGGCACAGACAACTGGGGAGTGACATAGGGACGACAACCAATAACTTTTAGGCTTCTATGCATATAGAAATCCTCATTTACTTCTTGCTCGCACCAGGAGAGCAAAGCCCAGAGTGCCAGCACTCTGGGCGCCCACACAGCTTGAKGCTTGTGCTGAGTTTGGGAACAAAGCAGTTGTGCTATGGAGTTTATGGAAGTGTRAACAGAATTTATACAAGGATAAACTGTTTAGAAGGGAGGCTGCCTTTTGTAATGGCTTTCAAGACCAACAAGTATCTTCCTCTTAATTTCAGGGTAACAGTATTTCTTGGTCTCTTGGTCATTACAGGATGTCCTATTAAGCAGTTCCAAAATTACTTTATGATCTTTATTTCACAACTTACAACTTCTATTGTATTTTTAGAAAGAATGCAGTTCTAGGGCATAAAATAAGTATTGGAGCTAGATAAAGTAGCAGAAAATTAAAATCCACCCATCAGTAGTCCTCATATAGGAGAGTTGTTAAAATGACCACACTTCTCTAAATCAAGTGGAGAGTAACACAATGAAAAACATTTTCATATGTGTAACACTTCTGCTGTCTAAACATCAACTGCCTGACCAAACAGTTTGCATTTTCATCTTTTTGTTCCTTTTTGAAAACAGTATCTGTATTTCACTTGTTAAATACAAAAACACTTTTCAAATGGAAATAAATTCCTAACTTAATTTAAATCTAGAATTGCTTGCATATCAGAGCAGCCTGGTATCCTTCAGACATTTTATTATGAAGTACCAATTAGGGGCATAATTCAACTTGTGAAAAACGTGCAAATACCATATTTATGCATGTCATATTGCCTGACATAGTAGTTGAGGCCTCCATGCACTTGCCTCATTCTCAATGGCTTGTCAAGAATATGGAAAAGAACTAGAAATGTAAATATCATTTGTATTAAAGAGGGCTAGTGAATCTACTATGCATTTGTTAGTCTCATGCTGCAAAGATGTTTACATAATTGTACTTATAAAAATAGGTGCAAATTTCAAAGTTAAAGGTGGCCTTTTTGGTACCAGGCCAAACTTAAGCTGTTAAGACCTGATGTCCCAAACACAAAGCACAGGAAATTTTGAGTTGTAGCAATTCAATTGAGATTTCATTCTTCTTTCCTTGAACCCATCTTTTTTGTTTATTCAACTTGTGTGTCACAGTGAAGTAAAAAGAGGCTAAAGGATTGTCTCTGYCTTAGGCAGCCCCTTGGCCATCATCTTGAGGATTTGAGCTGGGAGGTGAGTGCTCACAACTTGAGTTTGAGTTGAAAGTCTGATGTTTCTAATTGCATTTGTGTTCTAGACTGGCGTTTTTGTAGAGGTTTTGTAATACACTTAAGTATCATCTAGTATTTCAATGGGTTCTAAAATCTGAATAACAAAACTTCTTTGGGTAACAACTAATCTCTTCTGGTGTGCTGCTCAGACAAGTGAATTATTATTCCATCTATGTAACGCCATGCAAGCTGTTAGCTATTACTCCAGCTCTACCCTCTAATTAAAATTACCTTTAAAAACACAGRTTTAATTAGAACAATGTTACTCTCAAGATCAAATATATGCTTGTCCWGAGAACTAGAGATAAAAGAATAAAAATCAGTACGCAAAATTTAAATTATATTCAAGCTATGCTGAAATTATGCAGTTCAAATAATGATCACAAAGAAAAGAGGGCAAGTCCTTTTTTTATTGGGTTGGAGGAGAAATAGACACAAAAAGTGACAGTCAAACAACTTTTGTATGTATTTTAAGATTTTTGCTATATTAACATTTTAATTATTCTGTGGAGAAGGAAATTTCTCGGATGGAGTCACCTACCTGAAGGAGCCTGAGTGTTGTCATGCAGAGCACAGAGAGGGGTTCTGGCAGCTCCAGCCCCAGTGCAGAGAGGAGCTGCAGGTGGATCTGTGAGGCCTGGCATGGGAGTGATCCAGCATGRCAACACCATGGAGGTGAGAGTTGTGCACCAGAGATGTCCTGAGGCCAAGCAGGAGGGAAGCAAGAGCCCAGTGAAGGGTCTGCCTGAGGGAGAGGGGTGTTCACCACAGTGATGTGACAGTCATTGCATGTATGCTCGARGGAAAAGGAAAAACCCAACTTGGTTAATCAAATCAATTAAGACATCAAACTAGAAGGGGAAAGTTCCTATTCCTCTTCTAAAGTGAAGGTCCTTAAGGATTAAGGTGAAAGTTGCTGCTTTTTTCCATTCCAAGTGAAATGGGACATAACTTTGCTGCAGTCTTTTTCCAGGAGTGTCAAGGATGGATTTTTGGTGTCAGGATGCATTTCATTTAGCAGTGTCTGCAGCACTCAAGTAGTGTTGGCCCTGTGCAGGGTAGGAGTACTCCTTGTGCTGCCTCTGTGCCAAGCCCAGCMGCTGGACTTTCTTGACATCTCTGCTGTGGAATTGGTGGAGTCACTTGAAGCTGTTTGTGGTTTGGTTGTGGTTTTCCCTGCTARCCCAGGGTGGTGTGGGACAACTGCCATCCCAGCTGGTGTGACCCTTTCCTARGGAAAGACATACCCAGTTCCTCATACCTTGGGGTGTAGCACAAACTGCTCTGCTGCGAATGAAAATCATTTTTGGATCTCAAGGCTTTAAGGATAAGGGAGATCTTGGTACTGCTGGAATTAATTTTTTTTTTTTTTTTGTTCATGAAAAGGAATCATCCTAACACAAAGAAGGAATCTGTCTTGCATGTGGATCACAAGGCTYCTGGGCATCAGGGCTATTGCCTCAGCACTCACTTCAGGTTTGATTACATTATATTTTCAGGTATAGACTATTTTAACACCTGTCCCAAGACGTATGAGTGGCTCTGTCTGGCAGTGGYTGGTAGCAGGTCCCTGAATAAGCAGAGAAAATGAGTAAGAATGATGTTTCAAAGAACTATGTCTCCYGAAATGGAGCAGAGATACCTTCAGGGAGAGGTGATGGCACCTTTACACTTAAGGCCAAATGGAATTTTAAAAAATCTCTTCATGTAACTAATTGCTTACTGACCCCATTTAAATGTTCTTGTTGCAGCCACCAGGGCAATGAGTTACCCAGTCCAGTCACTTTTGTGAAGTCTTTATATTTCCTTGGTTTGGCTCTGTATCAGATAAATTCATTTGATGTCCCTTGTTTCTTATAGCTAATGTGAGATGGTTAATGGTAATTCCTTATTTACCTTCCCATCTCACTGCTGAGTTGACAGAACCTGGTTACAGTGCTGCTTAGTCATGACTCTTGTGAGGGAAAGCCTTAGCCTGCCTATTTGATCCTTCCACAGAAGGAGCTCTGATCATCCACTCTAGCTTTCTACTTTCCTAAATCCTCAGTATGCTTATTCTCAGTGAGACTGGATCTGTGCAAAGTACCCAGGAGGAGGCTGAGCTTGAGTGCTGACATGCTCATATATGTGGTTCTGTCTTTGAACTCACAAGCTTCTTTATTTTAGTTAGTTAGCCTTTTTTTTTTTTTTTTGTCTTTTCTTTTTTGCCAAAAGCGAGACATGAACTGATGTATGCAGCCTTTTGATTATGCACAGTGGTGCTCATTGGATTATGTACCCAGCCAGGATGAMTTCTTTTGCCTTTAATTGGAGTGTGACATATGGAATAAGGTATTGTAGATGTGTACTACTTCCATTACAGAAACGAGGCTCATGGAATTGTGTTTGGTTTTGTGATAAAAGCCAAAATCCTCAAAGTCACCATAGCTCTTAAGAGTCAGAGAATGAGGGGTAACAGCTTGATCACCTCAAAAGCTGGTACCTCCAAAAAGGGTTGAAAGGAGTCCTTCCAAAAGTGTTCCAATTACAGAGTGTGGCTGGGGTTTGATAGCTGTCAATTGATTGYCAGGGCTTTGTGGAAAGTGGATGATTAGGGTAGATGTTGGTCTGTGCTGGAAAGCTAATGAGTTGCTTGTAAATAAACATGCTAAGGTGTGGAGAAGGATAACGTTTTCCTGCAGACRAGGAAATCTTCATCCTTTCTATGGAGGGAACCTTCCTTTTAAACTCAAATTTCAGATGTCTATCACATGGGTTGGCCCCCATGTGACCTGCCTTGGGGASAAGGCAGTGCAAAAAGCTCTCAGAGCCAAGGATGTGTCAGGAAGAGTTTCACCAAAACTGGAAACTGTTTTTTCTATTATCAGTTTATGAACCTGCTAAGACACTCTTCATACAGATATTTTTCTTCAGATTATTGTAAGGTGCAATACTCGAAATAGTGGAGTTCCAATCTGCCAGAAGTCACTGAAACCAGGGAGCAATTATGTGACAAGACTGGGGTTTTTTTACTTTCTTTTCATTACCATTTTTATGTCATTATTACTCTCTGGATAATATTGAGGTAAAAAATAAGAGTTTGAACTGTATTGTCACATTGTGCTTTTAAAAATAGATTCATATTTTATACCACCTAACCTGAAATGCAATGAAACCTATTCCATTAATTGAAAACCAAAAACCCAAAAAATCTTTTTGCTTTCTAATAGTACTTTCTTGTTGTTAATTTTTGACTTTACAAAGACACCTGTGAGAGGGATTCACACAGTTAATTCTGTCCTGCCCATCTGCTGGTTGCTGTTTTGGCTAAYGTGTTAAAAATTTACTTTTGTATGTTTCTTTCTAGTCTGCTGTTTATGAATGGATTAAGRATGGTTTTTTGAACTGAACAGCATGTATGCAGCAAACAATTTTGTTCAATTTAAATGAAAAACGATAAAAGTGCTGTTTGCCTTGCTCTTTGAAGATGTCTGGATTCAAACATTTGGTCTGAGGTATTTATTGCTGTACTTTTTTTTTTTTTTTTTAAATAGAGTGTCCTGGAAACAAAACAAGTTTTGAGGATTTTCTTATACCTTTTTTTATTAAAGTTCTGTTCTTCAAAGAGAAAGTAGCTGAGGAACAGGCAGTGCTTGTGCACAGCTCATGGTTGTGCTACATGAGCACAATCTCTGCAGCTGTGCTGTAGCAGCAGCAGTGTTGTGGAGCCTACTGCTCCACCCCTGTGCCTGGGGAGCAGGGGTGGCTCTGGCCCCATCCACACTGTGCCTGTGAAATGCATGTGAAGCTGTCTCTCTAGGTCCTGTTGGAACAAGGGTTCAGGGCCAGTTTTGAGATAAGTGATCCTAGAAGCACCCTGCAGTTTTTTGGTGCTGGAAACCCTCTGAAGACACTTGTCCATAGCAGAGATGCATCCTAGCCTGTTGTCTGCCCCTGTGGTGGCAAGGGAAGGTGGTGCTAGAGCTTGCCTAGGAGTGTTGTCCTGGGSTGGGAGCAGAGCTTGGTTTATCCTCAAGTTTTCCGTTAGTAAGCTGTATTGCATACATGGCAGGGGCACTCATAATGCAAGGAAAAGCACCAAAAACCAAAAAAGTCAGTAGGACAATAAAAATAAATTTCCAATGAGTGGAAGCTTCCTTTTCATAATGAAGTACTGCTTGTGGGATTTTTGTGCACTGGCCTGAAGACAGGTATATAAAAACCTTCAGAACAACTGAGGGGAGGCTGTCCTTCCCCCTAGGTCTGTATTTTCCTCAGWGCCTAAATCAGTCCTCTTGGGAAGAGCATGAGGGGAACACAACTTTTGTAGTGTGCTTTACTTTCTGGCTGTGTCTCCTGGCTACATGGCGTAGTGATTGCTTGAAAGCAAAGCTCTTATTACAGCTATGCATTATTCACAAAGAGAAACAAGTGTTAATTATTTCTGCTTGGTGCATTCAGTGATAGCCTGCTGTTGCAATTTTTTTTTTCCCCATGTGGATTCCTGGAAGATTTTAATCTCTTTTGGTGTATCTGGTGATGAAATTCCAGCTCCTTGGTGCATTCCTTTTTTAAAAAGGTGGGTCCAAATGCTATAGCTGATACAATTTTTTGGCAAAGAGTTAAAATTTTTTTAGCTGTACAGAATTGGGTGAAAACAATATTTTTAGCCTGCCATGTAAAGAAAGGATTGCTTTATTAAATTTAGTCACTAAAGAAAAATTCAGTATAACCCTCCCTGCTCCAACCCTAAGTAGGCTCACTCAGAGTGAAAATACAGGACAATCTGATGCATACTCATTTCATTGCAATACTCCACCAATATAACTAAACCAAGAATGACAATTTTAGATGGAAATTTTCACTGCACCTTAGAAATACAGGGCAAAGGGGATAGAGCTAGCATCTAACAATCATGTGGTCAAGAGTGGAAATGAACTGATTCTAAATTGACAGGCTACTTAATTTTTTTCTAGATTCCTCTTTTGCTTCACTATACCAGAAAATATTTTCATTGATGTAGAAAGCTTAATTTTAAAAGTTTACTTTTTCTTTACCAGAACTTCTTTCTGTGTCATCATCTCCCATGCAATGATTGATTCTGTGTTCATTAAAAGATGGTTGTGTATGGAATGACATTGCTGGGCTCGGTTGACTTTGTGGGTGCAGTGTTGGTGACAAGGTGAGGGATGAGCTGTGGATTCCTGGAGCAGCTGTGGCTTGAGGACACCCTCTGTGCTTGCATCTTCTTGCTTTCTGTGAGGAAGAGAAGATTGTTCCCCTCTTTATGCAGATCTATGATCCTAGTCATAACTGCAGCATTGTGTCCCCAAGTAAAGCTATTGCAAATGTGATGGTTTGCCATTAGGTGTCAGAACAGATAGAAGAGTGTTTACACCAGCACTTGAAAGCTAMAATGAAAGAGCTCTGTTTCCAATTCAGACACAAGGCACATTGGGCTCCTTTTTATTTGCTCAGTATTCCCAATTCACCATTAGACTGTGGMTGTTCTGTGCAATCTGTTTTGATCTGCCCCCATCTGTTCCAATCYGATGTTTTTTTCCTGAAAAATGAAGCTGGTGGAGTGTGATTGTTGCAATGGAAATCAATTACTGCAGCTGTAAATGTGCAGCAGCCTGGTGGAGTCAATGTGTACTCTTACCATGCTGCTGCACTTCCTCCTGCCCTTCCCCTTGCACAGGTAAACTGCACTGCCATGGGCTGGAGCCAGCTGGGAGGGAGGCAGCTCTGCCTGGCACAGAAGGACAAAGGGGAGACTCCCTGCTGTAGTTTGGGGCTTGTGAGGAGRCTTTGTCAGTGAGAACAGGTACGGTGGTGCATGAGTGGCTGGAAACTGCATTTGGGGAATAGTTATACATGGCAGCTGTGAGAGAGGATGGACATTCCTCAGCAGGCTGACCTGGGCCTTGTACTGCTCAGTATGGGATTTACTTGTGAATGAATTGAAGGAAGAGATGGAGAGTACACTTAAACTGGCACAATGCAAAACCTGGAAGGAACACAATTCCAAATGAACATCCCCCTGCCAAAGCATCCAATTGTATTGGCACAGCAGATTCAGCAGTTGGACCAGGAGAAGTGTAAGAACAGCATCCACACAGACACAGGATGCAGMATACCTCATCAGAAGGGAATGTCTCTTCACCTGAATGACAATGCCAGCAAGGTCAAGCTTTTGTGAAAAGCATTAACACTGCTAAGATGTATGAAGGAGATTTATATTTCTGCAGGAAAGGGGGATTCATCTGCCCACTCTGCTTGTCATGCTGCCAGGCRCAGCCTGGAACATTGCAACTAGTTCAGGCTCTGAACAGCAGTTTATAAGCCAGGCAAAAGTAGCCTGGAGGAAAGAGAAAAGTGGTGAGAGGTACATGAAATATGATCTTGGAAGAACTATGTATGCATAGATTTGCAAATATAAAACAAAACAGGAAGTTTTGGAGAAGACATCAGCTCTCAGATGCAAGAGAAATCTGTGCAGCTCCAAGTAATGATCTGCTCCCCTCCTCGTGTCTAGGGACAAGGAATAACGTGCTGGAGCTCCTGCATGAAGGACTTAGCCAGACAGCAGAGAAAGTGTGCTTTTTCTATAAAAAAAGAATAGTTTTTGAGTCTTGTATTGTGCTGTGGACACTGGGCCAGAAATCATAGAATCATCATAAAAAARCCCAAGTTTGAAGGAACTTTGAAGATCATCTGCCCCAGCTTTTGTGGAAAAGGGAGCCTAGGTGAAATTATCTAGCCCTGTGTCCAGTCATGTCTTAAAAATTGCCASTGATGCTGTCTCTGCCACCTCCCTGGGGAAGTTATTCATGTGAATGATTTTTCAGACTGCAAAAGCACTTGTTTCCTATATTATCATGAAAACTGCAAAAAAAGGTCAGTAGTGTTATGGACCTAGGACTTGTCTAACCCTGCCTCTGAAATAGCAAAAACCTGAGTGTCATGTATAAAAGAAATACAGCGTTCCCTAGTTTTGGGGAAAAGAAAATCAGGTTTTTATGAAATACATCTTGCATAGTCAGGTTTTGGAATTATTTGTGTTTTGCTCAAAGAGCAAACTTTCCTAGGAGCTGATATATAATAAAACCCTTACATGGCATTGGGAGGGAAAGTATSCACAAGTTAGTGCTCAGGGCTTCAGATCTTACTTTGATAGACCTAGACTGTTTCCATTTACCTGACCAGTAAATTTTCACCAGGTGTTTTTGAAAATACCTATACCTACTAACAGATTATGTWAATAAAGACTGCTTATTTCTACCTTTCAAATCTGCATATTAATAAATACCACTTAGTGACTCTGGCATAGCAATTACAGCATGTATGTTATATGTGAATCTCCATTTATCATTATCCATCTTCAGGCTTTTTAGAAGTTAATGTTTTTAAAAAGCTGCTTACATAAACCATTCTTTTAATGAAACTGGCCCAAGGAGAAGTGAGTGGTGGAAAGCAATTAAATGATGCTGCTGGGCAGAGATGACAAAGATGGATCCAACTGTTCTGATATGAATATAGATTTATTGTGTTACTTAGCTATAAACTTGTTGCAMTTTAAGTATTGCTCTTGTAAACTTCGTGGGACAGGTGTCTTAACTTTGAGGGAGTGATTAAGTGCTRCATCATGTGGGCTGCTGTGTGAATCATCTTCGGATTAACATGCACCTTAATTAGAAATTTACTAAGTTATGAATATGGGAAATATTTTGCCATGATTATGAATAATTAATGCAAACCTGAATTGGCAACATCTACCCAGTAATTTATTCTTATATGTTTGTGACAGAATGTTTCAGGCTGCCTCCAGGAGGGAATCTGAAGAGYAGAGTCAGGATGACAAAACTCACAACCATAAGAAGGTCTTTTGGATTGATGGCTTTGCAAATGAACTGCTTGTTAATTGGGCAGGGGGTGCATCCCTGGAAGCTGCAAGGATTTTTGCTGTAGCATGAGTTGTGTGTCCTGCTGGGGGCTCTGAAGCTGCAGTTTGTGCAGTTATCACTACAAGGAAGATGGAGAAGTGACAGTGTCTGTGCTTTGAATGTTAAGGTGCTTGGATTCGATTAACCAGAGTTGAATAAAATCGGTTGTGTMTATGCCTATTCTCAGGTTTGCCTTGCCTGCTGACTTTAGCCATGTCTAATATTCAGATTCASAGCTTCCATTACCCACTTGCAAATAATTAGAGAGTATTTCTGTTGTTAGCTGGGCAAAACCCCGTGTACTTGCTGTACCCTCTACAGCTGTTTTGGAAGGGTGAGCCAGAGAAGGCAGAGAAGGGAAGGGCACGTTGGAGACGGAAATGTGGGATCTGTGKAAGAGGGAATTGGGGCATCTGTGCATGTTTCTAAGCAGATGTCCAGGCTGGCAGCAGGCTGAAAGCAGTCTGAAGTGCTCTGGTGTGGTTGTGCATGTGGGCTGGAGAGGTGTGTGTCCTTGTGCCTGAGTGGAGCTGGGGCTGTGCAGAGCTGCTCCTGGGTGYGTGATGCTCCCTGTGCACCSCTGTCACCGACAGCGTCACTGTGTGCCTTTGCTTTTATTGCTGRGGTTTTGTTACACCCTCCTGCTACRAGCCAGGCCAGCACTAATTAGTAAGTATTGCACTAATTATTAAGTATTGAGTGGAGCACAGTGTCAAACCCTGATCAAGCAGAGGAGAGGACCTGCTSGCCCACCGTGTGCTTCCCTTGCACTGCACATCCTGCMTTGGCTGCACACGCTCAGTGCTGTGGCCCTGCCTGTTTAACTCGTGTCTTCGCCCTTTAGTTTCCCTCGTGTCACAAAGTGCTCCTAGAGTATAGATAGGTCACAGGGGCTGTCTCAGCGTGTCAGTGTCCAGGAATGGGCAGGGGAGGGATTTCAGCAGCGGGTTCTGAACCTTGAGCAGGGCTGTGATTGCTCTTGCCACCAATGTGATTGGGAAGGCTCATCTGACCCCAGCAAAGCACAGAAATGAAATAAGGATCCAGTCAAAGAAGGGAAGGAAGAAATATTTGTGAGTGCTGTCATGTTCCCTGAYGTCAAGAATGGAATAGGTGGGATTATCCCAGAGGGTTCCCAAACATCCTCAAATACAATGTAAAATCAGTTGAAAGATATATAAAACTGTTTTAAAAGAAAGATGCTTATCCAGTTCTTAGGAAAAATTCTTAAATTGAGTGTAGTACCAGGAACTGATTTTGTTTGAGAGTAATAACTGCAGGAAAATAAGAACTTTTGAATCGTGATTGTTTTTTTTTCTCATGTGTRAAGGTCATAAGAATAGCTAATGCTTTGTTTGGATGACTCCCAACCTTCTTATGAGCAATGCTTAGAAAAATATTTTTTAAAGTTCATAAATCCTTAGATGTKTATGGATATTATTTGAATAATGGTCTTAGTTTTTTCTAAATCTTAGCCTTTTTTCTTTGACAAGACCTTGCTTATTATATTTTCTTAATACTTTCCCACCTCCAATATTTGTGTTTTGCCCCATCAAAATACTGTTCTCCTTTTTGCAAAAGCTTTGCTGGAAGGGCTTTTTAAGCCTCCTGATTTATTGTACAGAACCACTTCTCTTCCACTTCCCTCTTTTCTGTATTGAATTAGATAAAGGGTGAATTCCTTTTTGATTAGAAAGAAAGAGTCAAGATTTGGAAGGCACCAGATGGTGGCAGTGGTCTTTCACATCTGACAAATATGGATAATGCAGTGAAGTGTAGCAAGTTTATGCACGCTGTGCTCCATGCCATCCTCATTTTTTCTCTTTCAAGCTGCATAGTTGGAATGAAGAAAGTGACATATTTTTATGCTTCTCTTGRGAGAGTGCCTAAAGAAGATGAGATGTGTATCTAAGAGAGTAGAAAGGATAAGCCTTGGCTAGATCTGAGCATTGCTAATACTATTATTTTCTGCCTGTGTGTCACGCTGTTGCATTTCACTGCATTTCAGTTGAAATGCAGAGTAGTTTGGATGCCAGCTGAGCTGTGCCAGCTTATACTGGWTGACACTGTTGTTCTGGTTCTTATATTATCAGTGATCAGTCTCTGCTGAATCTTCCTGCTTGTGTAGTTTTTAACACCTACTTTATTTCTGAGTGCAGCAGGTACTAGCTCTATARTGATGTTATAGGTATTTGCTTTATATTCCTGAAATTTTCATTTTGGTATATTCAGAGGAGCTTAGCAGTATTTTGTTTCTCTGCTTTAAGGAGGAATGGCTGGAGAAATCTGTATTTGGAAGACAGAATCAAGTGCTGAATTCCATATGAAATGTTTTGTTAAACAAATATTAAGGATAGAAAAATACACTTGGCTCTGGAGCTGAATTCTTGAAGTCTATGCTGTGATTCTTTGCTGTTTGGGCACAAACTGTGAGGGAAGAGTGAGCACCTTCTGATGTGGAAGTGATGGATAAGGGTTGATTATGAACAACAGGTGTAGAAATGGCRAAGTCCTTTAATAGTGTTGTACTGTGTGAATGTGAGTTGGTCTGTGAATATCAATGYTACAGTCCTGGGGCTCACACAGCAACTGTAACATGAGCTATAACCAGTGTTACACAGAAATAGGACAGCAGAAAATTTGCTGACCATCCATACTCCCACATAAGCTGCAGAGGAAACCTTTCTGCTGGGAAATGTCCCAGCACTGCCAAAGAGGCAAGGCATGGGACCTGCAGCCATGGGCTTCATCCACAAAGGTAGGCTCTGACCCCTTGAGATGTGTTTTCAGTTGTGCTGTCATCACAGGAGCTCTTCAGGCAGATAAAGCCCTGCTGGCTCCAGCAAAAGCAAGATGACAGGGGCCATGTTTCAGTTCAGGAGGAGTTAACTGCATTCCAAATCCACCTGTAAGCATTGCTTAGGGTTGTTGGGGGTTTTTGCTTATGTTATGGCTTGAATAAAGCAACGGTGAATTTAAGAGTTTCTATACTGTAATACATTCCTCAGTTACAGAAAGAAAAAGACAAGGTTRGAAAGCAGTTGCCTTTACATAGTGTGTGGTCTTTATTCACACCTTTTTTACARTTTAGGATTCCTACACATGCAGGGTTTAGTCTACATCTTCTCTATCAAAATGAGAGTGGAAATCTCAGGGATTTCTTACTGAGTTCCTGGGCTGAGATTTTTGCCTTTTTTATTTCTGTTAAGCGACTTTTTTCTAGCTGAAAAATCCACCAATGTTCCATTTGTTTCAGTAAACATGGTTTATATATATATTGATAAGAGAAACCGGCACAAAAAACATTGAGGAAATGACCATTGAGYTACATAATTTTCCTGGTCAAGAGTTTGCTTTCAATTGCATTTTTTTAACTTAAATATGTTTAAAAGTTTCAGTCTGCAGAAAGTATTAGTTCATGAATCAAAATAGAGCCTAAAAGTTGCAACATGAAATTGGAGGATGTCTATGTAAACAGTGTGTACTTTTCAACTGACAGAATTCAATAGTACCTGTTACACCTTTTCTGCTCTCTTAGCTGCAYCTGACATTCTGTAGAGTAGGCCTTTATCAGACAATAAAAAATAGTTTTTCCACTTTTCTCATATTCTCACAACTTGCCCTCCTTCTGTTCCTTATGATGACCTCAGCTGTGAGTAGTAAAGAGAAAGGATAGTCATTCTTGACAGTGTTTGCAAGGTGGGGTCCTGACAGGTGATGCTGGTTTGCAATATAAATGGGTTTAATGCTGATTTGAACTGTTTGRCCTGAAGATTTAATGGATTATAAGACTTTGGTTGTTTTCTTGCAGGAAATGCAGCCATCCTAAACTGTTCCTGTGCTAGGAGCTGCTCTTCTGATTTCTGCTGAAGTATTTCTATAATCAGAGAGTTGTAAATGTGTAAGGTCTGTGGTTCCTGATTTCCATCTWAGTTGAGGTCATTAAACTGTTTTGTCAATGCACAGGCATTGCATTTTCTTATTGCTCTTGGGTTGAGTAGGATATGTAGGGATCAAGTATAGTATATTATATAAAATCTAGCTATGAGTATAAATGAAACTAAAGAACTTAAGAATTAATCTTCTTGTCAGCACTGAAAAGACAATAAAGTAGTAGCCCACACTTAACACAATTTGTCCTTGGTAAACACACTTGATTTCCTTCTAAGGAGATAGATAGGACTTTGTTACAGGAGAAACAGTGGCAGCAATCTTAGTAAAGCTTTTGCCATCCCATAAAAGATTCCCCAGAACCAGCAAAGGAAACACTCATGAAATAACTAGCTAGGTACAGTTTTACCTGAAGAGCAGTAAATGGCTATCTGGTAAATCAACAGGACAGTAGAATAGATTAGTTGTGATTGYGGCTGAGAAAAAACTGCTCAGAAATGAAGCCTGAAGGTGGTAGAGTGCTTGGATGGGGAGAGAATGCCCAAAATGGATTCTAAAAACTGAACAGTCTCATGTGTTCTTCCCTCCATCTGGCTCAAACAAAAAGTTAAAAGGTTGTATTTTGGTGAGATATAAGGTAGGGGTTGGGAACTTTCTGGCAGTAAGATAGCCCCAAGGATGGGGTGCMTGGGAAGGTGCTGTCTCAAGGTTTGATAAAAACCTGTCAGTAAGGACATCCCTTCTAACTGAATTTTGSTGGTAGGAGTCAGGCTGTATGCTGCCTTCAGGGGAAATCACTRATACAGCAAAAAGCAAAGGCTTAGGAGTATTTTTTATTTGTTTATAAGCAAGTTCTGTAATTATTTATACTATATGGAGCAAGGTGACCAGGAAAGGGGCATTGAAACAGKCCACAACTTAATCTTTGTCTTGAAAAGAAACTGTGTGGCAACCTGCTCTGCTTTAATCAAATCCCTGAAGCAAATTCATGTTCTGAAGTGGTCTCTGCTCAAAAACAGGAAATCAAMAATAATTCTGTCCAAGTATTCTGCCATTGCTTGAGTGGATTTTTCCTCCCTGTTTTACAAGAACAAAACTRCTAACAGATAGAAGGACTCCTTGAACTATTTTTCTATTTTTCATTCCTGCARGTAGAACATTAGTTGGACTAGTTAGACCCTGAATGGTCTTTGTTGCTCTCTTAGGCTTAATATTGCCAGTTGTCCCTTATTCGAAATTTAATCCAATGAAAGGTACATCGTAATTGAGTTTATCAAATATCCTAGTTTAGACATGCTTGTATATAGAGTGACTCTTCTATCTAGGCATGRTCAGTTTTCCATCAGGTTTTAAGTAAGTAGATATGAAAGCCAAATTTTTTCACAATTACTGATTTTTGGCTGCCTGGTTTATGTAATGAGTTTCTTGACTGAGATTGTAGTAGRAAAAACAGCAGTTTTAGTGCCTCGCATCTGAACAAGTTCAGCTCCTGCCCATTCCCAGGTGAGGAAGTGATAATCCCAGGAGGGATAATGTTTATCACACAGAGACATGCTTCTCTCCTGTGGGCAATAATTTAAGAAGGGCAAGTCAGTGTATTGTTGTGACCCGGCCTGACAGAAAAGGCTGGTGGGCTAAGAAGGGAGAGTTTTCCTACTTCTTTTAATGCTGACAATTAGAATTTCTGGTATTACCACTGTGGGCACTGTTACCTGAAACTTGTTGGGAGATGATGTCAAGGAAACGGGCTGGGCTTTGACCTCATCCAGAACTCTCTGGGCACRATCAGTTGTTGTCTAAGCCCTTCAGCAGAGGTACCCTGACATTTGTTTTCTCTGGTGCTTGTGTTTTAACTGCCCTTTTCCCACTCAAATGTTGAACTTTAGCTCAGCTATTTCATAATTTGCTGTCTAAAAGTGTTGCAARTTGGGGCCCAAACCTATAGTTTATTTTGCAAATTTCTAGTTGATGATCAAGAAGGTGAGGCGCTACCCTAGCAGCCTTGCAGGTACCCAGGGGCAGACACTCCAGTCTCTGGGGTGCATTTCTCTGTGGCCACTGGATGCGTTCAGAGAGCTTCAGCCTCCTCAGGGTTGCAAGACATGCCAGCTGGGGGTGTTTTGATCAGCCTGTACTTATTTGGAATRCAAAGTTATTGCTCTGTCACGTACAAGACAAGCGGATCTAGAATGATGATGCATGTTGGTTTCCAGGTGGAAAACTTGAGTTTGTGTTAAGTAAAACTTATCTGTCTGGTTTATCTCCCCCATGYAAAATAATTGGCAAATGGGTTGTGCTGTCTGCCAGACGTGACCATGTCTATTTGTTTTAGGAACACTTGATGCAATTTTAAGATTCTAAGACAAAAAATATCATATGAAAATCAATAGTTCTTTTCTATGTCATCTTGCTTATGAGCTAGAAGCAGAAAGGGGGTTCACTGGAGCAGGGCTATGATCAATAGCTCTGTGAATTTTTATTGGACCTTCTTTAATTACTGACTGCTGTATTCTCTTAATTCTGTAAGAGTAAAATAAAAGACCTTTCATCAACTGATGCCATTTACGTTCTCCAGTCTCATTGTGGCCACTTGTAGACTATCTTAAACAGAACGTGGAAAGAAGAGAATTGAAGAGTAACTTGATTCTTACTACTGTCATGTAATTTTATTTAAAAGAAACTTTGTCCTTTTTGGTTCATATATAAGCTTGGTTAGTATATTCCTTTTTTTCACTGTTACTTTATCTTTGTAAATTGTCCTTGTTTCCAGTCTATGTGATMTTTTCCTCAATTTTTTCTCCTCCTGCTTGACACATGCAGACTTGGTGTCACCTTTCTCTACAATATAATTCTCATGTATGCAGTGAATTAATAAGATCACCTTGATCATAGACTCTCCATGAAATGTGGAGATAAGAAAAAAAAATTATGTCCATATTTCCTTATAAAGAAACTGTTTGCTCTGTTTTCACTTTATCCTTTTCTTACTCTGTGATTGCAAATGACAATGGCCAGAATGAGTTTGTGTTTCATTTTTCAACCATCCATATCAAAAAACTCTTCTGAAATACTCTAAGTGACATTCCCATGTCCTTTTGGTTCCATCCTCTCTGAATCTGCAGAGCTGGATAAGTATCTTGTTCCTCCAGAAGTCTTACTGAGATCATTGCTACAGTGGGTTCTCCTTTGCAATCTCTGGGTTTCAAGTCCAGTATAATTTAAAGTGCATATTGCCCTCCTTCTCCCAAAGCCTCTGAGGCAGCAATTCCCACTGCTCCTTCATGTGGGTGTGAATGGCAGGGAGGCCCTTGGTAGCACATAAAACCTCTCCAGAATCMCAGAAACAGCCAAAAGTCCCAACCTCTGTGTTGACTGAGCTTGGATTTTTATCAGCCATAAGCTAGTGGTGTGTTCATTCTTTCYTTTGCCTGTATACCTGAACCACACCTAATCTAAGGTCACCATTCTCCAAAGGTTTACTCAAAGAGGAAGAATGTAGAGTTATCTGCTCACTCTGTATCCAGCAAGATTTCCACTCAAGAGGGAGTTCTGCCCACTGATTACTTTTTATTAGCACAGCTGATACCAGGTTGTATTTTTATAGTGTCTGCTAAATAACAGGCACATCTCTGTTCTTTCAAGGACTGGCCTCAAGTGGTGATGGGATTATCACAATGTTTGTGGGTTTTTTTCGTGTGTTATTTTATGAGGTTGGTTGGGATGGGGAACTATTCCTGCTGTTTGGGGTGATTTTTCAGAAGAAGTGCTGAATACTGGTTTTCTTCTTTAGTTTTAAAAAATCAAAGCTTTACTGACTTGAGTGATATTTTTCCCATTATATGAGATATTTCTGTGAAATGGGGAGATTCTCTTTCATATCTAWTGAGGACAGATTGCAACTATAGGCAATGTTTTATGGTTACATGACATATTTCTTATTTGCATTGAATACACAACTAGTGACATTTTTTGCTGTTGTTGTAAAAGACACAATGCAGAAATTACAGCCTGGGAGGGSAAGGCAGGCCTGTCATAGCTCCTGTTTTCTGTCCTGCTCCAGAAGATGCTGTAGAATTGATAGAGGAAACAAATGGATTTGGGAACTTATGAAATGCAGTGCAGCTCATTGTGACAACTTTGCAAGGCACAATCCAAAATGTCTCTGYTGCCACTGTTGAGTCTTTTCACAGCTCAAGTAGCACTTCCATTCCACAGCCATGTCCTGGCCTGTGCCAGCCATCACAGGCCCCATGCTTTGAAGGAAAGTGGGGCAAATCCTTATCTTTACACTGGCTGAGGTGCTTTGCCAAATGAGTTGGAGCCTGGATACAGCTCTGGTACAGGAYGCTTGAATTCAGCTACTTGGTCCTGTTCATGGGAGTGTGCAGCCAAATTACAGCTAGTCCAGTTCARTATTTCTGAATATGTAATTAAACTGATATTGGCACAAACTGAACTACCCTTAGACTGTGGCAACTGCACAAGACTGTGGCTTATTTTTGCAGTGTGTGGGTTGGAATTTCATTCCCCTCCTGCCCCTCTTTTCCTTTTTTCCCTTCTTTTCTTTTTTTTTTATTTTTTTTTTATTTTTATTTTTCCCCTTCTGTCTGAGGTATTCAGTGGTGAAGTCCTGGCTCAGGTGCATCACCCAGCTGATGTGTCTACAGCACTCCTGGACCAGATCTGGCTTGGGCTAGTGCTTTGTATGTGGCCAGATGGGATCGGGTCTGTGATCTCCTGGCCTGTACCCAACTGTATAGGCAGGCCCTGAGTGGTATCTGTAAAGTGCAGTTGTGATTTCAGRGCTTATGTACAGAGTATTAATGGAAAAATGTGTATTGTACCATTCCAGTGGGTTCCATAAAACACTTGGATGGGGAAAGCATATTAGCATGCAATAGGAGCACTGCCCTGGAGAAAGGATGTACTTTGTTGGTTTGCTAGAACTCTTGATCAGCAGTTGCTGAAGTCTGGAACATGTGTTCAGGCATACTTTTCATTCTTMGTTATAATCTTACCAAGAAACTTGGATTATATATTCTAAAATCTTTGTCCACTGGCAGATTTTCAAAATACTTATGAAGTCATTCATTTTTAGATCTCTTTGCAACTCATATCTAATCTTCCATCCACTACAGGCTCAAGACTACTTTTAGCAAGACTGCTTTTCAATTCAAGGCATCTCATTGACTCCACAATTCAGATTATTTTTCACAGGATGTATTTATCAAGTTTCAGGCCAGAGGCTTTCAGACTTATAAGCCTCTTAAACAGGGGGAAGTGCTGACATAGCCTTAAATTGTGGTATGGCAAATGTTACACTATAATTACCTTTATCTATCACCAAACCCCTTTCAGAGTCCTGGCTGTGTGCTATGGGCCTCTTGATGGAATGCTCCATTGCACTCAGATTTTTCATGGAGAAAAAACTTAAAAGCAAACCATGAKAAAGTACTTTTATAAGAGTAGATGTAGGGGCAGTGACAGGGTGGTGAGGAGAAGAGATATGGTGCCGAGTTGCAGGAGGAAATATTCTGCAGCATTAGTGCTAAATCTGTATTAGAAAGAGGACAAAATAATTTTTTTCCTCACCTTGTGTTCAGCCACATTACTACTTGTCTTCCAGAAGCCAAAGTTTAGCATACTGTGGAATTTAAGCAAATAGCATGTGTATTTTTACTATGCACTGGAGTATTGGACAAAGATGCACAACCTGGAGGACACCAGGCTGGCTGCAGAGTGGAGAGCAATATACCTCTGTCACGGTGCCACTGCTCTTGAGCTACTGCACTGGGCAGGAGAGGGCTCAGGAGGGCCGGCACGAGGCTGTGAGAGTTTCCTGCCTGATCTGGAGTTYGTGTCCTGTACTGTGTCCTCAGGCCTGTGCTCGTTTGATCGCCCTGTCAGCTGACCCACRCTCTCTGAATTGCAGGCCTGGTGTGTCAGATCCATCTCCTTGAAACAAAGGAAGCACTAAATTGAAAAAGGTTGGGAAAGGTGAAATTCAGACCAAGAACAAAGGGAGAGATGCTTTTGTAATGCAGAGCTTTCAGGTTCATGAAGAGAGGCCCAGCGCTRCAGCAGGTTTGTATTGGATCACAGATGGAACTATCTCAAGAGCTGGAGTGTAACAGCACTCCTGCTGGGTGTATGGGATTTATATTAATTGTGAAAAACTACTAGTCAAGTAAAGCACAAATAAAAGAAACACTTAAGGACAACACCAAAAACCTATTTAGGAGCTCTGTGTATGTATTTTACACATACACAGGAAGGCTTTTTGATAAATATTTGTACTTACCTGCTACTTGTCTGCACCGTGGTACAGTTGCTGTCTGCTGTGTAATTGGGAAGGCCATGGTGCATCCATTACTGGAATGTAGCCATGATTGATGCTCTCTGAGGTGAATAGGAGCATTTTCTGTGCAGGGCCTGTGTAAACAGGGAGAGAAGGGAAAGAAGATTTTGTACATTGGAGAATATTAGCATCTTGGGTGCAGGTGGCTACTGAGGTAAATTAAATTCCCATAGACAGCTAAAGGGAAATAGTTTTCTGTTCTTAGGTCACTAGAGTGAGTTTAGAGAATCAGATTGATTAATTTCTATTTGAGCATCTTTACATTTTTGTTTAGTATTATGTCCTGGTGGCTAACAAAATTCAGYCTCCATTAATATAGATCTGTTTACTGTAGGGTGTACCATAGCAGATAGTCTCTTAGAAAATAATGCACTAAGCATGTTAAAATTGCATCTCTCTTGCTCTGTGTGCTCAGTCATTTATGTCACCACAGAGACTGTGAAATATTGCAGACATATTTGATTTATWCTTCAAGTGTAAAGGGGTGGAGACCAGGGCACTGAGAGTCGTGGAAATGGTTTCTTGTCATTATGCTGTAACAAAGCAGTGAACRTACTAAATATTGTTAACAATATACAAGAGGAATTTATTTTAGGCAGGATTAAAACAAATTCAGCACTTTATTGCAAAGTGATGGAGTCCGTTGAGGGGGAGTAATTGTGCTGGAGTGAGGGCCCTCTTTCAGTGCAGAGCAGCTCTGTCCAAGAGATGCTGTGCAGCCCCATGGCTCAGACACTGAGCTGTGCCCAGCAGAGCATGAAGGGAGCATCTGCAGGGAAGGAGGGGGTGCTGGGCAAGGGACAGCTTGCACTTGAATTTTTTGGCAGAAAGGAAGGGAATTGAAGGGACTTGAAATATGATATGAACCAGCCATTTTGGCTTAGGATGCTCCTTCTGTGAGCTAGAGGAAAGATTGTGGGGAGTGTTGGGCATGGAAGAAGTGGTTTTGCTCTGCTTTCTGCCCCCAGAGGAAATTGGCAGTTTGTCCACCACAGGACCCTGTTTAAGGGGAAAAAACCTAAAAAACAAAAATCAAACCTCCACATCTTCAATTTTAACATGTTGCATGTTGAATCTGCTACAGCTGGAATTTGAAATAGGGATGTCATCATGAACTGCCCTCATCCATATTGAACATGCCAGGCACTCTGGCTTTTCTCCTGGCAGAATGGGAAACTGAAAGGGTAGCAGCTTGTGATTTGCACATCCCATAGTGTGGTTTGCTTGCAGATAAGAGCCTTATCAAATTCTGCAGCAATCAGTTAGTGGTTTTGTGCTAAATCCCATAAATTATAATTCTGTTGGTTTAACCCTCAAGCACCTGTAGCAATTCTACAGGAACTTAACAACTGCACTTCAAACAAATTAGGTTCAGCATTCTGCAGACTGAGGCTTGAAGGCATGTTGTGAACTGCATTCTGGTTTTGTAAATATTAAGAGATTAGAATGATGACTTTTCTTTTTTATTTATGATCCTGCATGGGGTGGGTATAACATTTATTTCTCAAAATGTTAGTGCTTGCTGTCTTGAAGAAGACCAGATATTTGCAAGGAAGGTAGGAATAAGTCAAGTCTTCAAGAAACATTTGTGCTCTGGGAGGGGAAATCCCAGGCACTACTTGTAATTTTTTTTCTTTTTTTTTCCTCTTGTTTTTTGTTTGGTTTTGTGGTCTCCATATATAATATATGGAGGCACTGTCAGGAGTGTAACTCACCATCTTACTTGCCACTAAACATTTGTTTACGATTTTGGTTGTATCAAAAACTGACTTTTACACAGAAACTGCAGTTCACAAAAAAAGTTTTGTAGTGTGGAGTCTTAATTGATCTRTAATCCAGCTTGGTTTATGCATTAATGAAGTAACTAGAGCTCTTCCACAACAGAATCTAGGAAGATTTTTCTGCATTACTTAGCTATGAACTTGTTGTACTTTAGGTATTGCTCTTAAGGAAGTGGGAGCTACAATAGGAATGAGCATGAACTGATGAGTAGATGTCCAGCTGCTACCCCACAGGATGGGTTTTCTGGGAAAGGGTGCAGAAAGATGGCTTTTCTGTGCTGTCAGTAATGGGTGAGTGCCTGGCCCTGTGCTTCAGCCTGTGCYGAAGTGCTTCAGCCTGTGCCTGGCTCAGCAGGGCATGTTTGCTCAAAGGATCACATCTACATGCTGGTTTAAAATTTGTTTTTAAATGCAGCATCATATAAACATYGATTTGCCCATAGTTCTTGCCTTCTGCTCCTCAGGGTGAATTTAGAAAAGTATTTTCCATAACATGAGAAAATAACATCAATATGAGCACATCCAGTATTTTATTATACTTCTATGGTTTTAGGAAGAAACAGTAGGATCCAGAGGGGTTGTGACTTGGTTTGTTCACATGAACCTAAAATGAGAATTTCAGTAGATCATACYCTGCCTTTTGGCTTTTCTTCTGCTAATAAAATGAGAAGTTGGCTTCTACTTTAGGAATATTACCTGAAAATGCTATCTAAAAATCTGTATCTAAAAAGACTGATTTCTCATCCTATTGAAAGTTCAAAAGATTTTTTTCCTCAGAACACTTGGCTCTGTTTTAAAATTACTTCACTGTTTGTTTAAAATGCTGTATATTTCTAAATATGCGCAAACATCAGTGCATAAACATAATAAACGTTTGGTATGTTTAAAGTGCTGGAAACTTTTGACTGATATTTATCTAATGTGAAATAGCAAGACAACTAAGATCTGTTCAGCACATCTGTTACTTTTAAAAACATAAGTTCTAGCAGTTGTATCTGACACCTTGGAATGCTCTGGAAAATGTTGATGTGCTTGAACATATTGCCAATGTTCATTTTAGAAAAGCAAGCTTGAGTGTAGGGAGATCCAGGTGTTCTTTTCTGTGTCAACGAACTGTGCTGCAGGCTGTGGCTGAGAGTGACACAAGACCAAGGACTGAACTTCAGTCCTGGCGCTGAAGAATCAGCTGTGAAAAAAGCCAAGTAAGCCTCTCTCAGTTCTTACCTGATAAAATAATGCAACTGTTCAAATATKATTCCCTCCACTTTTCCCAGGATGCAGATTTGTGTATTTTTACCTTCACTTTCTAAAGAGGATGGGATAATATGATGAAGTAGGTATCWCATTCTCCCTTTTTATGTGGAGGGAAAGTCAAGGAACGCACTGATTTTGCATTGTCTGGCCTTACACAGTTTCTTCCACAGAGCTCTGGGAGCTGGTGTGGAGATTAGGTCTTGCTGGAAATCAGTCAAGTATCTTTTTGCTGAGGGAGTATAGTTTGTTTTCCTTCACTCAAACTCCAAATCCATTTGTATAATAAGAATGAGTATATGTTTAGTTCTGTTTACATGTATTAGCTGCTTTACTCTCAATAGGCATTAAAAAAAGATAACATCACAGTTAYCATTCTAAAAAGATGTTAGTCTCTCAACAGGGCAAACATCAAACAAAATGTGAGCTAAACTTTGGGAACCTTCCACAAGCATTTATATTTACAATATTTATTTGTGGCAAGGTRGAGACTATTGGAGTGACCAGAAATGATAGTTTTTGACCTCAAACAAGCTATTGTGGTTCTGCATTTCCATTGCCTGCTTTCATGGGAGTGTTTTTACCCTTACTTGTAACTGATTGTACTGGTTTGAAAGCAAAACCAGTGAGAGACTCTAAGTCAGAAATACARTTTAATAGGAAAACTATAAAATAAATGTAATAGTAAAAGGAACAAATGAAAAGACCCTTGGCAGAGTCAGAATACAACCTGACACCCTGTTTGTTAGGGTGGTGGGTAGCAGTCCGAATGAAGCAGTCTTGTCGAAGCAGTGATCCTGTAGAAAGATCTGGCAGCTCCTGTCCTCTGGGAATCCAGTCAGTGCCTGTGCTGTCCCAAATTCCAGATTATATCCAGGTGGGAATGCTTGGCTCCTCCCCACTGGGCAGAGCATCTCACAATGGGCTGATAACATTCTATGAGTCAGACAATGGGTCCTTGATTGCCCATTAAGCAGAGATGGCTCCCGAGGGGAGTTACCTGTGAGTCATTGGCCAGTGCATTGATGGGCCATTAACAGCAGATAATCCTGAGGGAGGGGGCAGGGAAAACACTGCCCCACCTGATTTCAACAGCCCATGAAGATGGTGATAGAATACATACACATCTTACATTGCAACCTAGGACACTGATATCTTGGTTTCTGTTTCTGTCTGTGTGCTTTTTAGGGGGCAGACAATGGTGAATTTATTGTTTTTTAAATTTAATACCAGTCCTCTTGCATATGCAAATTTATTCCTCAATCATGATGCCAATGAGAGGAGAATGGAGCAGGAGAGCATTTGTCAGCTGTGCTTTGAAAGGCCATAATATCCTGATAGCATCTCTGGGTAGCAGTGCAATTTCCAYAGCTGGACTCACTGATGGGAAAGCTGACTGAGGAGCATTGCTGTGTTCATGGAACTGTGTACGCAGAGAAGGAAGCAGCCAGAAAGCTGACCCAGCTCAGACAGCTTTATTGCCAGCACGTAGGAACTGCATCTCGTGCATCCCAGCCAGAGCAGGGCACACATGGCACAGTGCCTCTGTCACAAGGGGTGTCAGTGCCCTGCAGTGGCTCCTGCCCATGCCAAAGCAGTGGCACGGGCACAGGCTCTGGCCTCAGGCAGCTGTGGGAACTGCTGGGACAGTGGCAGCCAAGGAAGTGGAGAGGACTGCAGATCTCTGCCAGGGAAAGGCCTTTGTGTTCTCTGTGGGGAGGGGAGTGTGCTGCTGATGCTCTCAGTGAGGTTGAGTTGGCTCTGTTTTCCACCAGCCTTATTCCTGGCCAAAGGCTTCATTACAGATTTATGCTCAGTTAATACTGTTATGCAGAAAAGAATTCTTCAGTGCCCAACTTTGCTTCTTCATAATGTTGAAAAGACCAATATGTGTTCAGTGATCAGGCTAACTGCTTTTTATGCTAGGAATAATGCYGGCAGCTCTGGCTTTAGAGGTTGTGGTTCATGCTGGGCATGTGTAGCATGGCCATCCAGCCAATTTAATGCAGCAGCAGTTTGACCCATAACCTCTGTCTTCTTATTGTCATGCTTTCTGCTGGTTATCATTTGTGATTTATTAAAATATGGGTATTGATCTAGTACCGATATCCAAMTGTGACGGACAAARACTCTCTAACAGTTTAAAGTTAGAAAGTRTATGTTTATTGTGATGCCAGGTAGCAAGCGGGATAGCTCCYAAATACACACCATGCTTTACAGGTGATTCCAGAACCCTTTTATCTATACAGGYATTGAATACTCAAAATATAAATACATATTCATAATTTTGGCACATCCCATTCCCCGCTTCATATGTTAATTAGTTCAAAAGCTATTAAGCATGTGTAGTTTGTTCCTTGAAATGGGTCRGTGGTCCTTTTCATGAGGRGGGGTCCCAAAATGAGGAAGTAAATGAAGTCTTCCTYGTTCTGACCTTTCTACCTTTTCAATGCAAATATGACAAATGAACCCTTGGTAGAACTCCCATTCCCTGTCTTCAATGAGTTTCAGAACAGAGGAGGCCCACAATTGTCTTATGTTCCTAAAGCTATTTATCAGTTTCTATATTCTTCATTATAAACCCAGCTAACCAAACATTGTGTTGACAAGCAATCGATTATTAGTTAAATATTAACTTTTATTTTAACTTCATCAAGGYCTATCCATCTATTTTAATTAACTCTAATAAAGCTTKTTTTTTACCTAAAATCTTAGCTCCTCTAAAATTTCTAAATTCCTTAAAGTTTATGTTTCATTTGATAGGCTGTCAAAGCAGAATTTGTACTTAAACCTAATTGCAAGTACTACTTGATGTATTTTTACACGTGGCCAGCGTGGAGTAAGCCACGTGGAGATACATCAAGTCTCTCTGAGGGTGCCTGCACCTCACAGAAATGGCTTAAATAAGAGTGAGACAACTTCTACTGGTGTGYTGTGYAACAGAAAAGGTTTTAATAAAARGAGAAAATAATAMACAGTACAATGCAAATAAAAAWAAGCCRTACACAGGTGCAGAGAGCACTGCACCATGTAAGCATCCCGAAAAAGCCAAGAGGGGCTTTGTGCAGCCCATTAAGTATCTAATGGTTGAGGCRGYGTCCTKGGCAGGCAGCCCAATAGAGAACAGCTACATGTTGAAAGACAGGTAAAGAGACCTATCCATGCCTCTGTCCTGGCACYGAGCCAATAGCAGCTYGGTGTGCAGAGAACTTTCTGGGRCTTTTCCTTTTAAGTCTTATRGTAAAACTAAAATCCTTTTCCTTATGTAGAAAATACCTGTTYGGTTTAAAGCTGCATTAATACACTGCTAACAGAGAAACCCCTAATCCATGGAGAGATCAAAGCAGACTTCCACAACTGCTGTTATTTCTGGATGTTGTTGTGTGTTGTGGGGACTGACTTGGGCTGGTGCAGGTTATGAAGCTGATGCCAGCTGAAGTGTGTCATGTGTTTAAGAATTCAGTATGGGGTGATTGCAGTACTGTGCTGGCAGCAAGATCTCACACAGATCAAYAGAGCTGCTTGACATTTCCATCTCTGCTTGTGATCTGTAGCATGTTACCTGTGATGCTTTGACTTTGGCAACCACTAATTCTGCTGTTTTCTACCCCTTAAAACAAATTGTTGTGTTAGTCAAACAGAACTGATTTGGAGCAGAATTATAGTAATATGGGTTCCTTCCAGAAGCATGAGATGGCTTAAAGAAATGCTTTTATACTTAATAAAACAAAAGGCTTTTGCTTAATCCAAGTGTTGCAAATCCCCGGTTTAGAGAAGACCAAAGCAAACCTGTTTTTGTGCTGGGTGGGCTTTTTTGGTTGGTTTGCAGAGGGGTTGTTTTAATTTAGGATAGATAGTCAAAAAGATAGTGCCTTCCTAGAAAAGAGCAAGTGGCAATGCAGCTAAAAGAACTCAACTGAGAAGTGTTTTTTCAGTAAAGCCAGAGGKGGGAAAAGGCAGCAGAACAGCAGCTGTGAAATGCTCAGGTCATTGMGAGCTAAATAAGTAAATTCCAACAGTCTGGGTTTTGAATACTGACTGAAATTCAGCTGTCTGGGGTGGAGAAGGACCTGTGGACTCACAGGCAGAGCTGATGGGGAAGGTTGCAGGGATGGCCTCTGTCTGCAAATGGAAGAGCAGGAGTTTAATCTCTTGCAGCTCTGGTACCCTCATTTTAATGGCAATTTCACCGCCAGGGCTCGTGAAAAAGAGGGTTGCCTCCTCTGGTGGGGATGTTACTCTTTTGAGGCTTGGCATAAAACTTTGGGGGTTTAGGCTTTGAGGTTGTTTGTGAGTATTTTATTACTCTGTTGGTTTTCTATGCAAGCTTTTTTTGGTATTTGTTTTTTGGTTTTTGTCTTTTCCCTGTTACTTTGGGATGGGGCTGTGGTCATGTTTCCTTTTAGCTGCTGGCAAGTGACTGCTGCAGCTCTTTACTCCAGAGCAAGGCCCATATCTCTGTCAAACTTGAAAAGGTTTACTGCAATGGTTTTGCCTAAAGAAGCTGAGAATGGAGTCAGAGTTTTTCTCTCTGCCAGCTGAGAGAYCCTGTGGTGCAGCCAGGAGTGGCAGGTGCTAGAGGTCCAGGAGGTGAGTGAACAGTAGCAACTAACCTGAGGAAAATGGCAACTGAGGGATGCTGGCATTTTGTGTAACACCTCCTGCTTCCTAGCGATTATTTAAAGCTGCAGCAGTGAAATAAGAAGTGAAATAATGCACTGAAACTTGTTCTGTCCACAAAWGAAACCTGAAATGGAGAAATTGCAGTTTGGAGGTTGACATAAGCTAATAAACAAGATTTTCAAAGGCTTTTGTGTTTAAGTACAGTRGCTAATTGTGACTGTTGGGGTTTTTGGGTGGTTTGTTTAGTAATGGTTGTTGGGTTTGRTGGTTTTGTTTGGTTTTGTTGTTTTTCCAAGTGTCYGTCTGAAGTTTGGTGTCTTGCACAAGAGCTACCAGGAAGGTCGAGGCACGAAGCTCCACATTCTTCCCAGATTCTTGAAGTCCTTGGGCTGCTTGCAGCTCAGACCTTRTCTGTCAGGAGAGATGTACAGATTCAGGCAAAGAACCTAAAGAGGCTRCAGTCTGTATAAAAGAGTGAACTCAGAATGTATTGTTGAGTGCAATAAAGTTATGAGAACATTTTAAGTAATGGCTAGAAGTGCTCTTGCAAAATCAGTCTTAGACTTTAGRGTATTTCATCCCAATCATCTCAGTAGTGCAGCAAATGCTACAAGAGTTTCATATTACAGGTGTAAGGAAAATGGAGACAATTAGTGGCCTGGAGTGGTGCTTATATCCAGCAGACAGTAAATATATCATAGAATTAGATTTAGACAAATGGAAGCATGGGCTGTGTCAATATGTTAATGCTGGTTATACATGTAAATTAGAAGTCACTTTTCTGCTCAAAAAAATGTGAAGAAAGTGGATGGACGTTATCTGTTCTGCTAAATGCAGTTAGTAGAACTGCAGTAGAGGTTTCTCTGTTGATGGAAGCCTTCATTTGATTTACTGCTTTAAGCAAAACATGTGTAGAATAATCCCTGTACTTTTTTAAGCTTAGTTATCTATTTACCATACCTATAGTGATTTGTTATGCTAATTTGTTGAGCAGGATGGGTAAAATGAGCAACAAGTGGCTAGGATAAAAAAAAATGTAGTAAGTGCCTATATGTAAACTAAAATTAACTCTGAGATGCATGAGCTGTGATCTCTAAGAATGGCTGTTAGACACTAACCTGCAGGAACAAAACAAGGGGAGGAGAGGAAAGTAGCTGGAAGGATGGGAACAAATAGAGGAACAGCTTAGCAGAGCACTTGCTATCCTCCTGCAGGGAGGAATGCCACGCTGTGCTCCCCTAAGCTCAGGCTGATAGAACAGGTTCTGTCTCATAGCTGCTGTAGCATCTGTGTGGCTTTTCCTGCCCATCATTTGCACATGTTACTAACATCCATGTACAATTCCACAGCCTGGCAYGGGCTTTGAACTCCTGTCAACTAACAAGTGAGCACAGAAGCACTGTGTGTGTGAAATTCCATGCCTTGAGGAAGTCTTTTATTTGGAGAGCTCTGAGGAGAAATGAAGGAAAGCAGCAGAGAACAAGCAGATGGATTACCAGAATTCAGAAAAGCAGAAAGTAAAAGCAGGATCAAAAGTTTACAGGAYGGAAAAGACCTTCAAAGACCCCAACACAGAAATGTTAATGTTGCTTTCTGGAAGGCCTGGGGGATGAAGCTGAGTTTCRTGACACAGATTAGAACAGGGAAGAAGCATTGTGCTTAATAGGGCTGACTTTCCATTCCACTTGGGAGGAAGGGCCTTACTTTTTCTCATCAGGTCTCACCCCTAAACAAAGCCATGGAGAATGATTTCTCTTAAGTTTCATGGTCTACACTGTTTTTCCTCTCCTGCAGTCCCCCAGAGTGGAGTGCTCCCAAGTGCTTGGCCAGCTGCCTGTGTCACTGAGTGCTGCTGTGGCACTGATGGGAGAACTCATTGCTGCTCCTACTCCCTCAGTCTAGGTTTTACTATCTCAAGGACATTTTTAGCATTCTTCTGTCTTTTAATTCCTTTAAAATGCTTGGCCATCTCCAGATTAAGTCTATGCTCTCAGTATTGTTATCTGGCATCACTTTTTTCCCCCTTGTGTATGTTAATAGAAACTTAATTAGGACTGCAATAATTCCCAAAGTGTGTTGTACCCAGCAAATTCTTCTTGCAGGGTGTGGTTTTCCCCACACCATTTTTGTTTTAGGTGTAACTGTTTAATTAAAGATTATGCAACCAATTAGATTACCAAAGRCTGTATGAGTTGTGGTATATTTAGTGAAGTTATTAATTTAATTGTTTCAAATTGAGAAGTTTCCTGGGCTCACTGAATCTTTGTTTCTGCTCTCATACATGGATTGGTGTTTGGAGAAGTCTTCTAAAGCCTGGAGGGCAGTTAAGACCTAGGTAGAACCCCTGATTTTTCTTTTTAGTAGGCTGGACCAAGGGAAGTTTTCCTTGCTTTTTTTTTTTTTTTTTTT